>KK115971.1:2398802-2447475 GCA_000611955.2 Stegodyphus mimosarum
TCAGCGTCACAAAAAGACAGTTGTCATAATGTTGCCTTTTGACAAAGTATGACTTTAAATAACTGATATAATATTAGATATATTTAATTTACTATACATCTGGTAATAGTTCTCAATATTTGAAATACTATTTTAATCAATATAAGATGTTTCTAACGCCATGTACCTAAATACGAAACCGTTTAATGTGTAGGGACTGTGCCTTGAACTAAGTGTAATTTGTGGCAAGTCCATGAATAGAAATGAAAGTGACTTATCGCTATGAATAAGATGAAACAGGACTTCAGAAGGATGTAAAAGATCCTTTTATTGGGAACGTAAAATAATTTAACAGAAGGCATATCTTGTGATTACAAACCATCAAGCATTTATGGCGTAACTGAAAATGATAAAACTCAAATTAAAACTAAGACGGGAGTTAGCTAAAGGCTACACAGAATGCACAAGTTGGCTCAAACCTATACTGGCGCGAAAAGCACTATTGCAAGAATAACCCAATGCCGAACACAGACTGTTCTCAAAGAATTACAACTAGTAACGTGCCTTTCAACAGACGTAGCACATTTTGATTAAACAACCTAAAATCTTCCTCATCATAATTTATCTTATTTCGACCTCATCATAATCTTATTTCGACCTCATCTAAATACTCGCAATTTAAAAAATGGTATTGTGGTAGGAAAACGGAAAAAGAGACTGAAAGTAAGGATATTTAATATAAAAGCAAAAAGAAATAAATAAAAACAAATAAATCCGAAAACTTTCAGATGCTATATTACGCCCAAGTGGATTTTTTTAATCTTTTATGTGTTACCTTTATTTATTAAATATCACGTTCTTCGTCCTTAAACCACATTAAATTAAATTCAACAGAAATATCACAAAAATATTCAAAAACAGCATATCTTTAGAATATCCGATAGACAGTCTTGCGCGTTGGAGATAAAAAAAAAAATTTACGTACAGAGTTGCTATTTCTCGCTTTGATATTCTTGAAGTTGTTAATCAAAAGTTCGTTAAAATATTGCAAAATATAAAGTAGATAATTAAAAAAATTTGAAATTCCGAATTCGGCAAAATATCAAATAGACAATAACAAAAATTCCAAATTCTGGCTTCCAGGTGCCCATGTTCGGGTGGAGGATTGATTACGTTATTCAAAATTGGATGGCTCTAGGTACCGTCGTTTTTCAACAATGCGAGAAACATACAGACGACATTCATGCAGATTATCCATTATTTAATTTCTTTAAATATTATACGGACTCTAGCATTTGGTGGCAACAGTTTAAAAACTGATACTCCGTTTATAGTGAACCGACGCTAAATGCCCCTTTGTGACTAATAATCCTTCTGAGTTACCTCCCCTTTGGACTAAAAATAACTGGTTAAATAAAGAAAAAAGTCTTTAGAAATGTTTAAAAGTTTTAATTTCCTTTTTCTTCGAACTGTGTAATTTTAATTAATTCATCAATTTTGGGAATTAACTTTTTTTTTCGCAAATACATTGCACAAAGATTGAAGTAAATTTGATCGTTGTATATAATCCTCAGTTTACATTTGGAACATTTTTATCTTAACTAAAATACTTGCACGTTTACTGAATTTATTAAATGAGTCATTTCCAATTATAATGAAATATTCATAATTTAATAACTCTGAAGAATCACGCAGCTGACTGAAGATATTATGATTTTAACTGAAACTTCTGCTAATAACTATGTTCAAATTTTGTACGGATTTTATTATTTAGCATTTGAAGAAATATTCAGATAGACATTTATACGTTAATAATTTTGAAGAAAATTATTCCATTTTAGCAGACTGTTTTTTTCTTTTCCTCTGAAAAGCAATGTAATATTACTATGTAACTACTATTACTCTTTATTTCATAATTGTCAAATTCGTTAAAACTTTATAAAACAAACTCAGATGAATTTCACAGGACGCATTTTGTTATTGGTTACAATCATGACATCTTGATTTCGAAAACAAATTGAATACAAAAATTTACTGTATTCTTTCATCAGTTTTTTGTTCAGAGTTAAATAAATATATGTAGTTATTGATTCATAAAAATTTTTATCTAGAGACAACTAAATTAGGGAGATTTTTCTAAGCAACCATTGTAATAAAAAATAAAAAATAAAATGTTATAAAAGTTAATAATATTTTGTGTGGTTTAAGTCAGAATAACATTCAGATATAAATCTGGATTAATATGAACATTGAACACATGTTGTGTCACGATTTTAACGAAAGCTTTTCAAAGATTTCACAGGTAAATGTTATAATTTTAAGTATTTGCTGATTATTCTTTTATTATTTATAAAATTTTGATAGATAACAGGTAACTGAAGCTTTTTTGATATCAGCATAAAAACATTCTCACATTTTAACTCTATTCACACTAAATCCATTATGACTCGCCTGTAAAACCTTTAAACAAGGCAATGCAGCGAAGCTCACGAATCACGTCTATTAGCGAAAAACAGTCCGTGAAAATACGAATGAAAAAAAAAAGTCATCTCCTTCAAATAAAGAGCTAGAAAATAGGGCTTTAAAAACAAGTGTATAAATACGATGCTTATTAATCTATCAAGAAACGAAAATTACAGGTTTTTAAGGCGAGAGTTGAGCAGTAGCTGATTCTCTTCAATGCCTCTCCTTTCAATTACGATCTGCTTGTACTACAACAGATGTCTCAGGCGAGGATTTCAATTGGGGAGGAGGGGCCCAGATCTCAAAGGGAAATGAAAATAGTACTCACGCAGGGTAAAGGAAATGTAGGGGGTAATGTTCCTTCCCCTTCCACTCCCCGCTGTAAGGGGTCGTAAGATAAATAAAAGGTGTTACGCCTGAAGATATTTCCAAGGATCTTATTACGTGTGAGTTTTGGTCTGTGACAACATACATGTCCCATTACAAATGAGATATGCAATAATACGTTTAAGTTTCTAGTATAAAAATACATTCTGTGTTACTATTACACAAAGCATTTTATTAGCTTATTAGAGAATGGCGAAATGAATGTAATTTCTAAAAGTGGCAGAAAAATAACTGTCATCCTGATACTGTAGATTTCAGTTATCCGAGCTGGTCCAGATATCACAGACCTCAGTTATCCAAATCCTTTGAGCTTCCTTCTAGCCGAGTAAAAGGAGACTGTAGTTAACTGATTTATAAACCTTCGATATTTTCGTAGTTTTAATTAAATTTTCTAATTAATATAATAAATTTACCATAAAGTGTAATAAATTTTGATGATACCCAATAATGCGCATTTAATAATAAAATTAATAATTAATTTTGCCACCACTTAAGTTTTTTAAAGTTAATTTTAATTGAATAAAAATAATTTATGCATTTTACTGCCCCAAGTTAAAGAAATTGTTTAATTTTGAAGACATCAAAATAAAAATAATATTATGGGTTTTATTTTAAAACAAGTAGAAAAATAATTCCGTATTTAAGTTTCGTGTTAAATAAACATTAGTTTCATATAGTACTATTTCAGTCGAAATTGGAATGTGTCTATTTCAGTCGAAATTGGAATGTGTTGTATGTTTCGGCGTATAAAATTAATTCAGTTTTTTAATAATATAAGTGTATTTTGTATTTAATTATGGAACTATAAATTTATAAGGTATTTTATCCCTCCTTCTGGCATGCCTTCGTAGTGTAACGGTAACGCACTCGGAGCGTATTCGAGAGATCCAGGTTCGAGTCCGGGGGAGGGTATCCAGGTTCGAGAACAGGAGTGGGCACTGCTCATTTTTCATGTCTCCTGCTCCAAAATAACCTAACGACGCTACAAATTTATTATTTTATAACTGCATACTCTTTACTGGAACAAATAGGAGAAGAGAAAAAATAAAAATGTGTCTTTTTTTTTACAATATGTGAGTATTTAATTATTTGGAATTTTTGAGCATTTGAATGGATTATTTTTGCATTTAGTATACCTATTTAACAATCATAATTAAGTTTTAAATTAAACGTTTAAACCTATTTATGTTTAAATATCCATATAAAAAAGCTTTCATCTGCATTCATGTATTCTCTGTAAAATGTGTAAAAACTGAAGTTTTGAAATCAGAGGAAAAAATATAAAGCATTGTAAAAAAACGTTTCTGTGTCAGCATATTGCCCAAATGTTTCTTCAGATTTTGTTTACTAATTATGAAATAAGTATTAAAATATTACCGGAAATATCTTTTAACGCAGAAGGGCTACTAGTCGCGAAATGGCATTTTGCGTCGTTTCGCTATAAACGGGGAATCACTTTCTAAATTGTTGCCACAAAATGTTATCGCGCTATATTATATTTAAATAAATTAAATAATGAAGAATCTTCGTGAATGTATGTATATTTCTCACTAGAGCCATCGAATTTTAATTACTCTAACATGGGCACATGGAAGCCCTAATTTTGAATTTCGAATTTGTTTTGTTATCTATTTCATATTTTATAAAAAACGAAGTTTTGATTAACAAACTCAACGATTTCAAAGCGAGCAATGGCAACACTGTACGAAAAGAGAACGTTTTTATCTCCAGCGTGCGGGACTGTTTGTCGGAAACTCTAAAGACTTGCGGTTTTTAAATATTTTATGACATTGCTGTTGAAGTGAATTTTATGTGGTTTAAGTGCGAAGAACATGATATTTAATAAATAAAGGTAACACACAAAACGTTAAAAAATGCCCCTTTGGACGTAATTTCAAATCTGAAACATCATCTTTTTTAACATATCAGTTTTCATCTCAAGCGTGCGAGACTGTTAACAACTAAACACGTTTCGGATTTACAAATAAAGATAAATGGAATGAGATGGTAGTAAGTGATACTAAAACTATCAATTTAAAAAATCTTAGAAATTCCCAGTTCTTGTTTTTAATTTAAGTCGAGATTAATTTAATTTAAGCTCATCAGCAGGTGCTATATTTTCGAAGAACATCTCAGCTGAACATATGAAGTATAGGCACAATGCACAAGCAAAAATATGTAAATTTTTGGATTAGGATTTTGGGTAAAACTGAACGATCGAAAGTAATTCTGTATTTAAAGCCTATAGCAGCTTAGATAACTAGCTGGAACAATTTAAAGATTTTTCGCAGTTGGTTATCTGGCCGACCAGTGCCGAATGATAAGACGCTGAAGATTGGTATTAAGGCTTAAATTGAAATCCCGGTGAAAGTACAAGTTACATAGGAATTTGTTTATGTTTCACACGTATGGCCATGAATATAAGCCATTTTTGTTTCCATGAGAATAGCTCTTCCTTAGACAGTTTGCCATAATTTAATCCACTCCCTTGGTTATCTAATATTATTATAAACTATTTTTATATCAGAATAATTGACATTTAATTAAAAAAATGGTTGTCTATATATGACTATCAGTATTTAGCCATTTAATTTTAGTTGAAACTGATTTCTAAGAAATCTTGGATTTTTAATGAGAAAAAATTAATATTTCGCTTGGGACTAACTATAATTTATATTGCTTAATTGGCACCGTGCAAATAAAGTATGTGTTTTCCTTATCTTGCTGTAATATCTAACACTGATTATAAAATTTGGGTGGATAAAAATTTTTCATAATTAAGAATAAAGTAAGTTTTTGCATTTACAGACTTCAGATTGCAGAAATGCTAATTTTTAACATTTTATAAATGCTAAGGTAGTGGCTAATTGACTTGAATGCATGTATTTTATTGTTTAATACATATTATTAGGCTTTTAGGAGTCAGAAATGTGAAAAATCATACCTTTGGAAAAAAAAAAAAAAACAGTGGAACTTCTTATTGCTAGCTGCATATGCTAAACATTAAACCGCAAGCGTTTCTATTAGAAGAATGCATAATTACTTATATCTCATCTTAGAAGTGAAATTACTAGCAATGAGACATTTTTTGTCTCAAGATTTATGAGATTAATCTAGCTTAGTTTTCTGTAATGTTCGTTATCGAGACTACCACAAGCCATAAAACTGTAAAACACTATCAGTGTCATTTAGGATTCGATATACCGATGATAAATTATACTGTCTTTATGTTGTGTTGCTGTTGTAATTTTTCTCGCTTGTTTGACTATGACCTCAGAACTGACAGTGACAAGAGCACGAAATTCATCGTGGCAAAAACAGCAAGATCGCGCTTGTCATTGGCAAAGTCTTGAGCACAATACAGGTATAGTACGACTTCGCTGATTTCCGCCCCCAATTTTGAAGGAGAGCACCCCGGGAAACGGGTTCGAGGGTCTCTCACTCCTCTTTCCCCGCCATCAACTTCTCAAGAAGACTTTTGGCTCGCCGTATAGTTAGAGTGCCTCCACGCCAAACAAAAACTATACGTTTACAAACATCCATGTCTTCTCCGGGATTCGAACCCGGCCCTTTGGTACCATAGTATGCTTCCCTAACCACTACACCATCTGTTCACATCCACCACTACATCCCTGTCTTCATAAATTGCCTTAGTGACGGTTATGGAATGGCAATGTATAACATGTATGAACTTCCCATCAGGACTACTGTGAGGCATTAAAGGGAATAAAAACACTTCATACGACTTTTAGCACATATTTTGCAGTTTCAGGAATTTATATGAAATTTGGAGAATATTTGTCGTCGTGATGTAGAACAAGATGCTGATGATAATATTTATATTTTTCTGGTGATTATTTATTTAATAGCACGAATTCATAGATACTGAGAGATTGTATTTACATTTTGCATAATTCATTCAGCCATTGCTTTTACGATAGAAAAGGGAAATATAATTAAGAAGGAGGTTTAAGAAAATACTGCAAATTAAAATTAGATTTTTTCTTATATGTAATATAATAAACTTTCGTCAATTCAGCTGTTGATGGTGGAATGGCTCATTGAATTTTAAGGCAAATGAAAAAGGTCTAATATAATTTTAAAGCTGTGATAATGTAAGCAGAGTATGAATTAGAAAGTTCAGTTTCAATCATGAAACTACTGAAATAAAACTTTATGTTCAATCTGTATATGGGAACTTAAAATACGTAATATCAGATATCATTTGTTAAAAACAGTGATTTGTGATGAGATAAATAAGAAATTTTTGAATAATCATCTCTTTGATATTCTCAACCAAAATTAAATAATGAGATGAAATTATCCTTTTAAATGCGGAAGTTTACAATGAAAACACTACCCTCGCCACCCTTTCTAGTGGTTAAAGCAATTTTAATGACATGGAATAGCAATGAAAAGGACTACTCACACGCTATTTAAAACCTAAAATTATCTGCAAATCAATTTTTTTTTCATTTTAGTAATCAATTAAGATAATAATAAAAGTTTTTTTAATCCAGTTATCAACTTATTAAAAAGCTTAACGAGGTATTTTTTTCCGGGTTTCCCCGGTCATATCACTTTCCAGCATCTGAATTTGAATCACGAATAATTTCAGTCTGCTTCGAGAGAGGTACTTAAAACCTACCAACTAAAAATCCTTTTAGATAGTTGGGGATTTAGGAAGAGAGATGCAAAACCCGCAGTGTTTGGGATCAAAAGTGGAATGGTATGCAAAAAAATTAGATTTTACATTGGGCATCCAAATAATCTATGACAGATGTACCATGATTTTCAGTGATGATTCTTCATGGATCTTCAGAAAAAAGTATGCCTTTTCTCTTCCTTAATAAGCAAAAATACGAATAAAGGAGTATCTGGTACATTAATATTATATAGGTGTTTTCTTGATTCAATATGTTGATATTTGTTATTTTACATCTCTTCACAGACAAAATGCAGCACCACGAAAAAAGTACCATAAAGAATACAAAATTTGGTGCATAAATTAAAAAAAAGTATGTTCCCGAGGAGGTATTAATTTAAAAGAGGTTTTTTAGAATATACTTCTCTGCTTCAACGCAGAGGTAAGTACCTTACTTCTTATTAAATTCTTTATACTATATTCGCCACTAGTCAATATGTAGGAAATTCCGTAAAAGTAAGGTCCGTCATTCCATGTTGAGCTATACACTTGGTTTATAAGACAAGGCAGGCCAAGAGGGAACAGGAATAAACATACGGGACACTAGGACTTTACCATATGTTGACGCAGATACTGTCCCCTGAAGCTACTGATCTAGTGAAGCATTTTAGAGAAATTCCCAAAGCATTTTAATTCATTTAATATTCACAAGACCTTTTTCTCTAATATACGGACATTTTTCTAACAGTTATTTCTCTTCTGAAAGATATTTAAACATATTGTTGATTTTGTGATGAAATTTTGAATGATTTATTATATACCTTTGAAACTCGAGTTCGTTTGCAGTTAGTCTACCGCTGTGATATGCTTGTGTTAATGGCTATAAGGAAGAGGTACCGTCCTGGCGATTCTCTTTCGCCGCAAACACAGTTGTCTGAGGAAGAAAGAATTCTCTTGTAGTAATAAGTGGGGAAGGCCCGTGTTTAGATACGAACTGATTTAAAAGGGGGGTTATTGAGACATTTTTTATCGTTTATTACGTCGATTAGTTTATGTGTTTTCTTGCCTTGGGAAAGAGAATTCCATTCGTTCTGCCAGGTTTAATTTATTTCCTTCTGTGCATCTTTTTAGGTATGATTTACGCAATTTTAAATACACTCAAACCTGTTTCTTTGCATCTTTGTTTTTGTGCGATTTTTTTGTGCCGTAGTACTCTGATAATATGGCTACTAGCACCGCACAAAAAAAAAAATTGCACAGATAAAAAGTCACATTAAAAAGACAGCACAAAAACAGGTTTGAGTGCACATATCTTCGAAGTTATGAATAGTAGTTGCATCTTTAGCAAGGAAATCGGCGTCTCCGTTTCCTTCATTACCTCATGTGCTGTTACCCAACTTAGCGAAATTTTAAATTGGCTATGCTCTTGGGGGAGATGAAAGATTTCTTATCCTATTGCTTATGCTGTTAGAGAAGAATGAATTTCGCTAATGCATGTATCGAAGAAAGAAAATCTGATTGAATTGGGAGCTGACTGCATTTATTATTAATTGCAATATTCATTGCTTTTTTAACTGCTAAAATTTCCGCTTGGGAAACTGTATTTTCTGTGAACACGCATCCTTTTCATTATTTTTACATTTTATGCCTTACGGAAAATAGAGGCTGATACTATTTTTCTTCTATTTTTGACCTATCTGTAAATGCTGTTGGATATGTGTTGATATTTATAGGTTGATATTTAAGTTATAAGGTATTTCTCTCGCCTTCTTCGCATGGTGGTGTAATGGCCAGCAAACTCGACGCGTGAGCGAGAGGCCTGTGGTCCGATTCCCGGCGAGGACATTGCTCATTTTTCATATCTCCTGCTTCTAAATAACCTAATGTCTCTACAAAGTAAATTTTGATGTTAGGAGAATTTACAGGCTGAGAGAATATGGAGAGTTTGGTAATTCAAAGTTATTCGAATTGTGAGAATCAAAACATTTATTGGTTTAGTTTGTTATAAACAGATATTTCCAAGCATTTGTGATTAAAATGACTAGAAAATGACTTAAACATACACATATAAAGTCACCTTTCTGTGAACATCTACAACAAATATTTCTCTTGAATAAAAGAATACTTTTTCCAGAGAAAAAAAAGGAAAAAGTTTTCCTTTGTGGAGGTTGGAAACCTAATTTTCTACCTACTAAAATATGCAACTTCCTTCTTACAAAATGTAAATGAAAACAACCCAAGAAGCCTAATGGCGGTAAAATATTTTATACATACAAATATATAATAGGGGCGAGATATATTAACGGTGATGTCTTAAGCTTTCAGAATGTCTGGCGTGCAATAATGGGCGTTTTCTGGAATATCCAATGGAGTTGGACGAGCGTGAGGTGAATTTTGATGGCTTGGTGTGGGATGAGGAGCATCCCGAATGACCGGGAAAGGCTGAAATAATTTTAGATGACTATTACTTTTTACTTGCTTGCTTGCTATGGCAACAAAGATCTAACAGTAATTCGATCTTCTACTAATGTAATTCTGAATTCTCAATTAGCAGTTCGAGGATTTTAACCTCCATGTTTCCGAAACCAGTTAATTTCAGTTCAACAACAAATTAAATGCTGAGAATCAAGAAGCACTTAAAAAATAAACAAACATAGCATAGGCTGGAAAGCTGTGTGATTTTTTTTCCATACTTTTTTTCCAAGATCGCAGCAGTATTCAGAGCAATAAATCTTGTTTAACTGCCAAGACAGTTACTGAAGTTTTAATAATTTAATAATGATGAGGAGATAATTTTCATGTTCCATTGTGAAATTATTTTAAAATTTATTGGTAGTTAATTTAAGTACGCTGTTTGATTCATATCATATATGTTCGTTCAGAAAAAAAGCTTATGCAAATTACCGTATTCACTCGCGTAGTCCCCCTTTTTCATTAGTTTTATCATGCGGAGATATTAAAATAAAGAGAAATATTAAAATAGAAATTAATTTATGTGAATAACTTAATTTCTGAAGGATTCAGCTACAACAAGATCATAACAAATGAAAAGTATTCCTGGATAAACTATCGATAACTATAACAATCTTATTATTTGTTTAAAAGAGACCTATATTCCAATAAATATACGTAGTAATATTAACATCACAGTATCTGATACGATATGTTCATTTCTGATTCCCTACATCTTTAATATACGTACTAATATTAATATTACAGTATCTGATACGATATGTTCAATTCTGCTTCCCTATATCTTGAATCTAGCCGGCTAGTCTAGTATAATCCACAGCTAATCCCTAGGCCTCAGTTATTCAGTGCCGCTAGAAGTGTGTCGTCTGCTACAGCTTGAGATATTTAGGCAATGATTATCAACGTTATCAACGTTATTATCAACGTTAGCACCGTCTTCATCGCCTTGCAGTCTGTCTTTCCTAGTGTAATGATTTTCAGAACCGTTTAGAGTATCAAGTATTCCTGTTTTCTTAAAGTTTTTCATTATAAATGCTTCATCAGTCAGAGCCCATGCACCCAAAATTTAAGAGCAAATCCGTTAGCAAAACCGAAGCAAATACTATGAAAGATTCTAGCTAAATTAATGTTCCTCTTGTTGGCTAGATCTTTACTTGAACTGTGAAGCGACTTTCGCTAAGTTCAATTGTATCGATAACAACACGTGGAAAAGGTGAAAAAAAAACCTTTTTATTCAACTCAGAGTATTTACAGGTGACACTCCTGGTGCTTACAGATAAGCGCCAATTTCGGTGGCAACTCAAAATTGAAATGTAAAATTTAAAACTAAGGCTAAGTCAAATAATCAGCCGCAGCTGCACAGAGATCCTTTCACGCGTAGTTGGCTCTTTGCCCTGCCACCGAAGTAGATTAAAAGTAGATTAAAAGTCAGTTAAGCACAGAAACAACGTGGCAGAAAAGCAGAACTGTTATCTAAAAACTTCACTTCTGTATCAGTGTTCATTTTATATCTTGTTGCATTAATTGAAAATATTGTGTTTTTAATGTATCTTAATTGGAATTACAATCAGTTAGAAACATTCGGAATATCAAAAACATACGATGCGGAAAGGAATTCTGAGAGAAAAAGTGAGCTGATATCCATTATGAAAGCCAACGAGACTTACATCACCTCCTAACTATTTTTTCAAATTAGACTACATTCAGAACAATGGCCATTGACGACAAAGACAAAGTGGATGCGAATCCGTTTTATTCTTCAAAATAGCACATGCTAGCATGCTGGGTGACAACCTTGGGAACAAAGTTCTTTTGATTTCCAGTGAACAATAAAGAGTTAATTAAATTCTAGTAACATCTGTCGGTAGAATGCGCGTGATGTCACTTAACGACAACTGTTGTTTTTTCCACACTTGTTTACACTTAAGCGTGAGGATATTTACATTTACTTTTTAGTTAAGAAGGAAATAGAATATTTTATCATAATATTATTGAAGCGATGCAGTTTCCTCGAGACTTGAGCAGTGAATAAATAAATATTCCATTTCAGCATCCCACGGTTAATTCCGGATGTGGTAACCGTGTCATGTCAGTGGAACAGCTGACAATTAAATCCTTTTTTTTTTCTTGGGAGAGAATTTGTTTAAGTGAAAAACCCAAAATCATACTTTCGCAATTTTACTTCGCTAGTTAATTTCCTTGAAATAAGTCAAGATTGTTTAAGTGTAATTTGATTTTATTCTTCCAGAGCTTTGAATATGTAATAAGGAAACGATATTAATATCGGAAATGATTATTTACTTAACCTAGCTAGCAAAATTATGCATTCAGGAAAAAATTAAATAGCAAGAAAATCTTTATTGTACATTTTTCTTAAATTCTACAAAGAAAATTAGCAAGTTAAATAAAGGTCTTAAGGTTAATAAAACATGTGGTTTTATAATGATAAGTAGAGAGTTATTTCTAATTTATATCTTTTTAACACGAGACTTTCTTCAAACGAAGAAAACTATTCAGTATTTAAAAAAAAATTAATTGTTAAACAAAATAAGTTTTATTTATCTAAAATGAACATCGTATTTTTGAAGCGATAAATTACTATCCCAGTTACTAACAGCAAGTAATCAAAAATGTATTCAAAGATCTGTGTATGGGCAATTTAAGATCGTCATTAAAAAACACAGAAAAATATTCGACTGAATACAAAATATCACCTTTTGAGATGAGGCTTATTTTTTAGTCCAATAATCAGCTCTGATTTTATTTTTGGAAAGCACGAAATTTTTCAAGACTCTTTGCTCCAAAAGCACCAAAAGCATGTCTGTATGGTGGTACCCGTGTGGTAGCCTTTGCCGATAACTTGGATTGCTCGGTTGGAGTTTTCCAAGTTGCTGTAATATACGAGGTCTGTAACTTTAAAAATGGCAATTATTTATTTACAGCTGACGTAATGGAGAAAGATATACTTCAAGATGTGCGTTTTACTGACCTTTAACTTTGCTGATCTTATTATCACCAGCTTCGTGTTTTGTTGCCAATTATGTAGAAGCCGTAATACACCTATAGCAGCCCTTGTCTGTTGATGGTTCTAATGAAGCGGTCTGTTGCCTGAAGAATCTCTACAACAGTTCGAAAACGATTGCCAGGAACTGGTTCTTTCACTTAAGAAATCAGATCGTAACGACAAAGGGTTAATTTTAAAGGCTATGCTAGATCACAGAGCATTTTTCATGTTTAATGAGTTAATAAATCAGCCACTGTTTGTTCTACATGTAACCGAGTACTGTTCTCAATATGATGAGAAGATTCTGCAGAAAGTGCCAGCACTTTTGCCATGCTGGTCCCAGGTTAGGCTCCAAACGTGAACAGCAATACGGCTTATTGATGGCCTGTCTCTGAAGTACCAGCTAGGATAACGCCATTACAGTCACGCGTAATAATTACCGTTGTCTGAATGATAACAGCGTAAGACAGTCGCTTTGTACTTAACGCTTTCCAAGTGGATTAAAACAGTATCCTATATATTAGCCCTTCTTTTATTTCCAATAATTCTGCTGTTCTTGTTTCCAGAACATCGCGGCTGAATGACCAACTCACACAAGAGTTTGCAAGGAATTTTCTCCTTTCTTCCTGCGTGCTTTCGTCGTATAATTGGAAGTCCATTCGGCTGGCAATCGAGAGGTCAGGTGCTCGAATTCTAGTGAAGGTATTGTTGATATTTCATGTTTCTTACTCAGGTATTCTGTATTCTATATCGATATAGGTATTCCATATCGATTCTACAAGTAGCGACAGAACTAAACTGTGGGGAACAATATTTCGTCACCATCTGAATTCGGCGACTAGATTCCCATTTCCCTAGTCGCCCTTTATGTTTTAAGGAACGTAAATAATTTGCTTCTTCTTTATCATGTGACTTCATAGTATAATTCGAAGCACTTACGACTGACAATCGAGAGATACGGAGCTCGAATATCAGCTAGGGAACTACTGATTTTTCAGATTTACTGCTAAAAAAAAGACTTTTCTGCTAGTCACGGCATTTAGCTACAGCAAGTCTATTTCAGGTCGCGTATGTGTCGAACTAAAATGTGGTGCAAGAAGTAGTGGCTCTTTTTTATGGCATATACATAGCAATGTTACTATTACTACTGAAATTCAAACCCAATTAAAGGAATGCAAGTAGTTACGAACTTAATAGGACTGATAACTACACTCGTGTCCATAAATTAAGGATAATGCAAAATCAGGCAAAGGAAGAGTTAGAAGCAAAACAAATTTGACTTATTTGTAAAGCTTATAACAAAAGGTAAAGAGCAAAAAAGATGCTATATGCTTGATATTATTAAAAAAAATAGCAATTTTTTCTCCCTGGAGCAAATTACAAAAAAAAAACCTATTTACAAAAAAAAATATTTCATGGTTGGTATGATTGTTAATACATTGTATGTCTCCCAGACGATGCCATACAGTCCATACAACGCCTAGGCATGCTGAGTATCAAATTATTGATCTGATCTTGAGGGATATTACACCAATCAAAAAGCAATGCTCTCCGAAGTTCCGGTAGACATGTAAGAGGAGGTTGATGGGCTGCAACTCGTCGGCCAAGCATGTCCCACCCGTGCTCTACTGGATTCAAGTCCGGTGAGAATGCTCGCGAGTCCATACGGGTGATATCCTCCGATTGAAGGCATTCGCTTACGATGTTTGCACGGTGGGGACGGGCGTTGTCATCCATAAACACAAATTGTGCGCCCATGGCGCCCCGAAACAAACGTACTTGTTTTTCCAGAATGACGTCCCGATAGATTTCGCTTGTCATGGTTCCAATTTGAACATGCAGTTCAGTTCTGGAACCCAGAATAATTCCACCCCAAATGAGCACTCCTGCACCACCATAACGGTGTTGTTCAATGATGTTTTCTTTGTGGTAACGGGTACCTGGAGCTCTCCATATGAAAGTTCAGCGAGAATCAGACTGCAAGCTAAACCTGGACTCGTCGGAAAACATCACACAAGCCCACTGTTGCGGTGTCCACAATACATGCTCTCTACTCCAGGCTAACCGCAGGCGACAGTGAGTTGCAGTAAGTGAAACGCATCTGACAGGTCTACGAGCATATAGACCAATTTGCCCTAAGCGTCTGTACACGGTCTGCCTTGAAATTGTCGTACCAGTGGCTGAAGAGAGCTGACGAGACAGGTCTGAGGCTGTGCTCTGCCTGTTTCTTTTGGTAGTAACTGCCAAATACCGGTCCTCATTCGGCATTGTAACTCTGGGGCGACCTGTGCTGTAACGTCTAATCACATTACCATCATCTTGGAATCATTGCCAAAGCCTGGAGATGACACTCTGGGCAATTCCAAGTTCGTCTGATACTTCCGGTTGGGTGTTCCCCCATTTCAGACGGTCGATAATTCTACCACGTAAAAAATCATCCAAATGCGTCCTTTGTACCATAACTATACGGTTATTGCACTGAAATGCTTATAAAGCGGCTGCGAACAATTTACTTCTTTGCCTGTATTCTTATATATCACTCTCTTACACTCTCGTCATTGTAACGTACCATCGGTATCATCTGGTTACTTCCTGAAATTTGCATATGATTCTTGAAGATGTGTGTAGTGATTTTACATGTGATATATTTATTTTAGAGTTCGATTTCCGCGTGACTCCGAATTATCCTTAATTTATGGACATGAGTGTATTTCATTGGCGAAAGTTAGGTTGCCTATTTAATAAGATCGAGATAGAAAGAATAATTTCCGTTCCTTCCCTATTGATCGAAAGTACTGGCGAACTCGTCGTGTCACTTTTTACCTTCGATAAGATGCTCCTTTTCGGTTAGCTGAACGAGGTTTCGTGTTTCCTCTTGAATGAGCCCGAAGTAATGCAGTTAAATAAAGAGAACTTTCCAAAAATCTACCCATAAACCCCAACTACGTTAGAGCAGTTGAAGAAATTGCGATATTTACTTTCATGTCCCTTCAATAAATTACATATATTTCAAGATAAAATAAAAATAAGCAAATTAGAACAAGAGCAAGAAAAACTTCATTACAAAGGTAAGCGCATATAAGCGTGAGCTAACAGTTGCAGTTCTCATACAGTTACGATAATAATCAGTAGCAGTAAAGCTGCGGCTGGTAATGACCTCTAACGAGAGACCTCTCCAAGCCTTATACTTAAGGATACGCAAGGCTGTTTTCTCTCAAACCACGCATTTTCTTTCTTTCTTTTTTAAGCCATAGCTTTTCTACATTTCTGGCTCAGAATTGTTGACTGTATAGACATAGATTCTTGCCTAGCAACTGCTCGAAAGAGATCCTTATAGAAACCTCATCTCCTTTTGATAGTTATGTCAAAAAAAATGAGATTTTATAATCTTCTTGACAGCTCATTGTCGCCCGTGAGTAAAAATGCAGGTTTCCTTGATTTAGAAAATCACATCTCTCGTTTTGTCCATTTACAGTTTGAAAGTTTTATGTGTACTCATGTACTGAATATGGTCCGTCAAAGGTTGGCCTAAAGAGATGTTTCACCTCATCATGGCTGATGCAAACATGCGTATGACATTACAAAAATACTTTTCTCGCCGTTGCTTTTCACAGCAGTAGGTTTTAAGATGTTCAGGTTCTCTCTCTGCGAAACTCTGACGCTGCGTCGGCGTCAAGTGGTATCAGTTCAAATAAATTCTCCTAGTAATCTTACCACCCCCCGTTTTGCCGAGTACTTATTCGACATTAGTTGCTTTGAGAACGTGTCTAAGCGCTGACCTTAGATTAAGGAATACTCTTGGCAAACTCTGCTTTCGACTTTCTCTAATGCGGGCTTTTAATAAGCCTTAAAGAATGTGATAAAATTATAATCTAAGCCATTAGAAGTAAGTTGGATAAGATGAAATGAATATGGTTGATTCTTAGTAATTGTGTGAGGGATCGGATACGTATATTTCAAACTGATTTTCTTCATCAGTAGTGATTAAGTGCAGAATGCCAAAGAGAGGAATCCAGTTGGAAAAAAAAGGCTTGTGCTACCATATTGGCCGGAATAGCAGTAATATGGGGATTTATTTCAACCCAGCGAGAGAATTTCTTAATGAGCTGGTTAACATTAAATATGACCTTTAGATGTCGGCAGTGGCTCAGTTAAAGACATGAGCAAATCTACTATTAGGGATTTCTATAGTGTGACAAGAATCTTTGCATGTCAATGGAAATTTGGGAAAAGAATCTCAAGGGAAATTTAAGAGAGATTGAATGAAACATCTTTATTTAGGATAAACGCTGAGGAATAACAATAAATCAATAACTATTGATAAACAAGCGAGCTAAACTATGAAAACAGAGAAAAGAGAAAATTTGATTTGTAAAGTCATTAGATTATTTTGAAGCAGAAAACATGAAAAATCAGCAATGCCCTCCCCGGGACTCGAACCCTAGACTAATCGATTATTACACCACAAAGGCATACGGAAAGAAAGGAAAAAGTACCTTACGTACACCCCCTTTCAAAGGGAGACTGGGAATGAGGGGACTCAGTTACCAAATCCTGCTGGTGACGAATCATAATTTATCGTATTTTTTAGTTCGGGCGCCATTTGTAGAGTCATTAAGATTTTTTGATGCTGGAGACGTGAGAAATGTGCAATGCCCTCGCCAGGACTCGAACCTGCATGTCTCGAATACGCGTCGAGTATGCTGGGAATTAGACTCCGAAGGCATGCTGAAAGGAGGGAGAATGTACCTTATAAATTATTCCCGATCAATCTGATGATATAAAAAAGCATTTCTTACGAAAACAAATCTGGCGGTCTGTAGACCAAATTTCTAGTCTTGAGAAAATTAAGCCTTCTATGAAAATATCTGTTTTCATAATGTAACTAAATCTTTAATCCAAGTGCATATTCCTTAAATAATATGAAAAAAGAAACCATCACATCATTTTTACTTCCTTGTACGAAGTAAAGGAAGTATTGTAATCACGAGAAATTCCGAGTACCATATTTCATCTAAAATATCCATTTTGACCGCCATCGAATGCAATTTAACGATGTCTTTAAGTGACATCTGAACTTAAGGGCAGAATAAAGGACTCTTTTCCCCGTACCTGTAACTAAAAAAGGAGTCGCCTCAGAAAGTTGAAATTTTGTATATAGGGCTGCTTATAGTATGCAGTTGTGCACTTCCCTTTTTGGTGGCAATCGGGGCTACCAAATATATATATATATATATATATATATCCACTCTACTAATCGCCTCTGTGAGCTCAGTTTTTTTTACAAAATTATCAGCAATTTAAAAGTTGTTTCCGTGCAGCTAAGCCTAATTTTTTTACTCTAGCAGTCATATTTGTTTACAATGGAAACTTACTAGAATAGTGGATTTTTTGCCAATCTAGAGAAACTAAGCTTTGCAACAACAAAAATAACGTCTTCTTTTATTATTGCGAATTAAATCATGTTTAATCCATTATGGAATTATCATTTAAGTTATTAAATTATCCCATATCTTGACTCAGTGTCGATAACAAATTACGTTAGTATCTACGCGTTCAGTGTCTTTTTGCCGAGTGAGACCAAAAGTAATTCACCGAAAAAGTTTTGTACACCGAAAAAATCTGCCTTCTTGCCCGCTGGCTCAGTTGCTTGTTTTTGCGTAGAAACTCTAATTTTAATTATAAAAATTGTTCTTAGAGTTGTTTTAACTGTATTTGGTGCTTTATATTTTTCTGTCTTTTTCAATTTTTAATAAGGCTACATTGAAGCTTAATGTATTTTTGCCTTCTCGCGAAGTGGGAACTGATTTAATTGAATGAGAAATATATCTCTATTGAAATTCAGGAAAATAAGTTTAAATGAAATGCAGCAAAAAAAAAAAAAAAAAAAGCGTATAATTTAATTTCCGTACACAGAACTCATGTGCTGTACACATGAAATTTTTTTCCTTCAAAAGAGCAGTTGTTTCTTATGAAAATAACAAAAGTGGATCATAGTAATAATAATCTTGTCTATGAATAAGTGCAGGAAATTATGGAAATGACAAGAAAGAATGTATTGATGAATTGTTTTATAACTGTGAAGGCATATAACATTACATATAACTAAAACAAGCCAAAATTATACATAAGTTTAAAAACATTTCCAGTGAATTTTAATGCATTTATTAAACAAGCCTATAAACATTATTAGGTTTGTTAGTCTTTTTTGAAATGATAAGGATTATTTTTCTTCTTAAATTAATTCCTATTTATTTGTATATTTTCATAAGCGTGTTTTAGAATTGAGACACAGATCACGATAAAAATGTTTTTCCATAAATTCCATAACTGAAGAAAGCTTAAAAAAATTACGCGATTGAAGCACTTTTTTAATAATTTAGTGACATATTTTTAAAATTTTTATTCACCTTTGCCTCAAACAGAATACGTTGAAGTAGTAGAATTGTTTGCGGATTTTATTATTATTGTAACTATAAATTTTATACTAATCTATATGATTTTATTTATTGCTTTTATATTTAATAAGTAAGATAGCTTTACTCGAAAGAAAAATTTATATTTTTAACACACTATATTTTCAGCAGTGATTAGATTTCTTCTCACCAAAAATTAATAATTAACAAAATCAAAATATATTTTCTGTATAAAAGAGACTTTTTCAGAATTTCAAATCATGCATATGTTTTTAAAATAAAATTTAAGTAAAATATCGAAATGCAGTCCATTTAATGCAGAACGTCTTAATTTTTATGCAAAGTAAGTTAGATTGACAAGGTCCGTTCTAACCTAGCTTGATAGCAGTCTCAGCTGTGTCTTTTCCCAAGTAAACCTTGACAACTAAATTCCCAACTGAACCCAAATCAGAAGTTTCTTTCATTTACAGTCATTTCCAACTCAGCCTTCAGATCGCTCTCCGGTATAAACGTGAAAGAAGGCTGAATTTATGGCTTTTCAGCTTCTGTTCTAATTATCAAAATAATCATTCGATTTGTATCGATTTATCCCGTGATTTGCTCATTTGAAGCTTCCCAAGAATCGTATTTTAAGCTTTTTCACGACAGTTAGACTTTTACAAAATCGAACATACTGTGAAATGCGCTTAAATTTCTCTAGTGTGGGTGTGGTCAGTTACACTTAAAACTAATTCAGCTTTCCAATGTAAAAAGATTCTCCCTCCTTTATTAGACGTTTTAGCATTAATAAAACTTATAAAATTTTATTAAATATTATAGTTGTAAAACTGCGAAGAAACAATTTAGGAGTGCAAGGAACGCCTCTTGGAAACGCCTAAAATTCGATTAAAATATACACTAGAGCTAAAATCAAATCTATATAAGTTATACAGCATTCATTTTGGTACATGATAATATTTCTTAATATAATTCGTATTTAAGAAGGGTTATATTGTCCTCAGCATTGGCTGTATCTTATTTAATTTTATACAAAGTATCTAAAAACGTTGACTGAGTTATAAATAAGAAAAGAAGCAATTTTTAGATCAGGCGTAGCTGAAAATACATTTATCGAATTCCCTCATTCGAGTTTGTTTGTCTCCAGTTTGCCAACAAAACTGTCGAGGCTGAGTTAGGAATAGGCAGAATCAGTACAAAATTAGTCGACATTACTATGTCATGTTTACTAATATACAAATGTATGTCTTTTGTTTGCAAAGAAGCTCATCTCTTTATCAGTATCTATAATAACGTTGTCTAAAAATTATGTATCATAAAGCATTGACAATTTTATGTATAAAAATAAGAGTAGAAATCAAAAATGAAACATTTTTTATCGTACACTTCATATTTTTATGGCAGTAAGTGGATAAATTAGACTAGCGTCTTATCTGTATGTCTGTCGTTTAATTATCTAGCTATGTGTCTATCTGTGCTTGTCTGCTGTCTATCCATCTACCTGTTTTTTTTAATTATGTCTATTTATCTGTATATTTAACTATCTATCTATATGAGTTTCTAAAAGTGTCACTGATCTTAAAAGTTTTATCAATACATTTATTAAACAAAATCTTCGGGCTTTAATACACGTTCGAAGAATAGCTGTACATAGTTCTTCTGAGCTGAATTTATATTTGAATTTTAAGGATTTTTTCCCAGTATAGCATTTTTATTGACATCAAATTGATTCGATTTCTTTCTTTGCAAAAAAAAAAATCTTTTTTATAGTAAATTTTCTTAATGCAGCCAGGTTCCTAAGATGGTCCCTTCTGAAAGGGACAATTGTTGCAGATTTTGTATATATGTAAGTAATTTTAGTGAAATTATATGCAAGTCTTGTACCTGTTGCACAATGTAACATGAAATGCCTCGAAAATGTCATGCTGTATCGGAGAGATAAGATTACGGGAGCTGGTACAATTAAAATTGAGGTAAATCGCTATTTTGTTAAGCTGGCGAGATAGTGCCAAGGTAGCGGTAATTTTAGCCACCAGTTTTTATCCCTAAGCTTGACGACCATTTGACAACATTTGGGTTTGGTTCCTGTATAACAGTACTTGGTCTAATTCTTGTATAACCGTATCCGGCCATACGTAACTGCAACTGTGTATGACTTCTCGCAATTTCGAGATATAGAAGGTACTGGAAATTTCTCGATGGCTGGCGAAAAACTATATAAGACCGGAAAGAACATCAGTTCTCAGTTGTTTAGTTCAGAGTTGCTTTCGGAGTGTTAAAAGATCTCCGCGCGAACTTCGCCTTTTAGATGCGCTTCACACTGCGTTGTGTTTAACGTTCTTCGTAGTTTGAAGCGTAACTATTAATTGTGCTCTGTGCTACTGAGGACAGCTATAGGAGTACTTTTATGTAAAATTCCATAACTGAAAAGTGTTTTTTTGGGAGGAAAGTAAATTTATCAAGTTATCATCGGTTCCGAAGACCCGGTGGCACAGTGTCTAGTGCTTCGCACAGCAGCAACACAGGTCCGGGGTTCGATCCCCGGATTGGGCACGGTTGATTCAACCTGTCATCTTTTGAGTATGTCGGTAAAATGAATACCAAGTTCGCCTGGGGACTGAACACCGGAGATCCTGCAACAAGCTGACCACTTGTCTAGGGTATATGTTCATGCCCCCCGGAGTCCACGGCCAAGAAAGCAGATATCAAAGCACTGCAGTCCATGGCTCAGAGCTATTGCGCTACTGAGTTTAGTTTATTTTATCATCGATTCTCTGTGCATTCAGTCCATTATTAACCGTGCGCACGAAACAATATAAATATGGATCTACATTTAGTATCTCTTCTATAAGAGGACCACCTTCGCTAAAGACCAGGATACTCTGGAACTATTCGTGATCGTCCTGAAAGAAAGTTCATTATAACCTCTTTTCCTACATTTTAAAAGAGCTTATAAATTATAATTAGGTAACTTCCGGATGCTGCATATGCTGCAGTTTTCATTGCCTTATTAATAATAATGCGGAAAATTATTTTTATAATGATATACACTATTATTACAAGTATTTAAACCTTATTATTTGATTACACTAGTGCAAGTTATAATGAGTGATATGAAAATAAATCGAGGGAAAAGAAACGTGGTGTGGTGGCAAATAGTGGATACGAAGAAAGGACAAACTCTGCGGAAACATAAATCGCAGTCATTTGACTGTTTTTTTTTTTTGTAAAATATAACGACAAGCTTGATATCACGCAGATCATGAAAAGCAGTAACCTGTGTTTGTATATTTATATAACAGATCGAGAAAAAGAGTCTTTTGTAATCTGCACCACTGGGTGTGAATGAAAGGGACTTTATTAAAATTTAAAAGAACAGATTACGGTGAACTTCGCACAGAAATAAATTACCAATATTTTTAAAATAAAAATGTGGCAAAAAAGGAAATGCTGTTAGTAATTAAATTGCTTTTAAAATAAAAGTTTAAGTTTCAAATGAAAGGCGAAAGGATAACTTTTGACAGTTCTTTGGTCTTAGGACAAAATGATCTAAAGTTTCTAATACGCTTTAATATCTATAAATACGCAAAAGGTTTAAGAACTTCAAGAATTTTTTTGCATTAAACAATTTAATTTGATTAGAAAGTTAAGCGTAAACGCGTTTGAATAATGTCATTTATACTTCTTTTAAACCAAAAGATTAAAAAATTGTCCAAATTGAAAATGAATGGTGTTGTGAAATGCATGGTATTAAAACTTCTAAGAGAGAAAAAGCAACATGAGTAATCGGAAAGGGGAAAATCCGTTAATCATTACTTCTACATAGAAAGAAGATTTCAAATGAATACCGGAAAAAGTATGTACCGTTTTTAATGTTCCTAAAGTTAAATCGCTGATAATAAAAGAAAATCCGCCGAAGTCATTAACTCAGCAAAGGCTTTAAATCTATCTATTTAAACAATATGTAAAATAATTATCCAATTATATTTTCAATTTAGGAAAGCTAAAAAATAGGATGTCACTAGCTTTCCCGAGGCATATAATGCCTCAAAGCAGAACAATTTGTATAACCCTGTATGATGTATGTGTAAATGAAATAAATGGATATGTAAATATCTGAAAATGTGCAAATATCCTCTGTATTCTTCGAAAAATAATGTGAAAGCTATCTTGGTTTTAAGACTGTTAACTTTGTGGAAAACTAGATCAGGCAAATCAATCGCATCAGGTAACAGGACCGAGAATAAAAATGCAGCATTTCTTAGCTTTATTCAAACCATATTAAATGGTTAACTCTTGTATGATGTTACTGACTCCCAGTTTGCTTAAAAGCAGCTTCTTTCATACCTCATTTGTGGCTTCGTTTCTGTAACTAAGTGGCCTCAACGTTGGGAAGAGCCTAAACTTGTTTCTCTACTGAACTTGGCTCTGCCACTGATGAAAAGCAATACAATTAAATTTGAACTTACTTCTTCTTCTTCTGAGGCAGCATCAAGCCACCTAATTGGTGGCCTTTCTCGCTTTCTAATTCTTATAGGTTTGGTAAATGTGAGTTGTTTTACTGGGTTTGTGTCTTCAGTTCTGCATAAATGACTCAACAATAGAATCCTGTGCTGTTTTAAGACCTTGACAATATCAATTTTTGGTAGAGTTAAAGATTATATCTTGATCTCCAAACACTATTTTCACAAACAGTGCCAAATATTTTTCTTAGTATTTTACGTTAAAAGATCAGTACTTTATTTTTAATTATTTTAGTCATTGCCCAGCACTCGCAGCCATATATTATGATCGGACGTAACAGGGTTTTATATACATTAAGTTTAGAATTACGACAGATAAATCGAGATTTGAACTGATTTTTAAGACCATAGTAGCACCTATTTGCAATGAGGAGCCTGTTATTAATTGCCATAGATAAATCATTATTACTAGTGATAATTTATTGTGCCACATTTTCAAAAGTGTGGTCGTTCACAGTGAGTGGACGGATTAGTTCAGTTATAGACAATTTCTAAAAATTTTGTTTTACCTTCATTTATAATTATGCCCAATTTTCTTGCCTCAGCTTCTAATAGATCGAATGTTTCTGCGGCATGCTTTCTGGATCTACCCACAAAAGCAGTTTGAACTTACTGAAGTGTTATAATCATTCTGCTTTCCGACATCTTATTATCAATAACAAAACAAAATTAAGAAGTGCATAGGGTGTTTAAAAATAGAACGATTTAATGTTTAAAATGCAAATTAATTTTCAAAATGTAAAGAGTATTTTTTTAAATGTTTGATCTGATGGCCTTTGTTCTTGACTGTAAGACGGCATCGGGATTTCCATAATAGAAAGTCTTTTAATAAAACTGCCAGGGATATTATTTCCATTCATCTTCCATTACTAAGCTCTGAGGCATAATAGTCCGTAGGTGAAACATCAGGGAACTAACGAAGAAATACGTTGAAAAGATATACACTCTTAGACAAAAAAAAAAAAAAAAAAAAACACACAGAAAGAGATATCCTAATGGGACGAAAATCGGTAGAAGTGAAGTACATGTACAGAAAAACAAATGATTACAGTTTGAGAAAAATTGGATGATTTATTGAAGTGATAGAGCTTCACAAATTGAAAAAGTCAGCAACGCGTTTGTCCACCACTGGCCCTTATACAAGCAGTTATTCGGCTTCGCATCGACTAATAGAGGTTCTGTATGCCCTCCTGAGGGATATCGGGCCAAATTCTGTCCAACTGGAGATTTAGATCGTCAACATCCTGAGCTGGTTGGAGGGCCCTGCCCATAATGCTCCAAACGTGCTCCAAATAGGAGAGAAATCCGGCGACCTTGCTGGCTAAGGTAATGTTCGGCAAGCAGCAGAAACATGTGCAGTGTAGGGACGGGCATTATCTTGCTGAAATGTAAGCCCATAGTGGCGTGACATGAAGTGCAACATAACGGACCTTAGAACTTCGTCGACGTACCGCTGTGCTGTAAGGTTGCGACGGATGACAACCAAAGGGGTCCTGCTATGAAATGAAATGGCACCCCAGACCATCACTCCTGGTTATCGGCCTGTCTGCTGGAAGACAGTCAGGTTGGTATCACACCGCTGTCCGGGGCGTCTCCGGAATCGCCTTCGCTGGTCATCGAGGCTCAGTTCAAAGCGGGACTCATCACTGAAGACTATTCTACTCCAGTCAGGGGCATTCCAACTCGAATGATCCCGACACCACTGCAAATGGGCTTGACGTTGTACAGAGGTCAATGGTAGTTGGTGCAAGGGGCGCTCTGACCTCAGCCCCCTTTATGTGAGCCGTCTATGAATGGTCCTTGCAGTCATTGAAGCACTAGTTGCACGTACAATCGATGATAATGATGCATCGGGGGCCATGGTTCACCCATTCCTGCCAACATCGTCTAATAGTGGTATCGCTCCTGCTCAAATGTTGAGCTATTCGCCGATAAGACCAACCGGCTTCTTTAAGCCCAACTACACGACCTCTCTCAAATTCTGACATCTGCGCATATCGTTCGCTCACCTGTATGCGAGGCATAGAGTATACGGAGTATACGGAATGAAACCAGAGTATACGGAGTACCTACCAGAGTATACGGAATGAAATTCGTGAAGAACTTATGACCTGGAATCGTAATATCCTGCCAGATGCGCAGATCAGATGCGCTATAGAGACAACCATTCATTCATTGGCAGCCAAAATGTAAAATTTTGCATTTTCCGTCGAAAACTGTATGCATTTCAATTTGTGTCCAATTTGCTTTATATCTTTTCGGTGCGTCGTTTTATTTTTTTTTTTTTTTTTTGTCTAAGAGTATATATGCAATACCTGTATCAGTCTTAATTTTCTCAAGGAAGCAGTGGGTACGTTTCGAAGTATGATTTGTTGTTTTCTCTTGGTAAAGTTTCATTCTTCGGAAATCAGTGGAATAAACATATGGAATTCTTTCTGCAAATACTGAAAGTAAAATTTTCTCTTGTTAATATGAGTTAAGCTGATTTTAACATTTTTTCCACTATTCCTATTTTTAATTTCTCATTACATGAGAATCATGAGACAATCATAAACCACTTAGTAAAACTTTCTTTGCATTAATGGAACTAGCTTTGTACATTTTTATCATTTCTTTCCGATAACAAATAGACCTTTTTACTTCCTTGTACGCAGTAAACAGAAAGTATTGCAATCGCGAAACATTTTGGGTATCATATTTTAACGAAAATATCCATTTTGACAGCTATCAAATGCAATTTAACGATGTTTTTGAGTAACTTCCGTACGTAAGAACAGAATAAAGGACTCTTTTCCCCCAAAAAAATTATAAAACTGATTTAGTAGATGTGCACCTCCTATTTTAGTTGCAATCGGCCACACCAAAAACATATATATATCCACTCTGTTACTCGGCTCAGTGAACTCAGTTTCTTTGTTCTTACATGCTTATAAATTGTGCATTTTTTGCTTTAAAAATGATTGAATTATGTTGTTCTTATCTTCCGGTTAAGGTTTTTATGCCTTTAGTTAACCTGCATGCTATACACTGGTGTGCAAAACTTAAGCAACAGCAAGGTTTTTTGCCATAACTCCACGAGAAATCAACTGAGAGACATAAAATGCAGAAATGAAGGAGAGTATTATGTACTTAAAGGATGATGAATGCATCGGAGCTGAAAAAGGAATACAATGCATACGGTATGGAATCAAACAAAAACAAGCTTTATTGAACGCATAGTATCGTGACTCATGATTGTCTATCCAAGAGTAAGAACAACAAGCAGATGTACCTTAATGTGGAATATGCCCTCCCCTCACTGCAATGGTTGCTTCGCACCGTCTCCACATACTGAGAACCAGCTGGTGCAACATTTCTTGCGGTAGGAGTGCCCATTCTACAATCAGCATCTGTTTGAGTTGTTGGGTGTTCTCCGGAGGATGTAAGCATGCTGCAATGCGTCTCCCCAAAGCATCCCACACATGTTTGATGGGATTTAAATCTGGGGAGTACGCTGGCCAATCCATTCGAGTGATATCTTCTCTTTTCAGTAGCTCCTCAACAGCAAGAGTCCGATGAGGCCGTGCATTGTCATCCATAAAAATTAAGTCTGGGCCAATGGCACCTGGAAATAGACGTACATGGGGAAGGAGTACCTCCTCACAATAGAGATCCACGGTTACAGACCCTCTTTCGAAAACGTGGAGCTCAGTTCACCCGTCCTGCATAATGCCTCCCCAGACAAGAACTCCAGGACCACCGTTATGGTGTCTTTTCTTGATGTTACTGGGATAAAACCGGGTCTAAATCAAAACGCGTTGACAATCGCTTCTGGTACTGAACCGACTCTCATTCGTAAAGAGGACACGACTCCATTGATCAGTTGTCGAGTTTTTGTGCTCTCTGCACCACTGTAAACGGTGGCGTCGGTGGCCAACTTTCAACGAGAGGCAGCGTGCAGGACGGCGGGCAAAAAGGCCCCCTTTGTCAAGGCAGGACGATATATCGGTCATCCATTGCAGATGTCGTCCTCGGAGGCCACCACCAACATTTCTAACAGCTGTACCTGTGGTTTGGAACGCTTTCCAAGCGCGCGAAACAGCATCTTTGTTGATTCCGAACTCTGCAGCTACACTGGTGACAGTACGCCCCTCCTCTAGCTTTCCGATCATTCTTCCACGTGTGAAGTCGTCCAGGTGATTTCTTCTAGACATATTTCACGAACTGACTCACTGGCACTTGCAGCGAATATGTTGAGATGCGTCTCCGTCCTTCCTTTTATTCTACTGTTGAGCTGCGTGCGCCGACATCATGCGTTTTGTGTACACTCACGTCGCCTCTGACGTTTCGTTCCTGATATTTGCACACGCATGACGTTTCTACTGACTTACGTGTTCTGCAATTTCGTGGTTATCTGCTAAATTTTTACGTTGTTGCTTAAGTTTTGCACACCAGTGTAGTTGCTGAATTATCAACAATTTAAAAGTTGTTTAAATGCGGCTAAGCCTAATGTTTTTGGCCATATAGCAACCATATATTTTTACATTTGAAACTTAGCAGAATAGTGGATTTGTAGTTAATCTAGAGAAACTAAGCTTCGCAACAACAACGATAACGCCTTCTTTTATTGTTGCGAATTAAGTCATGTTTAATCCACTTTGGAATCTATTCGAGGAAATAAGTCATTAAGGTTTACCTCATAATTTTAAATGCAGATATTTTGAGCTTTTATGTATTTTTGGTCGCGAAGTGAGAACTGAATTAATTGAATGAGAAATGCTGAACTGTCTATGAAAAACTGTTTCTTCTTCTTTTTTTTTAAATTTCTTTTATACATCATCTTAGATTTATCATCGTATTTGAATAGAACATTAGATTAGATTATTTTTCAGATGATATACATAATTTTTGTACATTCTGAATTATAAAGAGAATGAGATGTAACGGTGTTAAGTGAAAGTAGCGCCAGAGTGTAGCTATGATAAACTAATATAGTGAGTTTTAAAGAATGCATTTATTCTATTGTGGTTTATGCGCCATCGACAGCGTAGGTTTAATTCAATCCAATACGTTTAAATGAAAAGCCAGAAAAATGCATATAATTTAATATTTTGTACAAGGAAGTCATGTGGGGCACATATCATATTTTTTTTTGTTTGTTGCAATCATTTACGTAAACTATGCTCCATCAAGGATCACAAGGTATTTCCATCTATCTCCCGCTAAAAAGTTTTTCTCCAGGGTTCTACAAATTATTCTGCATTAAGCCATCACACGCTTCGGCAAAACCTAGCAAACATCATGGCTTTTAGCTTTCGAAATTTGTAAAATTTGGTTTATTATTTCATTTATTGTTACTACAGATGCATTTTAGATTTTACAATTGATTTCTGTGTTGGTGTGTTTTCTCTTGCTATCACTTAAGAGAAACATTAGAAACAGTACGTACCTTTCCGGACATACGTTTGCACATACGTTTTTCCGGACATACGTTTGGAGTCTTTTTCACTTCCTTGAGCGAAGTAAAAAGGAAGTACTTCAATCGCGAGTAATTTCGGATATCATGTTTCAACGAAAGTATCCATTTTGACCGCTATCGAATGCAATTAGATGTTGTTTTTGCCTGATATCTGTACGTAAGGACATAAGAAAGGACTCTTTTTCCCCAAAAAATTTATAAACGGGATTTAAAATGAATTCTGAAAAGATTTTTTCGTAGCGTCTGTGCAAACGTACGTACGTATGCATGTATGTATCTTGCATAACTCAAAAACGAGTAGACTCAGAACGCTGAAATTTTGTATATAGGACTGTTATAATAGTAGATGTGCACCTCCTATTTTGCTTGCAATCGACAATATATATATCCATTCCTCTCTCTCTCTCTCTATATATATATCCACTCTGTTACTCGGCTCAGTGAGCTCAGTTTTTCTATTCTTATATGTTGCTAAATTGCACATTTTTTGCTTTAAAATTTATGTTGTTCTTTTCTTCAGGTTAAGGTTTTATTTTGCCTTAGTTAATTTGCATATCATAGTTGTGGAATTATCAACAATTTAAAAGTTGTTTCAGTGAGGCTAAACCTAATTATTTTGGCCATAGAGACCATATTTGTTTGCATTTGAAACTTAGCAGAATAGTGGAATTGTTGCTGATCTAGAGAAACTCAGCTTCGCAACAACAAAAATAACGTCTTCTTTTATTATTGCCAATGAAATTATGCTTAATCCATTCTAAAATTGTCATTCAAGTCATTAAATATATATATATATATATTATTAATACTAACACATATTCTTAATATTCTTAATATTAACACAGCATAGCGTCCACAACAAATTACGTCAGTTTCTACGCCTTCAATGTCTTTTTGCCGAGTGAGACCAAAAGTAAACTTTCAGTTGCGTACACCGAAAAATCTGCCGTTGTGCCTGCTGGCCGAATTGCTTGTTTTTAATTGTTCTAATTGTTGGTGTTTTATGTTTTCTATATTTTTCAATTTCTTAAAAAAATATTTTGAGTTTTTATGCATTTTTGCCTTGCTGCAAAGTGAGAACTGAATTAATTGTATAAGAAATATATCTCTAATGAAATTCGAGGAAATAAGTTTAAATGAAAGGCAGAAAAAAAATGCGTATAATTTAACCGTACAAGGAAGTCACGCAGTGTATACATCAGATTTTTTTCTATGTATTGTAGAAATAATGATTGACGATTTTTCCTTTTCTGATTAATGATGTTGTTTATTTTGCATTTGAAAATTTAATTCTATGCATTTCACGAGGTTTCTGAATAATGGAATTAGAATATTTCTCTTCCAGTAGCGTAAAAACATATTCTTCAATCCACAGCTTGTTTACATATGATACATTTAGAAAAAAAAAATTAATTTAAAAGTAGCAGACCATATTTCTCATTTCAAATAATGAGCTGTTGCCAAAAGTTTTTATTTCAAAACATTTCCTTTTTTTGTTTTTTTGGTAATTTTTTATCGAAAGTATTTAAAAATTAGTAAACCCACTCTGTAACCGAAAACTATTTTAAATTGTCTGTTTTTCTAGTTAAATTTTATCGAAAATGCATATTTCAATAGAAGTTTTTGGATATATACAATGTTGCCTTATATGAGTTCCTCTTGTCCCCCTTTTTTCCCACCAGCTGCTGAGCGATAAATTTGCTGAACTCTAATAGTTAGATCTGGGTCCGATTCCAGGCGAACAGACTGACTACATTGGTGTTTCGTGGTTTTCTCCGTGTGTAATGAGGAAGAGATAAGAGCTAGTTTTCCTTATAACTGTTTTGGTTTATTTGATTACGACAAAACACTTGAGGGTTATCTGCTTATGGAGAGGGATGCCTTTGTGGAGGTGTTTCTAAGAGAAACTGGCTCGCATACATGTTATACATAGGGAAAACCACGAAAACACCTATGCAGCCAGCCCTTTCGTGGGATTCGAAACTCGAACCAAATTACAATTGTTCTGCGACTTTACCGCTTGGTCGTTGGTGGACCATTTTCCTTAGATAGTCTTCCACGAAGACATCCCTTCGCTTAGGCAGATAGTTCTGGTAGGTTTTGACTCTAATCGCGTGAACCAGAGCCAACCTTTACTCCCCTCAAATTTTCTCAAAGGTTCCAAAAGGTCCAAAAGTTTTCCATAACTTTGACAGGTAAATTTTATTTCAAAATTTAGATGTTGATTAAACTATTCTCTTTAACTTAATACTTTTATTCAATTAAAAATACTATTTTATTGCATTTATATATGGCGTGAGACTTATGTTATTGAAATCAATAAATGCAACTGCAAATTAAAAATACTTGAACACCATTTAATTAATATAATAAAAGCCAGCTTAAAGCTCAAATAGCATAAAAATCCTACTTAAAAGCAGCAAAGTCTCTTTATTGCTTTTAAGTCTCTTTATTGCAAAAAACATCTCTTTGGAACTTTTAATTTTTTAATCATTGAAAGGGCGAAGACATGTCAATCTAGTTCAATAGCCAGAAGAATTCTTTAAGATTTTTATAGTATTTTCTCAACTCACAGCATACTGTAACATAAATATTATAAATTACAATGAATCTAAATAGATAATTTAACATTATATTGCTTTCCCAGCAGAAATCCATACACACTTGAATAAATTTCTTTAACTAGTTGTTTTGGAGCTGTTCATAAAACTCCATATTCATTCAATTCTAAATATAAAATTAAAGGTAAACTGCTTCAGATACGAACTCGTTCTTTCAATACTTAGAAGATTTTTAAAGAAGTATTTCAGAATACACCTTTTGTGAATCATTAAAATGCTGTTATCTCTAATAATACATACACTATAGATACTTTTTTATCCACCCCTCATTTATCAAAGGTTATGAAAGGAAGCCTGGTCAGAAGTGTCATTTCTGAGGGCTGAACCCACGACGCTGGAGGAACATTGATGAATGGATCCGCTGAGCGCCATGGTTTAACGTCCTCAGCGTCCTGTGTTGACAATTCTCCTTCCACGTTTCATTGACGCCTGCTCGCCACATAAATATTTTCCACTGTCCATTGTCGAAGGGCAACTGCGTACTACTTGGATCTACCGGGCCGGAGAGAAAGCTCGTAAAATCACGAATATAATATTTATATTTATACGAATATCGTGCGATAATAGCAGGAGGTCGTCGAAACAGGTGGTCATAAAAAAATAGAGACCGTGACTGCTGTTGACATTGGAACATGCCGGATGTGGAAGAAATGTCCGGCCTTGAGAAGGATCGGAATCTGGAATATGTCTGTTGAGACGACACGCGTAATTGTTCTCAATGCTGGAATGGTCACTGGGAAAGTTCCTAGTAAGGACTCTGCCGTGACCGAGTATTCGTGACGCATTACATCATAAGGAGTCTTCGATGTGAAAGCATGCCTGTTTTTGGTCATTGGCATCAAAAGACTTCATTGAATTGAGGATTAAAAGTCTATAGGCTCATAAGCTGCTTCAATGTGCTTTTATTTTCATTTTAATTAACAATAATAATGAGGAGAGCAATCTGTGTCTCTTTAAATGTTGCGAGATACTACAGTGTCACGCTACTGCGTTTACCTAAGCTTACTGTAAACATATGAGTCATGAAAATGGCACATAGATTCTTCTGCATGCCGCTTCCGGTGGTAAAACAATGTAAATGAAACGTTCGCGTGGTGACGAGATGACGTCAGTCAGATTCTGATGTGTGAGAAACCTTTATTAACAGTCTTCTGGAAGCAGATGTCAGTTTTTTGCATCGCATAATCTTTTAATTTAATTCGTTTCGTGATATTGTAAGGTTTTAGTTAAACTAACCAAGTTTATTTTAATTTAAATCTTTTCTATCTCCTCTCTGCTTCAACTTCCTGTCAGAAGAAGCGCGCGTTTTTAGCTTATGCTAATTTTTGAAGTTCAGCCAACCACTATTTAAGCCAGAGGTAGAAACCTCTCGGTGTGTGAGAGCTTTGCCTCAGATCACGGTCACGCTGCTCAACGTTCGCCTGACCAGCTAGCAGTTTAAATTTATAAGCCATAGTGCTTACTACGTGATTGCTTTGTAAAATAAATTAAAGTGCGGTAGTATTTAGTATATCTTGCTACGCACCCTTTTCGGTAGAGGCCAACTTCCGCGAATTGCTCTGCGAAGCAAAGTTTAATTTAAGTTCTATTTTAATTTATTTAAATTTATTTGATTGTTAAGTTCGACCAAAGTTTGGTCTGTTACGTTCTGTATCTCTCCCGAATTGGGAGGTTTGTATTTAATAGTGATTGAATAAAAAAGGATTTCAAATCCCTTCACGTGCAGTTATTCTCCAGCCCAGCAGTTACATCAGAACATAGCGTACCTTCCGCTCCCTGTTCCAGTTCAGGACTTAGAACGTAAGGATAAGAACCCTTTACAGAATTACCATGTTCTCAAAGAATACACACAGAAGGCTAAGTCCTGACAATATAAGCCATCCTAGATTTTGGTAAGTGGTAAATAGGAGTGTTTAAGAATAGGTAATGCTCAGATGTCCCAACAAATCCCTGAAATTGCTGATTTGACTAATTAGAAACAATTATTTGTTACATTGTTTGAATAACCGTTTATATCTATTAATAACTGGGGTATTTTAATGTAGCATTCAACAAAACTTTGATTTATTTCCCCTCTTTCTTTTGGTATCGCAAATATTCAGCTGTGTTATTCTGAAACAAATTGGTCATGATGTTCTAAAATTATGCATTTTATATCTATTCAGATTTTAATATATTTTCATGCTTATTTCCCACGTGTTCTTTTACGTATACGTCAACAAAAAATTGAGTTAATTATTTAACTTGGGCTCTGCGTCCATGAACAGGCTGAATTTCAAGGAAATAAGATTTTTAGACATTTCAGTTTTAAAAGACTGTTGTCTCTGACAAAGGAGTTCTACCTGAATATGACTTAATATCTGTTACAGTTATTATGATGCTAAGTATCATATTACAACTTATTTTTATTCTTAAACTTACTTGCTAAACTTAAAGGTATGCAACAATAATTTTTACTTCCTCGTCCGAAGTAAAGGAAGTATTGCAAACGCGAAAAATTTCGCGTATCATATTTCAAAGAAAATATGCATTTCAACCACTCTCGAAACCATTTGAACGATGTTTTTCCATGGCGTCTATGTGTAAGGACAGAATAAAAAACTGTTTTTGCCAAAAAGGATTGTAAACTGGTATCAAAGTAGTTTCGTAGCGATTATTTCTTGACATCTGTACGTACATATGTATGTATCTCGCATTACTCAAGAACGAGTAGCCGTAGAACATTGAAATTTTATATACGAGACAGCTATAACATGTAGTTATGCACCTCCCTTTTTCGTTGCAACCGACTGCATTAGTGGTATATATATACTTTATTCTTATATGTTGGTAAACTGGATTCTTTGCTTTAAAAGTGGTTGAATTATGTGGTTTTTACTTTCCGGTTTAGGTTTTTATGCCTTTAGTTAATATGCATGTAACAGTTGTAGAATTATCAACAATTTAAAAGTTTAAATAGCGAGTTAAGGCCAATGAATCTCCATTTGTTTATATTTGAAATTCAGTAGAATAGCGAATTAAGTCAGTTTCTGCACCTTCAGTGACTTTTCGCTGAGTGGAACAAAAAGTAAACTTTCTGCTTCGTGCTTCTATCCCGCTGGTCGAATCACTTGTTTCGTCATAGAAACTCAAGTTTTTAATGTAAAAAAATTTTTTTCAACTGTTTTAACTGTATTTGGTGTTTTATGCTTTTATGCATTTTACAATTTTTAATGAAGATGTTTTTAATTTTTTTTTTGTATTTTTGCTTTGCCGCGAAGTGAGAACTGAATTAATTTAATGAAAAACATATCACTAATGAAATTCGGGGGGAAATAATTTTCAATGAAATGCCCCCAAAGATGTGTGTAATTCAATAGGCCATACAAGAAAATTATGTAGTGTTCACATCAAAAAATTTTTTTATCAAAACTATGTGAAGGAAGTATAACGTCAACGACAAAATAAACGACGCATCAAAAAGGAGTTATCCGTATCCGACGAAAATCGGTAGAAGTGATGTACATGTACAGAAAAACAAATGATTACAGTTTGAGAAAATCTGGATGACTTATTGAAGTGATAGAGCTTCACAAAATGAAAAAGTCAGTAACGCGTTTGTCCACCTGTGGCCCTTATGCAAGCAGTAATTCGGCTTGGCATTGATTCATTGAGGTTGTGGATGTCCTTCTGAGGGATATCGGGCCAAATTCTGTCCAACTAGCGCGTTAGATCGTCAACATTCCGAGCTGGTTGGAGGGCCCTGCCCATAATACTCCAAACGTGCTCAATAAAAGAGAGATCCGGCGACCTTGCTGACCAAGGTAATGTTCGGCAAGCACTAAGGCAAGCAGTAGAAACATGTGCAGTGTTGTTGCGGCATTATCTTGCTGAAATGTAAGCCCATGGTGGCGTGACATGAAGGGCAACATACCGGGCGTTAAAACTTCGTCGACGTACCGCTGTGCCGTAAGGTTGCGACGGATGACAACCAAAAGGGTCCTACTATGAAATGAAATGGCACCCCAGATCATCACTCCTGGTTGTCGGCCTGTCTGACGGAAGACAGTCAGGTTGGTATCACACCGCTGTCCGGGGCGTCTCCAGACTCGCCTTCGCTGGTCATCGGGGCTCAGTTCAAAGCGGAACTCATCACTGAAGACTATTCTACTCCAGTCAGTGACATTCCAGTGCGAATGAGCCCGACACCACTGCAAACGGGCTTGACGTTGTACAGAGGTCAATGGTAGTCGGCGCAAGGGGCGCCGTGACCTCAGCCCCCTTTCTGTGAGCCGTCTGTGAATGGTCCTTGCGGTCACTGAAGCACTAGTTGCACGTAGAATCGATGATAATGGTGCATCTGGGGCTGTGAGTGCCGCTTTGACGATTGCTCGGTCTTAACGTTCTGTCGTTTCTCTAGGCCTACCGCTTCCTTCTTGACGCTGTGTGCGGCCATGGTTCACACATTCCTGCCAACGTCGTCTAACAGTGGCATCGCCCCTGCTCAATTGTCGAACTATTCGCCGATAAGGCCAACCCAGCTTCCAACTACACGACCTCTCTCAAATTCTGACATCTAAGCATATCTTTCGCGCACCTGTATGGGAGGCATAGGTACTGTCTACCAGAGTACACGGAATGAAATTCGTGAAGAATTTATGATCTGGAATCTATCTATCTATATCATACTTTAGCTGAGAGGTATACGGCCCTAATAAGGGCCTTTACCAATATATGTAAATATCCTCTTGAAGGAATCCTGCTAGTAAAATGAAGTCCAAGTCTGGAAACCTGCGCAAAAGTTTTTTGCTGAGATGATAAGTTGAATGGCATGAATGGCATAAAAAGGCATAAGTAGAAAATCGTAAGCTGAAGTCTTGAATGGCTTAAATGAAGAAAAGATGAGATGGCATAGTTGATTCAAATGGCATAGTTGACTAGGCATGAAATCTAATGATAATCAAATGCGAAGCTGAAACGCGAGCAGGCAGTAAAATCAGGAGCTCGACAAAATACGTCTTACTTCATCTGTGGTTGAAGTTGAAATGACTGGTGCGGGGAGGAATCAGTTAATATATTAGGTAAATTGCGACATTCTGATTGGTTCGCCGGCATAAGCGGATCACATGATACAGTTACAAGTCCATATAAAGGAAATAAAATTCAAATCTTGAAATCTTGATTAAATACGATAATAAATGAATAAATTATTTACATATATACAGAACAATTACCAATTAATATTATGGAAAATTGTTCGAGGTCGCTTATGCCTTTGAACTATCGTTGGATTATAATTATTGAGATTTTTAATAATTTCCTCTGGGTGTTTGTCACATTTCATAAAGAAATTGTGGCTATGTCTTAGTGTTTCTGAATCTAGTGGTTTAATTTTCAGGCTATTATGAATAACGGAGTTCCTTACATACCAAGGAGAATTTGTAATAATACGTAGAATTTTATTTTGAACCGTTTGAAGGATTTTTCTGTGACTACGTGCTGCTGAGGCCCAAGCCGGAGCAGCATAAAGTAAAATAGGTCGGATGGCCTGTTGGTAAATAATTTTCTTGGTATTTAGGCTAAGTTTGGAGTTTCTATTCATCAAAGCGTAAATAGACATAAATGCTTGAAAGGCTTTATTACGTATGGTGGTTATATGCACCTTGAATGTAAGTTTCCTACCGAGATGTACCCCAAGATATTTAACTGATGTTTCTCTAGGAATTTGTTCTTCGTAAATATTTATACTTCCTAAGTCTCGACCGAGATCATTTTTACGAAAATAAATGAAAGTAGATTTTGTTGAATTGATTTTAATCTTCCAGGCTTTTAACCACTGGGCTATTATGTTTATGGAATTTTGTAGAGTATTTCTAGCTTTTTCTGGCTCTAAGGATTTAAATAAAAGTGCTGTATCATCAGCATAACTTGTCATTATTGTATTTGGAGGATTAGGAATATCATTGATGTATATATTAAGTAAAATAGGCACGATAATAGAACCTTGTGGTACTCCTGCGGTAGTAAATCTTGAAGTTGAGAGAATGTTCTTAATTCGAACTTGAAATGATCTATTTTTAAGGTAATTTGAGATTAGGATGACCATATGAGGAGGAAAATTATTAGAGATGAGTTTGATAAAGAGGCTGTCATGCCAAACCTTATCAAATGCCTTTTCAATATCCAAAACGAGTCCTGCTACAGTTTCATTTTTAGTAAAGCTTTCTCCTATTATTTCTGTTAGCCTAGTGATTTGATGCACTGTGGATAATCCAGGTCTAAATCCAAATTGATGTGGTTTTAAGATGTTATTTTCAGAGATAAAATTCTTTATTCTATTGACAATTATCCTTTCGTAAAGTTTTCCTATCGCTGGTAAAAGGTTGATAGGTCGATAACTTGATGTATGTGCATGATTTTTTCCTGGCTTTTTTAAGAGAAAAATGATCGCCTGCTTCCAATACTTGGGGAAGTGATTGAAACGCAAGCAAGCGTTGAAGAGGTTTCTTATGAAAACTATTGCTTTTTTGGGTAGATTTTTAAGAGCTGTATTGGTGATATAATCATATCCTGCGGCCTTTTTTGTTTCTAATTTTTCTATAATATTCTTAACGTCTCATGGTGAGGCGAGAGGGTTATTGCTATCGTAATTTTGAATTAGTCATGCACATGAGTAGTGACATGAATGTCATTACTGCATGGATAATTTTGGTTAGAAAATTGATCTTCAAAGTTGTCTACAAAACTTTCTGCCACATTTTCTGGGTTATGAATAATATTATTATTGTGATTAAGTAGTCCAATTTTATTTTCGGTTCTTCTGATGGCTTTTGCAATCCTCCAGACTGAATGATCAACGTGTGATAGAGATGAGACAAAATTATTTCAGACTTGGTCTGTATATTCTTTCAGTAATTTTTTAACCTCTTTACAACTTCTATTGAAAATTCTTCTATCTCTGGGGTCCTGAGATTGTAGCCCCCTTTTACGTAGTCTATTTTTTTGGTAATTTTCTCTCTTCTATACGTAGGTAAGGTACCTTCCTCTTGATTTTTGGTATATTTAGAATTATTAATGGCATTCTTGATGATGTTATTAAATTTTATAATTTCTTCCTCTATTGCTTGGGTATTGCTGAAATCTGCGGTTGCGTTAATATGATTATTGAGAATATGACCTAGAATCGTAATTTCTCCTCTTAAATATCCTGCCAGTTGCGCAGATCAGATGCGCTGTAGCGACAACCGTTCATTCATTGGCAGCCAAAATGTAAAATTTTGCATTTTCCGACGAAACCTGTATGCATATCAATTTGCGTCCAATTTACTTTATATCTTCTTGGTGCGTCGTTTTTTTCGTCTAAGAGTGTATTTGTGCATAAGTTATTATCGAATACTAAGTTTTTAAAGCGTTAGAAATGAACCCTTCGGAATGGTAACTATTAATTTATTTTCTGATACTCCTTTAATCATGTGAAATTTCAACATTCGAAATAATGCTTCAACTCTGTATTTGTGATATTCATAAAATATATTTTGAATTTATGTTAACTTCAACTTTTGACCGCACGGAAGTAAAACAGCTGTTAAATCTTCTCACATACTTCTCAATTTAAAAAAATGCCTAAATTCAGCTCTCTCGGGTTAAAAAAATTCACTTTCGTGCTTTTCGGTGATAATAAAGATTTATCCCAGATTTTTTTCTGTTATAAACTTGTTTGAGTCAGCCATTCAGCTCCCTTTTGAAACTGAATCTGATAATACCTTTCCCTTCCTACATATCTTTATAATCCAAAATGAATTTGATTTCAGCAGTACAGTTTATTGTAAATGTTTTCTATTCATTTGGCTCCCCCTGCTAAATCACGGCATCCAAATAAGCAAAAATTGGCTTCCCTTTATTTATTATATATTTCGAGCTCACAAAGTTTGTTTCGCAGAACGTTCTCTTGCTACTCAAATAATTTAGTTGCTCTTGACCTATAAATTGCCATTTAGCAAGGAGTTTTTGCCCTGGTCATTGATAAAGGGTTAAAAATATTTAATCTTGCTATCAAAGATATTCCGGGTTAGAATTAACATTAATTTCCTTGCTCTGCTTCATTTCATCCTTGTATCACTAACAAAACTACACAGATTCTCCAGAAATTCAATTTTCAAATCTTGACTGTTAATGAAATCCATGTTTTGATTCTTAAAGATTTCATTTCTTAACTTAATTCTTGTAAAATTTGCAGCATGTCCTGTCAATATGGCTTGAGATATAACGGCCAAACTTAAAGAGTGGCGTCAAAGATTCACATCAAGAAATACAAACGCTATGTCCGAAAACGCGAAATTAGTATGTCTTCGATACCTGATAGCAGGTGGAACTACAATATGGCTTTGGATCTGCAAAAATAACCTGAAAGCTTCTTCCATTGGCGAACTAGATTTTCTTGCAACTTTACACGTTCACAGAGATATATCTTGTTTAGTTAATGATTTTAATTCCTATACAGTCTTTCCTAAAGTTTTTAAGTTTCTGTTAACTTAGTATTTCAATTGGAAATTTAATCATAATATTGACTTCGAAATCTGCAAAAATGCTTCAAAAAGCTTCTTCCACTGGTGAACCGGATTTTCTTGAAGCTTTCCACATTCACATTGTAACGTTCTGCTGTCTATCTGTTGTGTAGAATCTGGAGATTAGTGACTGCACCGAAGAAGGGTTAAAACTATCCTTTATTAAATTCTTTAAATTATTTACAATGCGTCAACTTGACGCTAACATACTACGCCTCTGCTTGGGCGGTAACTGAAACAGTAAAATCATAACTCCAGAATTCAAGATATTAACAAGTAGTGGAGTTAAACTACAGGACTCATGCAATTCTGTATCCTACAGCGCGTAGATGAGTCAAAATCTAATATTTTCTTTTAACCCTAATGTACAAAATTCTTAATTCTTATTAAATAATTGCTTTAGAATAAAATGGATGTGATATACAGTATTACGAGATTTTATATTAAGAATTTAAAGTTTTATTTTTCGCAAAACAAAAATATTTTGACTTAAAAATGTTTTACCAATATATTTGTTTTATTTATACGTAATCTGTACTATTAAAGTCTGTACGAGTCTGTCTGTTTGTTTGTAGCATTACCTCCTCCGGAACGGTAGGCTGAATTTTGAGAGAGGTACTCCCCCAGATTCCAAAAATTCTAGGGAAGCCACTTCGACCACTCTCATCTTTGAACGACATCTTTGTACGATTACCGGAGACATTAATTAAAGAGTCTGAGAACGCTGATTTTCGCCGTCATTTTTCCGAGTGGCAACAGTCTCGCACTCTGGAGATAAAAATCTGCTTTATTTCCACGATTGTTGCATTGCTCGCTTTCAAATTGTCGAACTGTTAATAATAAATTTCGGAGTTTTACAAAATAGGAAATAAAAGAGCATTGCCAAACATTCCTTGTTCCGAAAATTCGCGAGAAGGCATTTCGACTGTTCCATCTTCCTACAGCTTTAATTAGCCGAAATATTAATCAAAAGCTCTGAAAACATTAATTTTCGTACTCATTTCTCCAAGTGGTAACAGTTTCGCTCATTGGAAATAAATGCTTTTTTTTTTAAAAGAGTTGCTACTGGTCGCTTTCAAGTCGTGGAGTCTATTAATAAAAAATTTGTAAGTTTTACAAAATATGAAATTAAAATAACATTGCCTGGCATTAAACAAATTATTATTATATTGAGTCATATTATCACGTTGAAGAAAGCACACGATCGCATGTGACGTCACTGTATGTCGAAAGTTATTCGTGAAAGTCAGCGTTTTAAATAAATAGGCTTCTGTTGGCAACTTTTCGTTTCAGGTTATTACCACGTTAATTCTTTTATTAATATTCAGAAAATGCTGTTTTATTACATTAAATTTAAATCATGACGTCATACGTATTAACCTGAAGTGCTAAAAGCTTTTGCTTCCTGGTTCGGCAATAAAAGAATTATTTACGAATTGGTTGTTGCTTGGAAAGAAAGAACTAATTTCTTTCATACTGAAATGTTTTCATACATTTGCTTTTCAAGGGTACACAGAACTTGCAAATTTTGCTTTGGCTGCAGCTGGCTCATCCGAAGGGCTGGTCCGTTAGTCATAATATGCGATAATGCATTTTTCTAAGACCTTTTCTATCAGAAAAGACGGCTATACTGTGTGTAAAAAATTAAGCTACTAATCATTCACTTGTATGTCACATTATTGTGACTTTGGTATCCATTTTGGCTTTTAATTTAAACTACCGAAATATGCCATTGAAATGTTTTTAATATTGACTTTATAATGTTTAGCACAGTTCCGAGAAATGGTTTTATGAATTATTTACTATTTTAGAATTAACTATTTTAGAATGCATAGAAATCTTATTTAGTGTTATTTAGAATAATCGCATTTTCACTTACAATGTGCATGATGAAGCTATGTTTTTCTTTCTTTCTTTCTTTCTTTTCGGTTTTTCTCCCTGATTTTGACAAATTGGAAACCTAAATTCTCTTTTGAAGTGTCACTCTCTAAAGGAAAACAACTGTTGAATACTAATGAAGCTCACTAAGCGTAGTATGAATAGCCATCGCATATGCGCATAATCACTCTCATACAAATGACACATTCTGTAAACGGAATTGCAAAGCTAGAAACTAATTCAGAGGTCATCCAAGTTAGCCATTTATTCTTTTAGAGCCGGGAGAAAGAATGACTAATGCGTGTTGTTCAAGAAGCATAATTTGTTAATAGAGTGAACCTAATTTTGCAAATTAAGCACATAGATCACTAACTCGAATTAGAAGCTTATTACATTATGTCTGAGGGTTTTCTTGCTGCAACTAGTGGCAGAGTCGAAAGCATTTGATGAGATTTGATGCATGTACCTCATCAATCACTCTTGCATCATAAGAATTGAAAGTTTTTGACACAACTTGTCAAAACGGATTTATAGAAGCTCTCTATTATTTTGACCTAGCTTGTTTCACTGACCTGTCTGATCACTTCTTTACGTCATTGACTGGTCTGCCTTGTTAAGACATATATTTCTACATCAATTTTGACCCGCATCTCAACCTTCTGACAAGTCCTGTGAATCTGTAGACCGGAAAGGAATGGAAACCTCCATATGATGGATTAGCAATTTTTCGAGAGGGAATTCAAATCAACTTTGAAGAAGAACTATCCGTCGCCTTGTGTGTTCTTGGCCGTCATAACCCAATCCTCACCACCCGCTGGTAGCAATGACGCCAAGATCTTCCTCTGACTTTAAAATCCACCATCGCATCCCGCTGAATAGCTACAATAGCTATATGGGATCAGGCTGATCACCCTATTGTCGAGGATCAAGCTCGACCATTGTCGTTCTTCTTTGGTTGGCATACTTCAATTCGAGGAGTGATGTTTGTCGCGGTGTTGGAGGAAAATACGTAGTAGTAACTGTAACTGCTTTTGGGGGTTATACTAAGAATCGATCGTGGAAATCTGCAGTGCCTATCTCAAGTAGCATATTAATAATTTGTCAGGGATGATTTCAGATTCTGTGAAATGAGAAGCCTTTCACTAAAAACCATTATTCATGGTTTTGGGTTTATATTGCTATAAAGATGCTAAGGAATTAAATACTAATATCAAAGTGATGACAGAAAGATGCGTTTAGTTACTGTAGAAGTAAGAGAATGTTATTTGTAGATAGTGTTATGAAAAGTATTGAGAAGTATTTTTACTCAGCTAGAAACTTTATAGAAAGAATTAAAACGAAAATGCACAAAGCGTACTATAATAAAATAATTTTTGAACTCATAGATGTATTAGTCTTTTTTTTAAAATATAGCTTTGTTTTTAATACGTAGTAAATATTGGTTTTTTTTTTTTTCATTTTGTTCAGAATCACGTGACCGCCCAGTGGAACAGATGAACCACGACTTTTGTTTTAATGAAAAAAATATATAATTTTTTAATTCATTTTACATTTTTTTTAATCTGGATAGTACAGGCTATTTTGACGAAAATACCTTTTACGCATATCAAATCGAATTTCTTTTTTTAATCTGAAAGCATACAGTTTAGGCGATTATTAGAGAACTCCTTTAAAAAGCTTATGAAAAGGTGTTTTTTCACTCCTTTTTACAACGTAAAACATTTGTTAATGAAAAAGTTCTGCTTAAAATCTTCATAACATATTTCCATCTTATCAGACGCATTTCATAAAGTAGTATTTATACAGCGGCTATAAACTTCTCTCTGATGACAGCAATAATAGCTCATTATTTAAAACACGTTACAAAATTACAAACCGAAACATAAATTTGGAAAGAAATTAATTAAATTAGTTCCGATATCGGCAAGGAATTTGAAAAGACGTTTTATTATTTCCAGCTCCCTCAGTGAGTGATTTTTAATTTATTGAACTCTGAATAATACTGATAATAAAACTGGGGCAAGACAAAAATTATATATACACACACACACACACATACAAACACACATCGTGTATATGTAGTGCAACATGTAACAGTTATAAAAGCAACTGGAGCAAATGGTAGGAAATTAGTTTAATGGAGTCATCAATATGCAGTAGATAGTTGTGGCTTTTACATTGAAAAGGCTCTCAGGAAATGTGATTTAAAGGGGGCCAATAAACAATAAAATTCTTGTTACAAACGCAACATTTCAATGATATTCTAGCACAAATTTTTCAGTAGTAAATAAAAAAATATTGTGTCGAAAGGGTTTATTCGTTCTTGCTTGTCAAGGGCTGAAAATTGATCTTGTGAAGACCTGCTTATAAGCTTGAGGAATGTAGATTAACGAAACGTAGTAAGGTAACGATTTGCATTCGACTTTTGAGCATACTGTGGGCCCTCATGCGCATCATTCCAATGGATATAAGGATGTTAGTAAGAGGTTTTTAAACAGGCTTCTTTTTTTTTCTTTTTCTTTTTTCCTGTTCCATCAGTTTATTATTTAATTAATTCAATTTGCAATTGAGTTAATTCTTTTTTTCAAATTTTGAGATTACTATCCTTCGTATTGTTTCTCAAACTTAGACTTATTGCTTACAGTTCCTTTAAAATGTTTTTTGCGCTATTTACTTAATATGGAAACTTTTTATTTATGCTAAAAAGATATCTTCAAAGATTTTCACTTTCTTCTCTGGTAGATAATTTGCCTTTTAAAATTGCTTGGTTTAGGTTCTTTACATTTTGACTTAAAATTTAATTACTGTTTTTTGGTCAGTTTTGTCATCTTTAAGGTTGAAAATTCTTTGAAAGGTTATTATTTATCCACTTGCTTTCTTGGTTTCTAATTTGGAAAATTCTAATTTTATGCTTCTTGATTTTGTACAATGTGAATTGCTTAGATTCACATCGGAGCAGATATAAGAAATTATTAAAAGAATATTTTTTAACTTTATTTTTAATAGCATTCTTTAATAACATTATAACAAAGATCTTGCACATTTGTTTTAAATTACTTTAAATTTGTTCATAATTTGACTCGCCATTAGATTTATTCATGAATTTGTTTTGATCAAGCGAAAAGCGAAAAAAAAATAGCAAGACCCACTCCGATTATGCATTTTATTGTTACGATCGGTCTCGAGGCTGGTTTTCCACATGGGCAGACGGTTACACTGTCAAACTACTGCCAATAGAATTAATGAACTTGAGAAATTTATAGAAAAGATTTGAAAAGGAGTATTTGTAGTTTTACGGATATATGGAAGTATTGATGCTAATGATGCCGCTCAATTTGCCACTTTTATCAGAAATATTAATGATGAATATATTGTAACTGAAGAAATGGCTTCTTTAAAAACATTAATAGACGCGACAACATCAAGAGATTTACTTGAAGCCTTAAAAAAAGAAAACCATTAACGCCATTTTCTTGTTTCTTGCCCACCTGTCTACTGCAGTTGCAGATGATGCACCAGCTATGATAGGTAAAAAAAGAAGGCCTTTAAAAAAGAAGGAAACTTAATAGAAGACAATGCCACTGCTGTCGACAACTATCATTTAAAAAGTACCATTCCATAATAAGCGAAGAAAATATATGTGGAAAAATTTTAAAAATCTATCATGTGATGCAAATTGCTGTCAAGCCTGTGAATTTTAATAATGGTCCAGCACTGAATCATTGCCAATTTCAGGATTTCTCAGAAGTGTGAGTACCTAAAACGGCGATATCATATACTTTACAGAAATAAAGTGGCCAAGTAGAGGACAAATGTTAAAAAGATTTTTTAACGTCTTCAATGAAATTGAATTGTTTAGGACATCGAAAGCAAATCTGTGCCAGAACATAATTATGCCAATAAACTTACACATTTAGTATTTCTGGTAGATTTGACTGCTCATTTAAATGAGTTACACATGTGTATTCAAGGTAAAAACCAACTTATTAGCACAATGTATCCAACTATAAACGCGTTCCAGACGAAACTGAAATTATGGTAAATGAAAGCAATTAATTACATTTTAACTCGTTGGCAAACATAACTCTAAAAATGGGGCAAAAAGTACGCAGTCTTACTTTTTGATTTGATACAAGACTTTGAAAATGGATTTCAAGATTTTTGCAAAAAGAATCATTGCTAATTCTGGGGATTTCTCAGAAGTGTGTATCGTATGTTTGTAATTTTTGTTTGTGTGTATAGTATGTTTGTAATTTTTGTTTGTGGGTATAGTATGTTTGTAATTTTTGTTTGCGTGTATAGTATGTTTGTAATTTTTGTTTGTGTGTATAGTATGTTTCTAATTTTCGTTTGTGTGTCACATAAAATTATTTTTGTCGCAAAGAGATCAATCCACATTCATATTACATCACATAGGGCATCCGCAGTATTGTGTCATCCGACTTCTATTAATAGCAAAGCAAACGGGCAAAACGGTCATTCCTTACTTTCCGTAAACGATGAAAGATGGCTCCATATGTTCAACTGACGCAATCAAAAAATGTATGGCAGTTGCTTTAGCTAAAGAAGGATATTCGACGTGAGTTATCGCTAAAAAATTGGCTGCAGTCAATGGACAGTCTCGAGAGCGATTAAACTGAAATGCGAAACTAGTGATGGTGAGAGGGAATTCAGATCAGGGCTGAAGAGAGTGTTCACAAAATCTGAAGATCGATTTACGAAACGGATGTCTCTCCGTCATCGTCATGTAAGTGCTGATTAAAAGTTGAATTTAAAAAAGAATGTGGTGTTAATTTAAGCACACGAACTGTCGAAAGACGTTTTTCTGAATGCGTATCGCCCTAATAAAAAGCATTTATTAAAAAAATAGGCAGAAGCGACTTTCTGGGACAAAAGAGAATGTTTCATGAACAAAAGCTGGTGGAACTCAATTTTTTCGGATGAATGCAAATTCAACCTACATGGATCGGACGGTATTCGGTATTTTCCGAGACGTAAAAGTGAAGCTTATCATCCAAATTGCACATTATCTTCTGTGAAGTTACCAGCGAATCAAATGGTCTGGGGACGTATATCCAACAACTGAGTTGAAAGTCAGAAATTTATTATTGAATCTGTTAATGCATCAGTTTATATCCATACTTTGGAGGAGTGTTGTAAAGCCAGAAACTGTCTATCGGAAATTCTGAAGATCTGCCGCTTTTGAATATTTTTGTGATATTGTTGTTGATTCGAATTTAATATGGTTGGCAAAGAACATAATATTTAAAAAATAAAGCTCACACACGAGGCGTTAAAAAACTTTCCTTTGGGCGTAATATAAAATCTGAAAGTTTTCCGATTTTACTTTTATTTTTTTATACATGATTTTGTTGCCTCATTTACATGTTTTCATCTCGACAACATAGCGGATTATGCAAAATTTTCTCCCTATTTCCCTGTTTTAAGGGCAGGCCTCTATGATAAAATTTGGCATTAAAGTTTTGGTATTAGTTCTGATCTGAATCCATTAAAAATTTTTGGCATATTATGGGTACCCAAATTGTTGTTAAGAAGCCTAAGGTTAAACCGCAGGAAAGGGTTATTAAGGTTTGGTTCCATGAACCTGGTCAAGATTATATTCAGAAATTGATACCTTATCGGTCGGACCGCTGCAAGGCTGTCATCCCAGCTAGTGGAGGATCTGCTAAATATTGAAGTGATCCGTATGAATGTATACACATCTGAAATCATGTAACATGACTGCAGTTTTGTAGCATTTACATTAACTATAAAATTTGGTATCAATTACTTTGCTCCACCTTTTATTAAATATTGCATTTTTCATGCTTTTCCATTTTTTTTGAGTAATTAAGTGTAACTAATTTATCAATTTTTATAAAATTTGATTAAAATTAATTCTACAATTTTATTTTACTGTAACAATGTAATCTTTATATAAGACATATGCATAAAACACATTATTTGCACACTTTTCCATTATTTTTCAGGTAATGTACTTTTTTTTAGTCCGCCACTGTAAATGCACACTCACCATTACTAGAACATGTTTCTGTTTAAGTTCGGATATATGGAAGCAATTTAAATGAATAAAACGAAAAAGTAAGTTTTTAAATTTATAAGCGAGAAAATGCAACAGTTACAGAATTTCATTTGTAGATGATAAATACGATTACGAAGTGTATGCACTGATGAGAAAATTTTACAATTAACTTATTCCAAAGATATTATATAACTTGATACTTGTTGCCTGAAAAATGCTGGGCAGTTATTTTACAATACTATTG
>KK115971.1:2447979-2476792 GCA_000611955.2 Stegodyphus mimosarum
CTACGAGGTGAATATGGACCTCGCACAGTTAACTATTGCCAACCACCAACCGTGTGACAAATGGAACTGAATGTACGTGGGGAGGTTCTTTACATTATTTGGATATTGGTTTTACCAGATTTATATTCGCAGTGGTTGACTCAAAGCTATGCAGTTTAGCCAGCCTTAGCCTCTCCTGTCAGACGTCTAAAGGGTCTAACTGAAAAATGGGCAATGTCTGCCATTCGAATAATAATTGACCTAAAAGTATTCTCTTGCTATTTAGGAGTAATGTGATATTTATCATACAATTTGTTTACTGTGACGTAGTAGATATTCATATTTGAAGCATATTATTTTCGTACGTATGATCTTCGTTTCAGTCTCCGTATACATAGAACTTCTGTTTCTAATGTATTTGTCTGTATTATAATCAATTTTGTACATCGAAACGAACGAAGTTAGGCAACTGTGACTTGCGAGATCTAAGTCACACAAGACAAAACAGGCTGAAGGATGATACATCTTATAAGGAGAAGAAATTCGGGTAATGACGAACCTCAGATCAGTTTCAGAATCGAATTTTGTTCCAAAAGAATTTGGTATGCATTTTTTCCCCGAATATTAAAATTCATTTTGGTTTATTTATCCGTCAGTTGCAGTTGAAATCTTTTATTTTCAGTCTTGGTTTCAATTTGTTAATTTTTCTGTAATGTATCGGTCAAATATACTACATTTTATATATAAAAATTACTATTAGTTATGTTAGATACCAACTGTTGCTTCATTGGCTTGTCTTTTCTGACAATAGACACAGTATAAGAAATTTCAAAGCTTCATCATTCGTTTTGACTGAATCTTACTTCTCAAATACTGTAACACAATAGTCAAGGATTTTACATCTATTATTCTCTATGAACAAGCAAAATTCTCACTGCATGTTTGTTATTAAAACGGAATTTATTTCAAGACAGAACTTTCTATTTAATAATAAAAATATGTTACACATGAAAGAATATCATTAATAACATGTTATTTCTAAAATACACCAGAGATTTGAAAGTAGTTTATTGCAAATTAATTTTAAGCAAAATTGTTTGACATCACGAATTATTATTCCTGTGAGAATAATTTAAAGATGTTCAAACTGTTAATTAGAATTACCTAAATAACTTTAATACATTTCTTACTAAAAATCGAATAATGGCAACATGAATTGTCATGAATAATTTCCCGAAATGTTATCGCCATTCTATTGAGTCATCCCGTAAATAATGCCGGCTATTTATACTTCTTTTATTTTTCAAAATTGAGATAAATAAAGTCCTTTTTAATCTAAAATATACTCTCCTTCATCTTCTACTTCAACAGTTCTTCCACAGCTATGATGAAATTTTCTTCCACTAAGATTTGCATGGCCTTCTCGAAGAGTTCTACAGATCTTCCAGGACAAGGATCTTCTAGGCCAATTTCAATGGTGAGAACACAAGTTATGAGTTTCCCGCTAAGAATTTCTGGTCTCACCAATGAAACTGGCTTAGGCTTATTATCCGATACCCATATACTGCAGACTGCGTATTATTGCGGCATGTTAGAAAAAAACATGGTAACATAAAGGAATTCTAGTGCCGCTGGAAAGAGTTTAGATTTGCAGAGGATTTGATGAACTGTATAAATAGCAACAGAACAAATACTGGGAATTTTGGTTTGATTTTTAAACTGCATTTTTGTTTTAATCTGTGTTGGGTGTGCTGCGTCAAACATGAGGCCGATTATTATCGACCAGGACGGTACCATCACACTCGTGTATTAAATTACATTACCCATATATTGCATCAATATTCTTATTAATAATTATTTAATTAAACTCATAAATTAAAATAAGTCGAATATGATTCTTTGTCATTTCCATCATAGCTTTGAAAAATAACTGTTAAAATCTAAGTGTATTTTTCAAAACTTGCAACAAGAATAAGAGCAAAGTAAAATTTCACCAGCTTAATGAAGCTGATGCAGGTTATTCCACAACTCTCCGACTTATCATGCAAATGAGAAATCAGTACCATCTTTTGAGATGACCCAATACCTAAGACTCTGAGTGTTGATCTCTTTCGATCTTTATATTAAGTAAATTCACAGTACACTATTTATGCATAACTCTGTAACAAGGTTGAAAAGTTTAATATCTCTCACCTATCACGTTCTTTTCCTTTGGAGTCAGGGGAAAAAAACCTGAGATAAGTCACTTTAAAAAATTTTCTGGCCCCTTCAGGAGTCTTAAAAGTTTAACCTTCAAAATAAAATTACTTATTTTTCCTTCTTTTTTTGAAACGTAAGCATCGCAACGTCCCTCTGGAAAATGAGAAAAGGTGGATGGGTGAAGAGAAAAAATACACATACGCTCCCAACAATTGCTTTCTGTTCCTCTATTCTATTTTTCTTATACGGTGATTAATGCTTCTAGAAAGCGTCGAACGACACGTAACAATCACCCAACTGAACACACGTGATCACAAGTCCCTTCATGAAGCCCCTTCAACCTTACCCACCCCCCACAAGCGATCTCTCAATAAACCATGATGAGATGATGACTGGGAGGATAGAAGGAGTGGAGGAATAGAAAGTAGAAACTAAACAAAAAGAATTCAAGCGTAGCTTAAGATTTCCAATTGCAATTGGACTCTTCTAAAGAATTACTCTATCGGCTCTCTCTTTCTGTGCGGTTTCAAAACTTTGATTGCTCCTGAAAAAGTATGAAACCTTCTGGCTCTCCAAGTGGTAAGAGATGGGAGTTGTAGAGAAAAAGGGGTGAAAGGGAGAGGGGATGGAAAGAAGAATTATTATGAGGAGTTCACTTTGAGATATCGTATGTTTTTCTATTATGATTTTATTGCTTTGAGGATCGGACTTCTAGTAAAGAATCCATAGCAATATGAAAGAAATGTTGCGCTAGTCATTAAATCTTTACCCATAATTATGCTTCAATGCACTGTCACGAATTTTTTTACAGTTATTTCAATTTATATTTGCGTAAGTTGTGTTTCTTCCAGCGCATCATTTGACAAATCATTCATTCCAACTTATAAATCAGAGAAGCTAGAACTGAAAAGTGAGATTTAGCTGCATGTAAAAATTTCACTATTTTCATGAAGGCTTTGAACATATGTTTTAGAGATACGGAATACTGAGAATGCTATCTAAGCAATAATGCACGCATGCAGCTTTTATCTCTTCCAGCTCTGCTCCGAACAAGAAGAACACAGCTATTAGAATGAAATTTTAAGACGTTAAACAAAAAAACGTTAAACATGTGCTGTTTTTAAATATTTTGTAACTTTGGTGTTGAATTGAATTTTATGTGGCTTAAGTGCGAAGAACATGATATTTAATAAATAAAGGTAACACACAAAACGTTAAAACAACGCCATTTTGGGCGTGATGTAAAATCTGAAAGCTTTCCGATGTCCCCCCTTTTTTTAAATTTTTTTCCCTAACACCTTTTTAGAACTCTATATCGTTAGGCATATTAAAACAGAATAATTTGAGGAGTGAATTTAAGAATTATGTATGCATCAAAACCGTGACATTTACGTATTCTTCTGCTATAGAATGTGCACAGCATGCATGAGTACAAAAAAGGGTATAAAAAAGAATGTTATTCACAAAATTATTTTTAGCTTGATAATACTGGTGTTATTTGATTCTCAAATGTTTAATTTTTTAAATGCGTTCAAAAAAGGGCTATAGTTTACAGCTGTATTATCATATTATGCTGCATTGTTCACTGATTGTAATTACCAAAAAACATGCCCCCCCCACAATTTCTTTGTTTTTTTTTTTTTTTTTTACATCTTGAAAACCATCTTGTTTTATCACCTTAGACGAATCTTGGGTTTGCTTAAATGACTGAAAAAAAAAAAAAGAGATCCATTTATTATCATCAAAGAGGAGAAAAAAATCTTAAAACTTAGGTCAAAGAATCTAAAGAAAGTTTTTCGAAGGGATTTATAATTGTTGCTGGTTCTTCCTCTAACGGCAAATTAAAAAAAAAAAGAGTAGAGAAAAATGGCTAAGGTCAACTCGACGTATTATCCAAAACATATTTCATACCCAATTTTCAAATATAAAACACCTTCTTTTTACAGACAGTGTGATCAATCAGTAAATTTTACAAGAGAGGAGAATACTGGTAGTTTGACCTACGATTTAAACCCAGCCAACGGACTAGCTGCATGATTGGTTTTCGTGGTTTTCAGTATGTGTGACGGGAATACAGACCGGTTTACCTCGAAACGTCCTCCACGAAAGCACCCCTTCACATAGGCAGATATCCCTCGGGACTTGCCATATTCATTTAACCGAACTTGACCATCATCTTCGAATATTTCAGTTTCTGGCATTTCTCAGTAATAACTAATGGCAATTAAGATATTTACTTTAAATTAACTATTATTTAATTTGAATCAACTATTTAATGCAATCTTTTTTTAATATTTTTATGTCTATGTTTTACTCTTTTATGTTATTTATTTTAATGAATTATACTTATAATTCACAATAATAACTGCAATTTACGTGCACTGACAGTATTAATTACTAAAAATGTTGAACCAAGTGTACTAATTATGCGGCCGAAGAAGTATGCAAATATTCAGAGTCGAATACGTAAGTGTACGTGTGCGTGTTTGCGGAGCTGTGATATTGTAGGGAATATAAACGTACGAGGAGGTTTAGCGATTTGTGTGCAAGTATTATTTCGTGATATTCACCGTGTGTCTCAAATTCTATTAGGTAAAATGAGTCGAACATACAGATAACGGAATGAGATGGAGAATTATTGGTAGACTGGAGGCAGGCCATTCAAAAGCGCAAGCAGCTACAAAGTTCAATGTAACGCCCAGTGTCGTCTACAATTTGTAGAAACAGTTTCAGGGTAGGTAAAAGGTAAGAATGGATTCTGACACCTGGGCGATTTACGAGGACCATTCGGGTATCATCCGAAATCCGCAACTGTAGAGCACATAAATTCCCTGGCGTCTGAGGAACGCGGCATCAGGAATTTAATAGGAACCTTTGACTGTACACGCCCATACAGGAACAAGACAACAACTTTATACAAGATACAAGATGTTGTTACACTGATATTGTATACTGATAGTATTGTTATGCTAATACTGTACGCCGATATTTGAAAATTTTACACTAATATTTGGACATTTTATACTGATTTTACTCTGAGACGTATACATTCCTCACCGTTGCGAATTTACAAACTTAAATTGCCTCGGTGTGTTTTATGCGCACATAGGTTTAGACATTTAGAATACGCTAATAAAAAAGATCTGTTTTACACTGATGCATACATAATCATATTATACAGATTTTTGCAATGACATGTGTAAATTTTATGCCACACTTACTATGATTCATATAAAAATTCTGCACTAGTGCATATATTTAAACATATATTACACCTCTGCATTTTATCGGCACTTAGGCTTAGACATTTGGGATATATTTCTACTTAAAAGATTACACTTACACAGATAGGGCTATATGTCAAAAGACTCGTTGTTGTAAGAAACACTTTGACACTGCTGCGTAACTTTCTTTTGTATACATAAGCACTTACACTGATATTTTGCATCGATATTTTAACATTTTACATTGATTTTACTCTGTGGTGCACACAAATTCTCATGGGCATAAATAAAAATTTCCTGGTAAAATTTTGTGCACATGGATTTAGACACTGGGGATACATTGATAGGTACACAGTAGCATCCACGTAAACATTTTACACAGATATTCAAACATTTTATACTGATTTTACTCTGATATATATATATACATATATATTCTACGCTAATGAGTATATTTAAACATAAACTTTCCGAGTGCCTGTCATGCGCACGTGTAGATTCAAATACCGAGAATACACTTATAGGAAGACGCCTATTTTACATCTGTTGTGCATAGAGCTGTATGCCAGAAGACTCGCTATTGGCGTCCCGCTCATTGCAGCATACAAGAAAGCGTTGTTATTATGATGCAGACAATATGTTCCTTAGACTAGATTTCAGTGGAGCACCGTGCTTTTTACTAATGAGTCGAGATTCATCCTAGACACTAATTCTCAGCATACATGCAAAACGATAGCCTGGACACTGTATCTTCCCTCCTTCATCGGGAAAGGGATCATTACGGTGGTGGAGGGTGTAATAGTTTGGGCAGGCATTATGATGAACGGCCACACACCCCTGCATGTGTTCGCTAAAGGCTCTCTGATTGCTATGAGGTATACAGAGGAGATCGTAGATCAAAAGTTCGAAATTTCAGGGACACAGTTGGTTATCGATTTCTGTTAAGGAATGACAACGCTCGTCCACATAGGACACAGCTGGTCGACGATTACCTGAAAAGTGAGGATATTCGTTGCATAGATTTTCCAGCCAGATCTTTTGACCTTAACCCTACATAGTGCGCTTCGGAAATTCTTGGGAGCATAATTTCAACTCGCAGCCGCTCTCCAATAACCATCCCAGAGTTTAAAACTCCCTTGCAGGAGGAGCGAAATCAACTGCCACAGGTATTCCTGAACTGCCTTCTGTCCAGTTTTGCTCCAAGCTGTGCGACCTGTCCTGAGGACTATACCTCGTATTAGACTCATTTTCAGTCATTTTTATCACAACGCGGATTTTGGGGATTCCTGCATTATGAGCTTTACTGAAATTCATGTTCACATAAAAGGACTTTTCAACGATATATTTCTTTATCTGTTGTAAATGTACAAGTATATTTATACCAAATTTCATAAAAAGTCTGTGCATTAAATTTTTAGAAATTAATGCCCAAATTTTCTTAATTTTGCACACGACAGTATGAAAAATTACAGACAAAAATGCATTTTAAAGTAAATACAGCTATGACAAGATGATCATTCCAGACTCGATTATGTAGCCAATTGTGTAAAATGCCTGATCCATATATACCTATCAACGAATATCCTTTCTTTAGCTTTTTCTTCTTTTTATTTTTCTGTGTGTGTTATATATTGATAAGAGGAAAGGGATGCCGGATTACGTAAGATGACACGTTTTAGGTAGAAAATAAGGCAGAAATGCAGCAAAATAAAATAAAAGTTCGATGATTCAATTGATGGGATGCGATCTGCCAATGAACGAAGAGAGCAGGTTCGAATCGAACCGTAATGTCATCATTTACCATTTTTCCCATCTTAGGAAGTGCTTCGAGAGAAAAGAGTAAAAGAAGACTGCAACGAAGGAAAAAACGAAAACAGATGATTTAAAAAGGAAAAATATATATATATCTTATGACGTAGGAGAATAAATGATATTAAATTTTCTTTCCCAAATTTCGGAAAGGTATTTCTTCTTGCTGAGATTCCCACAAATTTTGTATCAGTGGGAAATGAATTCTGGTGATGTTTTATTGGGATTATGAAAAATGATTTTTTGAAGAGTTTTGATGATCTAAAAGTATTAGAACGATTTTGTATATTGTTATGATTTACAAAACAAGCATGAATAAATCTGGATAAATTAATAGCCAGAACTTTTTTATTTCTATATGCATATTAATTCTTTCAGAGAAGAACTTTTACATCTAAACTTTTGCAAATTTAGTTCTAAAAATACACTAGCTTTCGAATTTCACATAAATGTATGTAACGAATAAAATAAACTTTCAAAATTTAAAACATTTTTGACACAGTTCAGAAGTATGAAGTTTGACAATTTGTAAATGGAATAGAAATTTTGATAAGAGAATGACGTAATTCTGGAAACAAAAAAATATGATAATTTACGAAGACTGAGGACTGTTTACTGTGATTTTGAAATTATAATTTGACAGTTTGTAAACGGCATAGAAATTTTGATAAGAAAACATCGTAATGCTGGAAATCTAAAAACTGTGATAATTTTCAGACTGGGAACTATTTTCTCTGGTTTTTAGAAGGTTATTTGTCAGTCATTATAGATTTATCATAATTTCAAAAGATAGAATATCAATTATGGATTTTGAGACGTTAGGGCTGCTTCGATTATTAGCGACCAAAAATAGTCTTCTTTTTCAGATCAACTTGTACACTAGCGACTGGCAATGGGCATTTTGCTTGGTAAATGACAACATAAAATTTAATAGATAAGAAATTTATATTATGAGTTTTGGTACAATGAAGAGAATATATATCTTTATAAGGTATTTCTCCCGCCTTCTTCGCATGCCTTCGTGGTGTAGTGGTCTGCATGCTCAATGCGTAACCGAGAGGTCCGTGGTTCGATTCCCGGCGAAGGCTTTGCTCATTTTTCATCTCACCTGATTCCAGAATATTCTAATGTCTCTATATCTTCATATTAGTTTTGCTTGCAGAATAGTTTACAAATTATTTTAAGAGATTTTATTAAAACATTGAAACCAGAGGTATGATTTTTCTTTGTGAATGCAGTTATTAATTTGCAATTTAGATTTCTTTAGTAAGATTATAAGTTATTTTTTCCCTCCTTTCCGAATGCCTTCGTAGTGTAATTGGAATCTCTTTCGGCCCTAGCTTGAAATTCCGGATTTCAATTCCGGTGAGGACATTGAGTATTTTTCATGCTTTCTGCATCTATATAAGCTAATGAGTCCATGAAATTTTTAATGATATTTCTGACTTTCAGATATTTTTCTTCTCTAATTGATGACGGGACCATTATGAGATATTTAAAGGGACCATTCATGTCCCATAAAGTAAAACTTCATGCGAAACTGTGCGGCTTAAACTGAAATATGAATAAAAAACACTACGGTTAGAGAATTTAGAGAACAACATCGAATCGTGTATCATAAATTATAAAAGATTAAATGTCATTAATAATAAATTCCTAACAATTTATAAATTGAATGCAATTACTTAAGAAAATTGTGAAGAAAAGCAGTAAATAATTTCGAAAACTTTCCAAGTAATGTGCAAAAATTTAAAGAAGAACCGAAATTAAAACAAAAAATCTTCAAGAGACTTTTTAAATTTTTTAATTAGGTATTTAACTTTCTAAAACAATAACACTCATGTGGGGTTATTTCTTAAATTTGAGAATTATAAAGAAATAAGAAACACTTTTATTATGCGTTTCAATGTAACTACTAGAAAATGAAATGAAATACGTTTTTGCTCACAGAATTTCCTTCCTGCTCCTTACCTGCTTGGAGTCTCCCTGAACTATATCTCCTGATTATATATACATTTTAGCAAAATTCCAAGATATTATTATCAATACATTACACCAGAAGTACAGTCACAGAAGTCACGTTTACTAGAATAGCTCATAGCTTTAAAAATGAAAGCCTTATTATGTCAAGTATTAGCTTGCATGAGATCAACTGATACAACTGCATTTAGAACATAACACTTGACTCCAGCGTTTTAACACCAACTGCATGAAGTCTTCTCTGCGCGCCTCAGAATCAATTAATGGATAAAAAGTGGATTAAATAAAAAAAAGTAAATGTTATATAAGTATACATATGTAATAGACAATAAAATGCACAATTCCATAAAAATTCTTCTAAAGGGATTCTCTTCACTGCAGACAAATAAGATCTTTTCCTGTGTCTGCTCATCAACTATGTAAACAAGTCATTTAATCCATTAACCTTAGAAAAACTTTGTACTTTTGGTTCTTTATAATTAAATTAATTATTCTAGCTTTGTCTGTAAAGGCAGAAACCATTCTGGAGACCTGGCTCTAGTTCATTTGGTATTTGATGAAATAAAAAAGTTAAGTTTCCTTAATATTCACACCAAATTTTCTGGCTATGCTCTTAATTTTGTTCAAATACATAGAGGGAGGGCGTGACTTTATATGCAGCAAATGAGCTCAATCTCTATGGCAATTAAGGCTTGCCTATGAGATAAATGGGATGTAAAAAATTACAAATAGTTGAAGAACAGCATAAAATCAATTTATTAATCAGTTTTATCATCAATCAGATTTAGAAGGAAATTTTCGAAAAAACAATTGTTTATATCGCATGCATACGATGAACGTATTGTATCTAAAAACTTTAAATAACAACAGAATGAATGAAAGTAAGTGCTTGTAGTAATTTTGTGTTATTCTGGAATAAGAGTATGCACATAGGCATTTACTTCACTCTATAATATTGGTAATACGGACATCAGTGAACCTTCAAAATAATATCCTCTAAATGTTCTCTTTCTGCTTTGAAGCTGACGTCATTGCGCCATTATATTGGAACTAAATTATATCATCCAGCTGCCTTGCCCACAGTTTTGCCATCTTCATTGTTCTGCTGCAGTTTCACTGACTGTCTATTCAGCAATACCTTAGTGACATGTGGTACTACAGGTGTTCTGCTTTAGCTTCTACCTATAACTATTTGTGAAAGAGCATAATCTGGTAAAAGTTCCACTGCCACAAGCCGCAATAAGCTCCTATAATTATCCACGGATGTGACTGCATTTAACATGTGTACGTGCATTCTGCCTGGTTTATCACGGTATGAATCTAAACTAGCAGATAAAATACTCGCTACCCAATAGATAAGTACCCGTTTAAAGTTTTGGGTCTTTAGCAATTCGGTCTTCCACAATCCATGGAATTTGTTCTTGAAGATGAATACATTGAGTCTTCATGGAATATAAGAAATTGAAAAAAAAAACACATTGCAATATAGATCATCATGAAAAAAATTGCATTACCTAAAATCTGAAAATGCTGTTTCATTCTTGAATTCAAAATGGTGACTAGATCATCTTCAAATTTCACAAATTTTGCAAGTAAACTGAAAAAATTTTGGAAGTAAATTCTATTCAGCATAAATTAACCGCTTTAAATTAATCGATCTTACCTGGTCTTGATTTTCCATCTCGCTGATGTTGCAATGCATACTTTATATAATTAAAACTAAGCTAAAATAAATACAAAATATAACTAAAATTAGTAACTGAATTGAATACAAACACAATAAAAATGTTCTGCAGTTATTCTTAAAACAGTTAAATTGTCAAAGAGTTGAGGGTAGTAATTAGAGACACTTGTAATAGATATTATTTTTAAAATTTGAATTTACTGATTATTCCGATAACATAGGTGTAGAAATTAATCGCTTCCAATATCCATTAACAATGTGCTAGAATCAGTGTTTCCAATGTTTACTTACGGAATTTTCCAGTCTCCAAGTTATTATAAATAATTTGTAGCGTTCTATTTCTATCTATCTGACACATTAGTAAGCTATTGCGTAACCTGGATTATTTTTAATGGATATAATGGTCATTATCCATCTCAGAAGGCTTTCCACAGCCTTTGTCAGCAACTGGAAAAATGTCCATAAGAAAACATTTTAAACCATCTTTGAGCCATTCGTTGATAAATCGGTGGATAATCCACAAATTCTGTGTTGATTTTGAATATATATATATATATATTTTTAATTTGAGAAGAATGTTCAGTTTCTGCAAATTGCTGGAAAGATAAAATATGCTTATTGTCACTCATGTTTGAATTATAATTACATCATAAACGGGCACAAACTTTAATGCATTGTCTTCGATACATAAAATTATAAGTTTAAATATAAAAAACTTAAAAATGTCAGTATTTAAATGTCAACAATTTTTGCATGCTTCTTAGATTAAGAACAACACACTGTAATGGAAAACAAATAATTACTTGACTGCCACGTACAATATTAGTCATCTTTCGATGCAATTTTAACAAAATTAAATGAAGCATTATAGCATTAGCAAAAACATAGCTTCATTTAAAAAATCAGTAATATTTTATTAATTATTGTTTCAGTTTCTTTAGGTAACAAGATTTCTTTCCTTTAAACCATTTGCACTTAAGAACAGTGATGATATCAACAACAATAATCTGAAGTTTTCTGACAGCAACTCACTTCCTGCATAGATAAAATTCAGGTTGTTTTTGAATGAAAAAAAATCAGTGGCCCAAGTCACCTTCAATGTTGAAAGTGAAATTCTGAAATTCCTAGACTTAAATTCTCCTCTGATATCTAAATTACCTCACTGTATTTCGTGCCATCTCAAGTTATCTACTGTACATTATCTTCCAGCGTCACGATTGTTTGCTATCTCTGAGACAAAACATCATCTAAGACAAACAAGATTACACATCCAAATCTATAAGTGAAGATCCATCAATATTTCATTTTTTAGAATGGGTTCTCCATATGTTTTTGAAATGGAGCTGTCACTACCTGCACAGATAAACTTAGGTGGAATATGACAACCGATCTCAAATTGCATTTCTTTGCTTTCAACCCAATTACGAAGACACGAGTTGAAAGAGTTATCTAAAGAATTGCCAATTTTAGAGACATTTCACCGGAGTAAGTTTTCAGAAATTGTTTTGATAAGACTGCTTTTCTTTTCTTTGCTACCATTTCTGTTATTGACTAGATTTAGGTAATGGCTTCAGCTGGCGCTGTAAGCTGGATGTAATGCAATTTCAGCGCAACTTTTTTAGAAGCTGACTTCCAGCTTAAAAAAAAAATAGGAATGTTTGTAGTTTTTATTTCTTTTGAAATGAGTAGTTGTAATATTAGAAATAACTGTATTAAGAAGATGTGAGGAAAAGAAGTTTGCTTGTTTCATCGCATGATTTATTTTCGTTACCGTATCGTCTTAGATCCTGATCACCGAATAGAAATTTTACATGCATCATAAGAGTTTTGCTTGAACTTGAATTTTCATTGGATTTAAAAGCCATAAAAGTGTGTTTGTAATCTTAGCCTGTGAGAATTGATTTGTAAAATCTTTATTTATACTAATTTGAACTATATCTTATAACTGTTATCATACCGCTCCATCAGGATAGTAGGTAGTGACTCTGACTACCATACAGAAGGCCCCGGGTTCGAATCCCGGAGGAGGCATGGATGTTTGTAAATGTGTAATGTCTTTTCGGTACTCTAAATATATAGTGCGTAGAAAATCCTCTTGTGTGAATTGGTGGCGGAGAAAGAGGGATGGGAGACTCTCGTACCCAACTTCTGGGGTGCTCGCCCACAAAATTGGGGCGGAACTGGGAAAAACCATTCTGTCACATATATGGTGCCCAAGGCTCTTGCCAACGACAGGCGTATTCTTGTACTCCTTGTCACGATGAATTTTACAAATGAAATCAGTCAGAATAACAACTGATGTTAGTAAATACAGTTTGATGATCACCAGATGGAACGTAAGAGAGAGGAAACAATAACATGATACAAATAAAACCAATTAGAAGTAATCATTAATATTCTTCAGATCACATGCAAGAGCATAATTAAATTCCAACTTGGAACTTATTACTACTTACAGTAAAGAATTTGAAGTTTTATGTTAAGATTACACTGTAAGATTGTAACACTCTTACAGTGTAGTGACAATTAATTATACATTAAAACTGACATTCTTTCTTGAATTTCATCAAGCCCATTAAAAGGAGTTTTCTAATAACAGAGAGAATTAAAGGACTGAAAAGCCATACTGAACTTCTTTGAAATTATTTTCGTCAAATGTAAATGCAGAAGTTCAGTAAATTACATTTCTTTTCAAAATACGTAATAATGTCCGTCTCTTCGTTTTGTGTTAATTTCGTTGTGTTTTTATGTTAGATATAAGCAATATACACAAACACAAGAAATAAGACGTAAAAGGAAGCATAAATTACTTATTTGCATCATCGTTAACAAAGTTCTTCTTTACAATAAGATTTGCAATTATTGCTCAGGATTACTTCCATTACCAGTAATAATATAAAGTGTTCATAAATGAATGGTTCGGTTTTAAAAATTAATAATAAATCGATACCCGCAGTGAAGGACATTGGCAACTGTCCCAAGTTTCTCATGTGCTATCTGCTGTTTGCTTGTCATGCTTACTGCGCAGCCGCAGCGTATTTCCAAGATGGCGCCACAACAGGAAAAGGCTTTCTGTGTGCATCATTTTGATATTCCCAGATCTGTAGTTTCAGTGATGCGTGAGTTTCGTGCACATTTTCTGTATTGAGTCCCTCGAGAAAGTGCAGGGCCCATTTTTTTAACAAGAATCTGTGATCGGTGACTCATTTCTAGACATGGTTGTTACCCTAGCTAACACCAATTATGACGATTATATTTTGCAACTGGACAATCCACCACCCGATTTTTATAGGAATGTACTAGGGCTTCTTAATCGTTTTTCTCAGCAACGTTGGATTGGATGTGCTGCATCGGCGAACAACAACCTTTTACCCTGGCCACCCTGTTCAACGTATTTAACTTAATGCGATTTCTGTCTTTGGAGGTTTGTTAAAGACCACGTTTATGTATCTCCAGTGCCTTTTTTTGAAGCAGTTTGTGATCGAATGAAGCATGCACTGCATATCATCACGGCGAATATGCTACAACGAGTATGGGAAGAATTTGTTTACCGTATAGATGGTATCGTCTGACCGAGGGTGCACTTATTGAAAGAAAACTTAAACAGTTTCACTGCTTATGCTGTAAGATTTGCTCATATAAAGTAACACATCGATTTATTATTAATTTTTAAATTCGCACCATTCATTTATAAACACCTGTACATGTTTAATAGCGTCGGTGGAGTGATTTATTTGTATTGTTACTAATGGAGGATAGGTAAAATGGCTTGCCTGGAAGAATTATCTACCATCTTTGAAACTGTTTGCCGCTGCCAAGCATACATTATTGTTCATTGCATTGTTGTAAAGAAACACTTGCCGACGATGCAAGTAAATAATTCATGTCTAATTTGTGTTTGTTCCTCAAACGTCATTTGCGCCCGAGTTTTTCTGTACAAAAAATATTTACTGTAGTATGCTGTACCATCGCTCAAAGTGATGATCATCAAATCTGCTACACTTTGTTGCACTGTTACACCCTCAGTCGACTAACTGGGGCCAATGGCCGGGCAGATAAGACCGCTAAATTCAGGTAGTTCAACACGGCGACGAATCTCGATGACCAGATTGATTGTATCGGCGTTTACATGATTTTCCCTATGTGTAACGTAAACATGAAACAATATTCGTGAGAAAAGTCTTCCCAATAGGCGTCCTCTTTCCTTAACCAACAAGACCAGATATCTTTTTGCCGTAACGGAATAATCTACTGACTATTGATTATAACATTTAATTTTAAGACGTTCAGACTTCATTTGGAGGGATTTTTCAAAACTTTAACTAAAATGCTCCATGTAGTATTTTTATTAAAAACTGTAAAGTATTATGACTTCGAAATATATTAAACTTAGGATCCAGGCCACGCGCTATGTTAATAAGTAATTTACGGCAGCAGACACTTAAGGTTCAAAAAAACTTATCTCGTGGCCTACTGCCTCTAGCTGCTAACTGCTATGCACCTGATGCCAGAAAATTTTCCTAAATATTTCCTAAATTGCGTATATCTATAGTATAGTCAACTGGAAATAAGTAGCGTAGGAGAGTAGATGAAGACTTTATTTTAATTTGGTTTTATATATTACATTTCAGTATGCACAATCCATGTCATTTTTGCAGTGTCTTAGTCGAAATAAGTTAATGATTATATTCATCTACTTCCTGTGTAAAACAGATATCAAGACAACGTTCTTTTGAGAAACAGTGAAATACAAATTCAGATACAACCACTGAAGGCGCTACTTAGATTCCTAAAACCACAGAAGCTATTTATGTCTAAAATATTAAATTTAATATTTTCTTCAAATACTAAATGTTAGACTAAATTTTAAAGTCTAACATTTTAATAAATTATATACAGGATATTTTAGAATCTGGAAAGTAGCTCCTATGCTTTCCTCTTATTGAAGAAATGTATGTTTTTAATAATATCGCTGCTACGTCAGTTGGACATCTAAGTAGCTGTGAAATTTGTTAATTATATTTATATGCTTATGAATTCCCATAATACGAATGTACTATAAAAAGATGATACAAAGAGCATAAGAATATAAACTAGCACGATAAATTTTGAAAAGAAAAAAAAAATATTGAATTTCTTCTACGTTTAAGTATAACAGAAGTAATGTAATTTTACATTTTTGATTTATTTTGCAAAGTAATTTTGTTCAAAATAAAAATATTTCAAAACGTATTCACTATACAAACTAAACATATTCACTAAACGTATTCAACAAATGAAAATTTATATTTTATTATTTATATCTGAAGCTTATTTTCATTTTTAATTATTGAATTTTTAATTATTTTTTAATCATTTAGCAACATTTTCAAATAATGCTCTCAAAAAGAATGTTAACCCCCATTCCCTTTAAACTTTTTGTATTAGACAAGTTCTTTTAATAGACGTAGTGTAACTTATATATAAGGAATATAATAATATAAGGAAATATTATGTAATTTAAAAATAAATAAATAACACATTTGAAAAAATTAAAATCTAAAATCTTTCAGATTTTATATTACGCTCAAAGGGACGTTTTAAGGACATGTTAATATAAATGGAACGCTTTAAAATCGTTCAGTTTGTTAATCAAAAATTCGTTTTAAAATTTTACAAAATATGAGACAAATAATAAGGCAAATTCAAAATTTGGGCTTCTAGATGCCCATATTCGAATGCAGGACTGCGTTATTCAAAATTTGATGTCTCTAGGTACCCTTCGTTTTCAAAATGCTAGAAACATACGTACACTCATGCATATTCTTCATTATTTAATTTCTTTAAATATATTGTAGAGCTCTAATATTTGGTAGCAACAGTTTGAAAAGGGTTCAGACTTTTATAGGGAACCAACGAAAAATGCCAAAACGAAATTAATAGCTTCTGAGCCAAAGCTCCTTTGAGCTAATAAATAAAAAATCTGAAAAGATTTAAGATTTTATATTACACACAAACGGACGTTTTTTTTTATTTATTTGCAGATACATACCGATTTATAAAGCATTTGAGATAACTCCACATTGTCTTAAAAATATTTATAAATAGCATGTCTTTATAATTTCCGATAGACGGTCTCGAGAGCTGGAGATAAAAATGTTGTTTTCCCTGCAGTGTTCTCCCTACTCGCTTAGAAGTTGTTGAGTTTTTAAATAAAAAATTCGCTAAAGTTTTTCCAAATATGAAACAGACAATTTCCAAACTCGAGCTTTCAGGTGCCTATGTTCGAGTGGAGGACTATGTTATTTAAATTTGATGACTCTAGGTACAGCTGTTTTTCACAGTGCGAGAAACATACATACACTCATTTAGATTCTCCGTTATTTAATTTCTTTAAATATAATACAGGGAGCTAATATTTGGTGGCAACAATTTGAAAAGTGATTCGAACATTTAAAGCCATTCGACGTAAAATGAGGTTTCGAGACTAATAGCTCTTCTGGGCTAACGCCTATTTGTGCTAAAGAAATGATGCGAAATGAAGGAACTAATAAGTACGATTATTTTAAAATTCAGAGAAAAAATAGCTTAGAATATAGTTACGGCGAACATTCTGCAGTCTTTGTAAGTACTAAGTGAGAATACAGTTTAATTAGGAACTAAATCCAATACCTGACAATTTGCTAAATAACTGGTAAAAACTACTCAAATTCAAAACTACTTTCCCTTTGTTTCTGAATTCTACATCACCCCAGATTGTCAAGCTTTCTTTAAAATTAATGGAATACGTGATTAAACGCATATGATAGTTCTTTATAATCTTGCAATACACTTCTCATTCTTGAAACTAATGCATCCTTTCTCAATTCCATTTGTTTAAAAAGATCTAGTTTAACAAGTTTTAAATATCTGATGCTACACTTTGAAAAGCAGAATTTAATTTAATTATTAATGATTCATTAATTAAATAGATATCCTAAAGTCTGACGCATATCAAATTCTTAAGAGAATAAAATTTTTCATATGAAATTGCACTTAATGATGTTTTTATCTTAACGGCTGATTTATTTTTAAGTGTGATTCTTATAGAAAATGTATACACTGGTTATCAAAATTAAAGGATAATAATAGAAATAAAACGTAACTGATACTTAATGAAAATTTATTAATAGAAATTTGTACAAAAGCATTAGTTAGTATAAATTAGAATGTTTGGCGCCTGATTATTTGCAAAATATTGAAATTAAAACCAAATTTAAGGAAATTGGAAAATGGTGGAAAAATTAAGTCACTTCTACAGGCAAGATTTTTGTCTTTCATATTGTGTATAGTCACCCCGGACAAGTATGCATACCTCACATCTTGATTTTATAGACTTTACTCAAACTGCTGATCAGGTCATGTGGAATTACACGCCACTTTTCTACAAGTGCACTTGTCAGCTTCTGGAGGGTTCGGGGAAAATTTGGTGGCTTAAGGCATCTCATACATGATCAATCGGGTTCAAGTCGGGTCAGTAAGTTGGGCAATCTTTTCAAGTAACTTGGTATTCCAATACCTCGCTCATATATCTTCGAAAGGTTATAGCATCTCCTTGAAAGATATGTAGCTCACTGCTACCATTTGTCATGATTCCTTCCCAAAACATTAAACTACAGTCTTAGAAACGAGATAGTTAGTGGACAGGGGAAGGCAAGTTGTGCGTTCCTTCCTCTCTGCAAATCAAAACACATCTAGACTCACTGTTCAAACTATACCTGGACTCGTCAGTACTCGAGCCCAGCCGTCTTGCTGCGTTGAACATCAAGACGACATTAGTTTAAACGGGCCCCTCTTTTAGCTGGAATGAGTGAAACACAAACCATTGGTTTTCTCGTATATAGTCTAACCTCATTAAGCCTTTTTGCAACAGTAGAACGGCTAATACGAGTTCCTGTGGCAGCCTGAAGGTCTAAAAACAAATCCCATACAGTCGCTTGGGCGACCTCCATTTGTGTTTGGCCTCCTTCGATTCTATCAATTATTCAACAAAATAAATTCACCACAAATAACTACTCTCGAATACAGATCACTCTCGGAAACTACATTCACTTTAAACAACAAAGACTACACACCGGAATTCCAACGTGCGTCCATTGCCCACCATATTGTCAATCACCGAATTTGCAAATTTGTGGCCCTAACGGATGCGCGGACGTACAATTTTTTGTGTTCAGTTGTATTTAATTAACATAAATACTTACAGAATTGTACATTGCTCGTAACATTAAGTTAATGAGCATATTTTTTCTCATTATTCTTTAATTTTGATGACCAGCGCAACATTCGCATTTTTAGTTAGATTTTTTGAAGTGAATACTTCTATGATGTTGCTTTCAAATTCTGAAGAGGAAAATTATTTTAAGTAAAGAGAGAATTGAATGTCTTATTAATTTATTAATTTTTGTCATTCAGCGTCTTCAGATCCTTAAATTCCTAACAAGATTCTAAAATTCTCCTAAAATCAATTAGATAAGACAACTCCACGCACAATCCTACTTCGTTGTTTACTTTATTAACAAATAAGAAGCTGTAATTTTTATAATGAATAATCAGTGATTCGTCTACCGTTTTAAAATCGACAATATTTTAAATATCATAAATAAAGAAAGAGTTAAGTGTGATTTTATAACTAAATACAATTAGTTTAGAGAAAAATGTCACTAAAAATACACAAACTGAGTATTTTTTTAACATTATGTTGAAACACGTGTTGCAAAAATTCTTTAAAATGCACCTATAATGAAAAAATTTGAATTTTTGAACAAAAGCTAAAAATTGCAGAATTCAGTAATATCACTGATCATAAAAAAGCTATTTTTTCCGTGAATTTATTTCATTCTCCTGATTATTCATGCTCATTATTCCCATATTCAATTACAAAAGGAATGTACTAAAGATCATTCTTTTTTATCAAAATTTTTCTTAAGAATAAAAAACAGTGACTAATCAAAAAACATTGTAAATAAACTGAGGAACCTTATTTGAAAACCGTAAAAAATTCTTCCCTTTTTACTTCCTCGAATGAAATAAATTAAGTACTGTAATCAAGAAAAATTTCCAGTATCATATTTCAAAGAAAGTATCCATTTTGACTAGTATCGAATGCAATTTAGAGATGTGGTTGCTTAACATCTGCACGTAAAGACAGAATAAAGGGCTCCCAACGAATTACAAAACTGATTTAAAAGGGATTCAGAACAGACTTTTTTTGTGGCTTCTGTACGTACGCGCGTAAGTACGTATGTGTCTATTTCGCATAATCAAAAACGAGTCATCTCAGAACTTTGAAATTTTGTATATAAGACTGCTATATATGTAGTTGTGCACCTCCCGTTATGGTTGCAATCGGCCACACTAAATATATATATATATATATACCCACTCTGTCACTAGAATTAGTAACCTCAGTTTTTTTTATTCTTATATGTTGGTAAATTACGCATTTCTTGCTTTAAAAATAATTGAATTATGTTATTCTTATCTACCAGTTAAGATTTTATGCCTTTAGTTAATCTGCATGTAATAGTTGTAGAGTTATCAACAATTTAAAAGTTGTTTCAGTGCGACTAAGTCTAGTTTTTCTTAGAGTAGCAGCCATATTTGTTTACACTTTTGAAACATAGGAGAATAGTGAATTAAGTCTTTCTGCACCTTCAGTGTCTTTTTGTCTAGTGGCACAAAAGAAAACTTTTAGTTTTGTGCACCGAAATATCTGTCTTCTTGTCTATGGCCGAATTGCTTGTTTTTGCGTAGAAACTGTAATTTAAAATTTTTTAGTCCAAAGGGATGTAGTCTCGAAGGACTATTACTTTCGTTTGGGCGTTTTGCGTCGTTTCACAAAAATGTCCGATTCACTTTTCATTTTAGTGCTTGTGTTTCTTTGTTGGTAATTGAAGTTGCATTGGGTTGGCTGTTAGAATTTTTGGAATTGTACTGTGTTGGTTATTGGGTCTGTACTGGATGGATTAATGGAATTGTATTGGGTTGACTATTGGAATTATATTGGGTTGGTTTTTGTGTTCGTATTGGGTTTACTTAATGTTTGTTTCGTTCGGCAAGTTATTATATTATTGAGCAAGATCCCTTTGGACGTAATCTAAAATCTGAATCCTTTCAGATTTTTTTTAAACTATTTTAACTGTATTTGGTGTTAGATGTTTTTCTATATTTTTCAGTTTTTAATGAAGATATTTTAAGTTTTTCTATATTTTTGCCTTGCCGCGAAGTGAGAACTGAATTATTTGAAAGAGAAATATCTTTAATGAAATTTGAGGAAATAAATTGAAATGAAATACAAGAAAAAAAGCGTATAATTTAATGTTCCGTACATGGAAGCCATGTGGTGTACACACCAGATTTTCTTATACAGGCTTTGTTTCGTATGCAGTTCAGTGAAACACTGATTAAGTGGGCAGCATTTTTAATAGATTTTATAACTATTGAAATAATTACAACTAATTTATTGTAAAGGGTATGAAATTTAAATTGCATCTTTGTCTTGTTACTGGATAAAACAGATATCGGATGACACATAAAAGGTATGAAAAGGTATATTGTAGAATTAATTATAGAATGTTTACAAAACTGAATTTCCAGTTTCTGCGTTTTCTTTCAGAGTTCGAGAATTTTTCCTATAAAAACTGCTCCCGTTTTTGTTAACTGTATTTTCAAATCCATTGCAAGGAAAAAATTTTACATGTTTTTCATTTGCCGTTTATTTCTTAACGATTGTGGCTTGCTGTTCAAATGCAATTAAATTTGACTTGCTTCGCTTTCAAGTTTGAAAAGACAAATTTTAGTAACTGAAAGTTTAGCAACTTTTAAAGTTTAAAACATTTGAATGGAAAGCTTAATGAATCATCAACGACTAGTTTCAGAAGAAAGCTGCAGAATTTTTTGTATAGAAACGTTCATGAAAATTAAAAAAAGTTTAAAATTCAGTTTGCAGTTGCTATTGTTAAATCATCTTATTAATTAAGAAATAAGATCTCGTCGGAACACTTTATTAGTTAATGAATAAGTTAAGTAACTTTTCAACTTGCAACTAACAAGGAACTTCCAACTTTCTTTCTTACGTATTCAAATGAGAAAAGTGAACACATATGTACAAGCGTTTATCATTCTATTCTCAGGTATTTCATACTTTCCTTATTGGTTAGAAACAAATATTTTATTCATTCACCTTAATCATAAATTCTAGCATAGTTAAATAAATTAAATTTTTTCATTACGGAGATGGCGATTCTGATACATCAAAGAGAATTAAACTAAATGAACTCTTTCACTAAAGCGTGAAAAGTAAAGAGAATATTTTTGGTAGCCATTGACAACCATTATTTATGACTTTCCCTTTGTTCCCGAACAAGATTAATTGTCAACAGCAAAGGAAGGTCGATTGGTCCTTTGATGTTGCCGAAGACGTCAATATCTGATAGGCTGATTCCAACGTGCAATTACGAGGTGCTTGTCAGACAGCCTCGTCATTGGTGGTCGCCGAATATGAAAAATCGTTCTTCTCTTCGTCCAGAGTAGCTTGATGGCGGTTTAATAATGGACTTCTTGTGTTGTCTTTAGAAGCGCCCGCTAAGAATAAATAATAACAAAAGGGGGCTGTCCGCAACAGATGGCATTTCATTAATGTTTGCTTTCAGTTTAAAAAGATAATAAACGATGTTGTATGTTCCATTCAATAAGCATCATTTCCATGGAGATGTAGATGTCTTGCCAGTACCCCCACACCTCCCGGTGCTTTGGTATTGGTTATTTTAGAGGTTATAACAGAGGTTTTCATAATCAGTTTTTTACTGCATACTTCTCATTCCTGCCTTCGCATGTGTTGCTGCTATAAATCGAAGTTTTGGGTCTAGCAGCAGCTACGGCGACCAACAAATAATTATCAAGAATATACTTCTTATCAAAATTTCATATTTAAATATTAAACTGCGATTTATGAGATTAAATTCAATGTTTGTAATTACAGAGATTATTTACATGTTTATTTATGCCCTGTTATATTTTAGATCATTATATTTGAATAACATCTGCTTTGAAAAAGCTGTGAGAAGAAATTTCCTAAACTAGGAGAGATATTGTAATCACTTGTAAACATCATATTCAGTACTGCTACTTATCTTATATTAAATTTCAAAATTATTCGCTTGAAAATTTTAAAGTTTTCGAATAGTTCAAATTTACGAACTGAATAGCTCAAAATTTACGAACTCAAAATAGCTCACAGTTTACGAACTGAATTCCAGGTTTCGCCCATTCTTTTTCTCTTTTTAAATAAATTCAATTTTTTACTTGATTTTTTTTAGGGTGAGCATTTCTTTGCTCAAAGATGATGAATTGAAATGAAACGGAGTGGATTTATTGGCAACTTTCGTGATAAATATTATTTTCATAAAAATATGCAGTTTATGAAAATAAGCTACAACATTTAAGCAATCAAAAAATTTGTTGATACTGTGCATCTTAACTAACGATATGTCTTTGACAATCCAGCTATAGAGCACGTCAAAATAATCTACAATATTTCATTCATTAAGCTCAAATTGCCAAACTTAATAAAACTAATATAGCTTCGAAAATTCACATTTTTTATTTTCTATTTATTATGTAAATACATCTGAAAATTAGAATTTAGGGCATTCTTGTTAATTCTGATATTTAAAGGCAGCCTTTTTATTTATTATTAGCATAAACGAGATTTCACTCTAAAATAGTCAAATCACTTATAACTGCAATAGAATATGTTAATGAAAGAAACTTTTCAAGCTTTATAAGTCGGCAACATGCGGCCTCATATTTATTGTATTAAATGTTTTAACCATATTTTTACTTCCTTGTATGAAGTAAAAAGGAAGTATTGCAATCGCGAAACATTTTAGGTATATTTCAACGAAAATTTCCGTTTTGAGCGCTATCGAATGCAATTTAAAGATACTTTTGCATGACATCCTTATGTAAGGAGAGAATAAAGGACTCTATTTCCCTCAAAAAATTATGAAACTAATTTAAAATGGATTCTGAAGAGATTTTTTTTCGTTGTGTTTGTGCTTACGTACGTACGTATGGGTGTATGTATCTTGCATAATTCAAAAATGACTTGCCTCAGAACTTTGAAATTGTACATATAGGACTGCTACAACATGTAGATCAGCACCTCCTAGTTTGGTTGCAATCGGATGCACCAAAAGTATTTAAATGTATGTATATATATATCCACTCTGTTACTCGGTTCGGTAAGTTCAGTTTTTTATTCTGATTTGTTGGGAAATTTTGCATTTTTTTGCTTTAAAATTATTGAATTATGTTGTTTTGGTCTTCCTGTTACGGGTTTTATGCCTTTAGTTACCCTGCATGTTATAGTTGTAGAATTATCAATAATTTAAAAGTTGTTTAAGTGTGGCTAAGCCTATTTTTTTGTCATAGAGCCATATTTGTTTACATTTGAAACTTGGCAGAATAGTGGATTTGTTGCCAATCTAGAGAAACTAAGTTTCGCAACAACAAAGATAACGCTTTCCTTTATTATTGAAAATTAAATCCTGCTTAATCCAGTCTGGAATTTATTGGAGGAAATAGGTGTTCAAGATTTACATCGTTATTTTTTATATAGATAATTTGAGTTTTTGTGTATTTTTGCCTTGTCGCGAAGTGAGAACTGAATTAATTGAATGAGAAATACTGAATCGTCTGTGAAAAACTGTTTCTTTTTTGTTGTTTGTTTAATTTCTTTCCTACATCGTTTTAGATTCATTATAGTACTTGAATAGAAGATATTTCATTGATTAGATAATTCTTCAGATGATATACATAATTTTATTACATTCTGAGTTATAAAATGAATGAGATGTAACTCTGGTAAGTGAACCTAGAGCCAGAGTGTCGCTATGGTAAAGAAATGTAATGAATCTTAAAGAGTGCATTTATTCCATTGCGGTTTATGCGCTATCGACGAAGTAGATTTAATTCAATCCAATAAGTTTAAATGAAATGCAAAATGCGATAATTTAATATTCCGTACAAGGTATATACGTAAGTCATGTGGTGTACACATCAGATTTTTTTTTATTTTAGCAAATGAATGTATCTGAAGAAAAATATATACAGTCCCATATACCATACTAATATGTAGTTACTGTATGTTACTTAATTGCGGAGGAGATTAACTAATTAAAATAAATAATCTATAGTGTTATTAAAAAGTCTGCAAAAAACCGACTTCGGTGGCAAATTCCATCTTTCTTCAGTAACAGAATTAAAGATAATTTTCCAGTACTCTTCTTCGGTGTTATCGGGATCATTGTCTTAGAATGAATATTAACTCATTTTCTTGTCTCAAAACTTCTCTTCCTCTTAGCAAGATATTAATTAGAATACCAAGTTAGTTTTAGGCTTTATTTTCTTATAAGTTTCTTCTGTCTACTAGCTAAACATTTCTAAATCTGCTTTTTCATTTAATTTGAGTTAAAAGAAAATAATTGTTTTTGTAACTTCGTCTTAATCTATACCATATTGTGCTATTATCATTTTTAGAGCATTATATTTATCTTACTCATTATCCATATGTAAACCATTAAAGGATTTCATTACTATCACCATATATTATTCTGCCTTTCAGGAAGTTATTTATATATTAGTGATTTTCTTAAGACAGAGGACAATTTTATGAATGAATTTATTATTTTAATTTCAGTATTAATATTTACATACACAATATACTTATCTGTCTATCCATAAACTTTACTTTATTGGCATAAATCAGAATTATTAAGTAATATGCTGAAAAAATTGCTAGGTAAATAGAAGAGGGAGAGAAATATGCGAATGGAAGTGTTACATTTCATTAAAACATGCCTGTGAAATAGTTATACAATAAAACGGCTTAGTCTCAAAATAATTCTATTTTCCAATATTTATTTTATTCTTTTAAACTTCTCAGATCAATAACGCGTTTTTATGTTTTATACACTATCTTTTTGTGCAGAAAGCTATAACAGGTGTAGAACTGAGCTCTAGGAATTAAAAAAATATATGCATAGTGATAATTTCTTAGACCGGTATTTATAATCAAACTTTGTAGATAGGCATTCATTGTATTGGGTAGAATATAAGAAGGTGATTTATATTTTAAAATGACGTTCGGAAAATTATGTCTTATGGGCACAAGTATAGCATTTTTAACATATCATGACCATATATTGTTATGAGTCTCATATTAGGAACAATATAATTGTTTCAAATCAATATAGAGTGAATGGTCGGTACTTCTCATTTACATACAAATACACGTTCGAGAGCATTTGGAAATTATTCCTTTGGGCTAAAAATATTTAAAAACAGCCTATCTTTAGAACTCATGCGCTAGAGATAAAAAATGCTTTTCCCGTACAATATTGCCGTTGTTGGTTTTGAAATTATTGAGTTTGTTAATTAAAAATTCGTTAAAGTATAAAGGCATTAGTTATTTTTTAGATCAGGAGAGATGAAAAAGGAGCAACGCCTTCGCCGGGAATCGAACCACAGACCTCTTGGTTACGCGTCAAGCGGGCTGATCAGCACACCCCGAACGCATGCGAAGAAGGCAGGAGAAATACCTTATAAAAGTTTTACAAAATATGAAATACACAATAAAACAAATTCAAAATCCTGGCTTCCAGGTGTCCATATTCGGGTGAAGGACTACATTATTCAAAATTTGATGGTTCTAGATACCGTTCTTTTTTCCACAATGAGAAAAACATGCATACATTCATGCAAATTCTCCAACATTTAATTTCTTTAAATATAATACAGGGTGATAATACTTGGTGGCAACAATTGAAAAGTGATTCAACGCAAAATCCAGTTTTGAGACTAATAGCTCTTCTGGACTAACGCTCCTTTGAGCTAATAACAGCGTTGAAACTAAACAAGTTCTATTTGTTGTGCTCAGATTGTTTACATAACTGCAACGTATCTGGAATTAAAGAAAATAAATTCTTTCTATCATATCTTCGTATCGGTTTGAATCAATACGTGGATAGGAAGATAATTTTGAAAGGAAATTAAAGTCTGTTTTCTAGGAGATGATCGTCGCTGTTCTCATTGTAATATTTAATGATATGTTTTCTATTGAAAAAAAACATGGTACATATGTTTTGTATGAAAACACAGGACTTCTAACTTTCCATTAATAAACTCCTACTTGAACACTAATTTGTAAACAAAGAATAGCAGCTGATGAATGATGTAAAAATAGAGACCCCAAATATCAATGAAATTGTTCTTCAAAGATTGTGATAAAGATTCTTTCTCGTGGATATCATATCAATCGTGGATATCTCGCATATCAAAGATCTCAGAGACTATTAATCAATAGCATAAGTAGATACGAAAGAATTATTTTCACAAATTGTGAATCACACACAATGAAAATGCGTGGGCTAGGCTCTAACGGAGCGTAGGCAGTTGAAAAATGAATTCTTAACAGCAAAACATCTTATACATCATAATATGGTAACTTACCAATGAATTTCGGATCTCCGATCTTTCGGTTATATGTTTTTCCCTAACACAGCTTTCAGAAGTAAACTACATGCGATGCTCAATTAATGAAAACGTTTCAAGCTATTCTATGCTTTATTTGTTTTTATGTTGATTAGAAACCCTGTATTAACGTACTGTTTAAATGATATATAATCTAAAGTTAAGCACAAAAAATAAGGCAATTTTTTATACATATTACATGCTCCGCCCTTAGGTCCTACACGGAAACGGAGGGATAGCCCGTTGAGGTCTTTTTAAGGGAAACTGACTCGTATCCACGTTAAACATGACAAAACGCTCTTGCAGCCAGCCCTTTCTCCAGAACTCGAACCCTAAACGGAAGTACCAGTGTTCAGCAGCTTTTATCTTTCGGTCGCTCGTGGGCCTTAATATGTAGGGCAGGTCCTTTAAGGCAAGCCTGACTGAAACAGTTTCGCCTTAGGTAACCAAAACAGTTAACACTCCATACAAATTAAGCACAGTTTTATTTATTAGGTTAATTTGGATTAACGTCGTTTTGGGCGTTAACCCGAATGGGCTATTAATCTTGAAACGGGATTTCGCATTCTCCTCTATAAACAGTTGTATTACTTTCCAAATTGTTGCTACCAAATACTATCGCCCTGTATTATTTTTAAAGAAGTTAAATAATGAAGAATCTGCATGTTTTTATGTATATTCCTGGCAATGCGAAAAAAACAACGATACCTAGAGCCATCAGATTTGAATAACGTAATCCTCCATCCGAACATTGGTACCTGGAAGCCCGAATTTAGATGTTTTATTATTTATTTCATATTTTATAAAACTTTAGTGAATTTTTGATTAGCAAACTCGCCGATTTGAAAGTGAGCAATGGCAACACTCATCGAAATAAAACATTTTATCTCCAGTGCGCGAGACTTGCCATTCAGAAAAATGTAAAATACCTTTCAGTCTTAACTAAAAAACTCGACTCTATGAAAGCACTGTGTTGTCGCGGCCGGAAATAACATACTCTTTAAAAAAATAATAAGGATATAAGGTATTTCTCCCGCCTTCGTAGAATGCCTTCATGGTGTAGTGGTCAGCACGCTCGGCGCATGTTCGAGAGGTCCGTGGTTCGAGTCCCGACGAGGGCATTGCTCATTTTTCCTCTCTCATGCTTCGAAATAGCCTAATGTCTTTACTAGGAGATAAGTATTGCTAACTAAAAAATAAGTTAGGTTAGGTTATTTAATATAGTACAATACACGAGGCTAACTAACATTTCTAAGGAAATGGACGGCTTCTTGGAGGAGAAATAGTGGATATTATGAACTAAAAAACGTATTAGTTTAGGTTGTTAAGTATAGTACAGTACACCTGGGCTAACTGCTTAAGGAAATGGATGCCTTTTTTGGAA
>KK115971.1:2476868-2522631 GCA_000611955.2 Stegodyphus mimosarum
CGTAATAATTTGAGAATCTGCATTGATAATTCAGCATTTTGCGTTTTAGGGAACAGTTTTTCTCGTTACACATATTATGCTATGTTCGTATGCTAATATTAATAGCAGAATTAATGTCAAAGGAAATAGATATTATTAACTAAAAAACAGGCTAGGTTAAGTTGTTGCTTAGGTACAGTACACGAGGGCTAAGGGCCTAAGGAAATAGATGGCTTCTTTGAGGATAAATAGTGGAATAATATGAGTGTCTCCAATGATAATTCAGCATTTTAGCTTTTAGGGGAACAGTTTTTCTCGTTGCACATGTTGTATTATATTCGTATGCTAATACTGATGGCAGAATTAAAGACCAAAGGAAATAGATATTGTTAACTAAAAAACAGATTAGGTTAGGTTATTGAATGTAGTACAGTACAAGAGGTAATCTGCTGAAACTAATAGAACGGCTTCTTAGAAGACCTTTCTAAAGGAAACTAGCTCGCATTAGTGTCACATATGGGGAAAAACAATCAAGCAGCCATCCCGTTCTCTGGGTTAAGAGTACGGATCGAACTACCAGTGTTCAGCGGTCTTACTACTTTCTTACTGATGGAGCAAAGTAAGGAACGCAGCGCTATCTCTTAGACACTTAACTTTTCATAAATAAAATGCTGTTTGAAAATTTTTAAAAAATTGCGCAAAATTTTTAAAAGAAGTAATATTTTTTTTACATAATATAACAGCATAAAAAAATATGTTGGGAAAATTAAGAACTGTATTCACCTGTTTAAATTTCAAACTGAAAGTTTTTCTTTTGTAAGGCCCGCCATTGTTTCACGAACATGTAATCCACTCGTTTCACCACATGATAACCGTGCTCTAAAATTTTAAAGAGGGACGTGCTTCTCTTGCCCTTTTTTTGTTTGCTGTTATTGCATACGTGTTATTTTACTGCTCTCTGCTCGTGAACTGCTATAATTTTATGAAGTGTTTTATTGTACTACTTGTAGCAATCTTGCTTTTACGCGAGATGAAAGGAGATACTGAACAAATATAAATTTCTAGCGAAAAGCTCGTTTCAAGAAAATATGCACGACTGCTTCTTATGAAAAGATGCACCAAGTCTACATCATATTTTACCAACATAAACTTGTTATATATGTGTAACAAGTTTATAGTATATATATATATACAATTTCTGTTTAAATTATAATTTTTATCTTAAAATTACTATTTTAAATAATTACTGTTTACTATAATTTAAATTTCATTCCAATATTCTGTAGTATTACTGGGCATTTTACAGAATGCCTGGAGGTTTAGACAAAATATAAAGTATGAAAATTATTTTATATTTTCCCCTCGGCATTTTATATTACACTATACTGGCATTACTTTTATATTACTATATAGAATTACTGTGCATTTTACAGAATGCCTGGAGGTTTAGACAAAATATAAAGTATGAAAATTATTTTATATTTTCCCCTCGGCATTTTATATTACACATAGGCATTTTATAAAATGAAAGATATTAAGGCAAAGTATGAAAAAATTAATGATAAAGCTGTTGTTTAAAATTATTATTATTTTATTAAATTATAGAGTTCGTTGGTGCCATAAACTGGCATCAAACTCCTAACAGACTGAAAGTGAATTATCGCTTCGTCCGAAGTTAACGACAAAGTCTTGGAAAGGTTTTTGAAACAAACCTTTTTATTAAATCAGAACATGAACATAAAAGAACTTCTCATGCTCGCATAAACGACCACAACTTATGTCGATGAAATTTAAGATTACAATTAAGATTTAAAACTAAATCTAGTAGCCAAAGGTTACACAATTTATTTAACACGAAGTTGGTTCGAAATTTCTCTCACGTAACAATTTGAATATCGGCAACTACAATGCAAAGCCGAGGAATATAATCTTATCTCAGTAACCGAAATATTATTCCTAAATTTAAAATTTTGTAAATATGATAGGAAATTTACTAAGAAAAAAATGCATCATATAATGCACTTTTTTTTTCAGTTAGCGCCAAGAATTCAGTTTGTCACTTGGAGAAATTCTAAATTTATGGTAACCTACTTTCCTTTCTCTTTCATTGTGCACTAGGGGAAAAAAGTTGTATCTTTCATTCTTTCAAATAATTTTCTTCATATAATATTTTTTAATCATATTTGTTATTTTCAGATCCGTAAGCCACGTTTGACGTTATAATACTTAAAACAAAGATGTCAGATATCAAAACGCACTAATATGCAAATTCACGTAATTCAAAATTTTTTCGGAAAATTTATAAAAATTACTAAAAAAGACAAATTTTAAAAATAAATCAGAAAATATCTGAGGATTTTAATTGGATTAAATCCAAATTTCGAATTTCGAAAGAAGGAATCGAGTAAGTTGAATAAAAAAGAGATATTAATAAATATCTCTTTTTTGGAATTCTTTTTCTAAACCTTTTAGAGATAAATTTTAAAAAATACTCTACGATTTTTATAAAAGTCGACACTTTGGCATAACTGGAATTGTAGATTGGAAATATGGAAAAAAATGGGTGTGCCATTTCAGGAAAAGTCCGATTTCGTGTTAAAATACATATGTTAAAACAATGCTATCTGTAAATATAATATGTGTCATAAGACGAGTCATGAAAAACGCAAGTTAAATGTCGTCAATTGACCCAGTAAAACAGGAGATATAAAACTGCCCCCCTCCTTTTTTTGGGGAGGGGGTGCAGAGCGTACATTGGCTGCAAATGCCTTTACCACTTTCCTCCAATACAAGTTGAAGAGGTATGGGGGGCAGATCTGGAGTTACGATCATAGTTACCAATCAAAGTTAGAGGAAAAAAAGTTTGGGAAATGGGATGGATTAAAACTATCAGTTGTATATTACTGATAAGAAAAATTCAGGTAGCGGAATTGCAGCAAAGCCTATATTGCAATGGAATAATTTACCACGAAGTGGATACAGATTATGTTGCAAGAATATTATGTTATGAATTTTCTGTTGAAAATATCTCAAGGCTCAGCATCGGCAATAACAAGAACTGTGCTAGCTGAAGCTCACCGATACCTGATTATCAAAAGAGAGAGACAAGTAGCGTAATACTACATCCATCTCCATGTGATAGGTAACGGAGGACGGGGACACCTAGTGGCTAACAGAGATAAGCAAATATATGTCCCACGTTTTGCTTAAGTTCGCAGTTCGCCGTCAACTGTAATTCACATGATCACATTATATTGCACTAAATGTTCAGATTGCGCACATAATGCTCTGCAGAATGTATACTGTTTTGTTAATTAAAGTGGTAGTAGCTCAATGAGTGAAAGTCTTGTATGACATGGCAGATATCCTGTCCTAGGACTACAATCCTGATGACAGTCTGACATATCTTGTCCACAGTCCCACGATTTTGTTTAATAAAACGTCTATGAGTGTTCACATTGCTGAAGCACTGACGTAGGTGAGGTGCGTAGGTGAGGTGCGTAGGTGAGAGGGCATCGATAGACGTAGTGGTCTGGGGAGCCTTCTTCTCCGCAGACGAACGTTTCAGTTCCCGAAATGGCGAACCGAAAGAAATAAAGAGGAAATGTTTCGTAGTCCGTGACAAAGTTGGTGATTTACTACACAGACACGTATCTTTGAAGACTAACTTTCTAGAAAAATAGCATGTATATCTCCTGTTATCCCCTAAGTCCCATTCCTGTTTCCCTTTCAAGGTAGATTTTTGAAGCAGCTCCTTTTTCAAGTACGAGAGAGGTGCTAAAACATTGCTTTTCTCTACGTTTATGTTGTTAACTTGCCTCTTCAGCAAGTTTGTCGGCTGTTTCATTGTCTATCATGCCTACGTGTGCTCCGACCCATACCACTTGCATGTGTTTTATGGGTACTGACTGCTAGAAGCGTGAACATGCTGTTTGAGTAAAGAGTACTGAGTAAACATATCCATCTGCAGACAGTGATGCTAGGCATGCTGTAAAATACGTCTTATAATACACAGTTCTGTTGGCATTATCGAAGAAGCGTAACAAAGATTTTGGAGATTGCTTCCCTGGAATGAAATGTCCAATCGAAGTTTTAAGTATTTTCTACAAAGAATTGAGTACTCTTATTATACTAGAGATTCTGATCCTTCTTGAGTTTACGATTCCTGTTATTACGAATTAAACGATAATTCGCTTAACAGTTCACTAGGTTTCTCGACAATTAAATCAGCAGAATCAAAGTGAGAAATTCTACAAGAAAGTTAAATGAAATCATACCATAAATCATGGTATAATGCATTATTAAGACACTTCTTACAAACTCCCCAACAGCTTACTTTTTAAATAAATTACGAAAGTATAGAAAATCACATGCTGTTTAGTTAGGAATATTTTTATCCACGGCGCACTTAAACAGATCGTCGCTGTATAAAAAAGTGATTAAAAATCCCATATAACTCCCTCCTTGTCTTCATCAGGAGTTTTAACTGCTTCTATAATGAATCGCAATTACCTTCAAGGCGTGAAAAATACTGAAATTACAAACCCATTGCTGATCACTCAACGAATGTACTGAACGGCTCATCAACCCATGGTTCCACATTTTTAGCATTAATCGAGTTACAAATCCGAACCCCCGATGGCGAATTAACTTACTTTCCAGCAGGTTAACTCCCTTGGGTGAAGCGGACGAGTAAGAGGATTTGTACATCCACCCTTTATTTCATAGATGGCAGCTCAGCTTCTCCAAAAATAAAACTCGAGAATTGCGCACTAAGGGTGGTCTGGAATAACATTAAGACGATGAAAATAACGAAAAGAGTGGAGAGAAGCCTTCAAACTGCCTAAGAACCTCAGGTCGAGACCATTTCACAAACTCCTAGAAAAGAAGAACTAACCATCATTCCTCAATTGTTTTTACGACCTATAGATGGAGTGGGTGTTTCTAAAACTTCCCAAGAAAAGAAATGAACTTTCCGCTGCTCATCAATGATTTTTTCGTGACGATTTTTACAGGGAGCTGCAGGGGGATTTTTTTTCTATTCTATTTTATTGTTATTATCACTACCGCCGTTCGATTTTCTTCATTTTTTATTAGGTTTTGAAGCTTCAGTTTCCCGTGATACACAGGGAGTAAATGAGAGGCTAGAGCAAAGCTATTTTTGCAGTTTTCTTGATTACGTGGGGCGTAAGTTATCCTGTGGATTAATTTTTAATTTCGATGTTTCATTTTGTTTTTACTCTTACATTTCTCCGTTCCCTTTTCAGTACGCTTGTGAATGCAGAAAACGTAAAAAAATAAAAAAAGGGGGGGAAGAGGAAGTTAAAATAAAAAATTCCCTTCTCCGGATGTTGCTTCTTTACTTCCACCTTCACTGACAGTCTTAACCAACTTAAACTGGAAAATAATTTAATTCCAGTCGTATAAGCTATATGTTTTCAATTTGATGAAGTTATAACGTTTCTTTTTCTTTGCAAGGAAAAAGTGTACGAAACTCCTTAAAAGACTGAAAAGTGATTTATCACTATGTCTTGCAAGGTACCACAGACAGAGAAAGGGTGTAAAGGACCCTTTATTTAATCAAATAAAAGTTATAGCCAGCAGTTATGGCTTAAATCAAAGATAAATAATTTAACTTAACTAAGTAATAAGCCAGGCTAACGTCTCCACAATTAAATAACGCGCAAGTTGATTCTGACCTAAAGGCCGGCATGACACACCTAATGGCGAAAATCACTCAACGCCGCAGAATACTCCTCTCAAGAGAACATCAAATTAACAACGTGGCCTTCAGCAGGCAGAACACGCTCTGATTCTACCGCCTAAAAACTTTCTTCAAATACTCTCTTCTTTCTACCTCATTTGAATGTCACGCGAGCTAGAAATTTATATTCTGGCAGGGAAATGGTTATGAGAAAGATAGAATAGTTCATTAACGTAAAATACTGGTTAAGGAACTAAAACGATACCTTACAAAGTGTTAACCAAGAGTCATGTAATGGGAAGTTTCTAAACTTAAAATGCTTTTTGGATATTGTTCGGAGAACAGCCTTGGTTGCGCCAACTTGGCTTCTTTAAGGGTATGGGTGACATTTCATCATGTCAACGGAAGTAAATACTACAGATAATCAAATACTACAGAATATATACTACAATAATAAATACTAGAGTAATAAATACTAATAATAAATACTACAGATAATAAGTAATACTACAGATAATCCCTTAGCAAGGGAAAAGTATTACGGCTGTCTACCTAGAGGAAGTACGTCATCGAATGACAACCATTGCCTGCCGTACCACAATAAGCTGTTTTTCCCTTTAATTACTATACTACAATAATAAATACTAATAATAAATACTACAGATAATAAATAATACTACAGATAATCCCTTAGCAAGGGAAAAGTATTACGGCTGTATCCCTAAAGGAAGTACGTCATCGAATGACAACCATTGCCTGCCATAACCACAATAAGATGTTTCTTCCTTTCTGGCGTCAAGGCTGTTCTCCGAACAATATCCTGCTTTTTTACAAATCAGACGATTAAAAACTGTGTTATATTTTACGCATTTCAAAGCTTGCGATTTCAAATTCAAAGTCCAAATCTTGAATCGTATTTAGAATAACAACAGAAAAGTAGTTTTGAACAAGTGTTTTTAATATGCAGGTTGTAACAAAAGATGGTCACAGCTTTAACGGATTACTGAAAGAGGCAAAAGTAATGCCTTTTGTAATATAAGGTGTGGCGGAATGCGAAATGTGAATGTGAAAACAGGCTAAATACGAAAAACATGAACAACAAAAGGTATTTTAATAACAGATATTTACAGGAAATATATTCTGATACATGCAATATTTGTTCAAATGAACAACAACCACCAACTGTAGTTTATGTACTGTAGTTTATTAGAACGTATTTATTACATATATATAATGTGTACGGAAATTTACGTTCCTAATTTAATCTTTTACATATTCCTTATTTTCTTACACGGAAGTATTGCGAAGCCTTTCAGTTTGGTAAAATCAGAAATTGCAAATGAACGAAGCAGAAACCATAATTTTAGTAATCACTCTAATATATTACTATTATAAAATGTGGGATATTAAAATATAAGTTATAATAATGAAAATTAGTTACGTACTGAAAATTTTGAAATTTGCTGTGATTATTCAAAATAAGTTATATGTGTGCAAAATTTTTTTTATTGTGCTGTTGTCTTCAAAGCTTTGCAAAGCCTTCCCTGAAGAATACCAATTATGTGGACTGCAAAATACAAAAACTTTTGAACTGAGAATTTTTAAAGGATTCTAAAATATTATCTAAAACATTCTTAAAAATAATATAAGTTCATATTTTGCAATTATGTAAGTAATTATTTCGGTCAAAATTTCAGGATTTATATTTTTCAAATTATTTCTCTTCATTCGCTTTAACACTTTTCTCTTAAAAAGGCTTCTCTGTCGCTACGCCTTTTTCTGCTTGAAAGGGGGATATGTAAGAAAAAGAAAGAATGAAAAAGAAATATGTAAAGGAATTAAATTAGCAACGTAAATTTCTCTTCTCAATTCTAAAAATATTAACCTCTCTCTGCACTGGGTCATTTCTAGATTAATCCATGTCATATGACTCTTACATAACTCTAGTGATGTAAATGGAACTAAAAATCCAGCAGCCAATAATAATTTTACGGAAGTATCAACTATCCAATCAAAACACATTGAGAAGCAAAACTAACTCAGTCCGAATTAAGATTGCATCCTGAACGTAATGCACTTGCTCGTTACTCTTCGGGCTAACTGCATAGCTATCTGCCGCTTTCTTCTTTCTGCAAAGTTATCAAAAATATAAACCTCTTGAAATAAGCACAAACAATGTGCCAAGTTGTTTGTGGCCACAATATGTTTACTCAAAATAAAATGAAGATGTAATCTGCCACGACTGCCAAATTTCTTATTCAGTGTGGATCGGCATCATAGCATTCTACGACATCAAAATTCCTGCTCGTCATTTACTTCTCAGTTTGCTTTTATTATTTCATATATATATATTGATATTGATATCTACTTATCTATATATATTAATGTCTATATCTCTACCCGTTTTTACTTGGTAACATGCATAACGCTATCCTATGTTATGCATATGACTAGGATGTATAACAAAATTTCATTTTTGTAGCTTGTTCTCAATCAAAAGGAAATTCACTGTATTTTCTCTTTCCTTTGTCTTATGGAAAAACATGTGAGACTATGGAATGGATGCTGGCTTGTATCCAAGCCTTTATTTTATCGGCTTTAAATTCTACTAGTTAATAACTTCCTTTGACGAGCAAGAGAAATATTCGTGCTACTACTACAGCAAAACTTTTCTTCCGGTATTGAGAAATTCTAATTTTTCGTGATCTTACCTTAACATAAATTGAATACGTTATCATTTATTTCTCAGTTTATAACTTCTGAATAATGCTGTCACAGATGTATACAGTTAAAAGGCTTTGTATTGCAAACGAAAGTTTAAATAGTTAAAATATTTAGTTTGACGTTTGATTAATAACTTGATCACATTATCAATGGTTTCAATTTATTAACTTCATAAAAAGATCTGATGTGTACACCACATTACTTCCTTCTACGGAATATTAAATTATACGTATTTTGCATTGCATTTAAACTTATTGGATTGAATTAAATCTACTTCGTTGATAGCGCATAAACCACAATAGAATAAAAACACTCTTCAGAATTCACTATATTTGTTTACCATAGCGACACTCTGGCGCTAGGTTAATTTAACAGCGTTAAATCTCATACATTTTATAATTCAGTATATAAAAAAATTATGCATATCATCTAAACAATTATCTAATCGTTGCAACATGTATAATAAATCTAAAACGATGCATAAAAGAAATTAAACGAACAAAAAGAAAAGAGGGAACAGTTTTTCACAGACGATTCAGTATTTCTCCTTCAATTAATTCAGATCTAACTTCACGCCAAAGCAAAAATATCTATATTAAAATTTTAGAATATCTATATTAAAAATTACGAAGTACGTTTTGCATGGCGTTCTGTACAACGTTCTTAGTAGTTTGAAGTGTAACTACTAATTGTACTCTGTGATACTGTGATCACCTGCGCGAGTATTTCTGTAGAAAGTTTCAGAACTCTGAAAGGTTTCTTTTCATAAAATCAATTTTATCAACCTATCATCGGATCTGTGTGCATTCAATTTGTTACGAATCAATACGCACGCAACAGTGTCTCATAATTAGGTAGTCATTAATATATACAAATTAATGATATCTTCTCTAACGTTTCTGGCAATAAATTTTTAATGTTTACTTTCCTAAGTAACACAATACACAACAATGTTTTTGCCAGAGTACTGGAGTTTGGTAAAAAGTACATATCGAGAAACCAAGTCAGATTGTAGAATAGTTTTCATGCAAATGGTTACTAAATAACTTACTTACTAAATGTGAATTAACAATAACATGCTATGATTTATATCAAAACAGTTTTAAATTAATAGATATCTGTTGGGGCTTTGAATGTGATCCACAGGAGTTAAATAACACTCATGGTAATAAAAGTAATTTTAATTAAATTGTTTTAGGAATAATTATTTGCGCTATTTTCAGACATTTAATTATATCTCAATTTTTAGAATTTAATGTACTTTTGAAAATTTCTCGAACATTACGAAACCCAAATTCGATAAGCTATTCTCAGATTACCCAAACTGAATAAAAACTGCACACATTTAAAAACAAGAACAGTTGCATCAGCTTTGCTTTAATTACGTATAGATATTATTTCCATTATTGTTATGCAAATATTATTAAAACAACAACCATAATTTGAAATAAATTTCCCTCTTGCAAATTCTTGTCAGAATATTATTAGCCCGAAGGACGTTCGTCTTGGCATTTTGCATCGAAAACTTTAAAAAGACACTTTTCAAATTGTTGCCACCAAATATTATCACCCTGTATTATATTTAACGAAATTAAATAACGAAGAATCTGCATAAATGGATGGATGCTTCTTGCGTTGTGATAAAACAACGTACGTAGAACCATAACATTTTGAATAGCGTACGTCTCCACTCGAATATTGGCATCTAGAATCCCAAATTTGGAATTTGTAATTTGTTTTATTACCTAGTTCATATTTTGGAAAGCATTTATGAGTTCTCGCTTAAGAAACTCAACGATTTCAAAGCAAGCAATGGCAACACTGTACGAAAAAAAAAACATTTTTAATCTCCACCGCGTGAGACTGTGTATTGGAAACTCTAAAGTTATGCTTTTTTTAAATTATTTTACGATATTGCTGTTGAATTGTATTTTATGGTTAAAGTGCGAAGAACATGATATTTAATAAATAAAGGTAACACACAAAACGTTTAAAAATAAAGTCCCTTTGAATGTAATATAAAATCTGACAACTTTCAGATTTTTTTTTCTCCAAAAGGTCTCTGAAGGACTATTGTATTCGTGTTGCAATTTTGTGTCGAATCACTCTGACTGTCCGTTTCACTTTCATATTTTTCCCACCAAATATTATCGCTCTGTATTATATTTGAAGAAATAAAATAATGAAGAATCTGCATAAATGTATGTATGCTTTTCGCATTGTGATAAAACAACGGTACCAGGAGCCATCAAATTTTGAATATTGAACGTTTCCACCCGAATATGGGCATCTGGAAGCCCAAATTTGAAATATGGAATTTGTTTTATTATCGATTTCATGTTTTGTAAAACTTTAATGAATTTTTGATTAACAAACTCAAAGATTTCAAAGAGAGCAATGGCAACGTTGCACAGAAAAAACATTTTTATCTCCAGTACGTGAAACTGTGTATCGGAAATTCTAAAGACATGCTCATTTTAAAATTATGTTGCGATACTGCTCTTGAATGGAATTTTATGGTTTAATTTCGAAGAACATGACATTTAATAAATAAATGTAAGACACAAAATGTTAAAAAAAGCCTCTTTAGATGTAATTTAAAATACGAAACCTTTCATATTTTTTTAATGTATTTTAATGAATGAAGTCATACTTCTGTAAGCAAGGCACGGAAGAGAAAGCAATGAAACATCTCTTAAGCTTGTGCTAGAAAACGTAGAAAAGCATTAACAAAAAGTATCTTTCCATTCGAAAAACCTCTTCTGTTTAAAAGAAAATGCCACGTGGAGACTTTAATTTTACGAGGCTGCCCAGTACGTGACAAAACCAAAAGCGCCATTGGAAACCACCAGTTCTTTTCCTGATACCTCGGGAAATGTGAGAACTTGTTAATGGTACAAGCACCACTGCGATAATGGTAACACTTGAGGTTTAGTCTTAGAACAACTCCCTGTGCACAGGAGGCTCTTAAAAATCGAAAGCAGGGTTCAAAATAACATTTTCACTCAAGTGCAACTTTAATTTTTAAGAGGCTACTCTAGTAATTTATATTTTACGGGAGCTTTTCTCATCCCACTAAAAACAACGGGATGACTGTCTTTTAAAGAATTAATGAATTTCTTGAGACGGGAGTTTTTGAAAAGTGGGAAATAAATGGATTCAGCTTAATGATGACTTGGAAAGTCATTTTAATCTTGCTACAGACATCACCTTTTTGTTTCGTAAAGATTTTTCAGGTTATGCGAAAATCATTACACGAGTTAGCATGCGTTAGTCTTAAAAACAGGAATTTAGTACTTAATTTAGAAAGAAAGAAATTTATGAACAAAACTTACAAAATTAATGAATGAAGTATAAAGTGATTTAATGCGTTATCTAAAGTACGAAATTTTTTCTGTAAGAGTATCCAATGCTTTTTTTATTTTTTATCATACAAATAATTATTTTGTTTACACTTCAAGTGTTTCTCTAAATTTCTCAATCAGTTCTTTAGCACTAACTTTTCAAAGTTATACAGCAAATATGAATAAAATTTACAGTACTGATTAATTCTTAACCATAATTCAGTCAAATCTTTTCTTTAAAGTCTTGTCTTCTTTCAACATCTTGTCTTGAAACGAGATGTATGCAGCATGTATTATTAGTGCAATGAAATACAATTTCCAGTTAAAACAAAAAAGTCACTTTTTTTCAGAAATCAGATAATTCTGTCAACTAATTTAAGGGTGAAAATTATTTTAAAATCACATTTGGTCAATTTGAGCAAATTATTTTAAACATTATTTTTTATAATCTCTTAATTTCTCGATAGCTTAATTGATATGCCATAGTATGCTAAGCATGTCTTAGCGATGCCTTCGTTGAGGATCTTTTCAAAAGAAATTATCATTTTCGTCTTTTCACGTATAATAGCTGGAATGGGAGAAAAAAACTAATTATATTATCTAACTACATGAGAGTTCTTGAAAATTAAGTTTTGTGTAAAAGAATTATAATTCCTCAAATTTATTTTAATTAAAGGAATGCAATAACAATTTGCAGTCCTTATACCTAACTCGTTCTACGATCAAGAAAGTGTTCAGTTGATGCAAATTAATAAGGCAGTTTTTCTTATAAAAATAATAAGAAACAAATCTAGACATGATAATGATCGGGCTTTTTTTCATTTAATTAGGGTAACATGACATTTAACTGGGTGCAGCTATCAAAAGCTTGTGGAGTTATTAGAATTTCGATGTCAAGAAGCTGAAAAATGTGCAATGGACTCTCTGAGACTCGAACCTGGACCTCATGTATACGCGCCGATTGTGCTACCGTAACACCCCGAAGGCATGCTGGAAGAAGGAAGAAAATCCCTTATATTCTCCCCCTTTTAAAGGGCGACTGAGGATTACGGGATCCAGTCGCCAAAAATGATGGTGACAAATTACCGCGTACCACCTTTTAATTCGGATGCCACTGTAGAGTCATTAGGATTTTTTTTTTGGATGTCAGGAACTGAAAAAATCCACATTGCTCTCGCCGGGACTCGGACCTAGGCATACTGAAAGGAGAGAGAAAATACCTTATATAAGGTTATTTGATGTTGGAGACATGAAAAAATGCTCAGTGTCCTCGCCGAGACTCGAACCCGGACCTCTCGAATACGTACCGAGTGTGTTACCCTTACATCACGAAGGCATGTTGGAGGGAGGGAGAAAATATCTTATATACACCCCCTTTTATAGTGCGACTGGGTATGAGGGGACCCAATCGCCAGATCCTGGTGATGAGGAATTATTACATACCACCTTTTAGTTCGGCCGCCATAGTGGCGTCATTAAGATATTTTTGGATGTCAGGAACTGAATAAGCCCGCATTGGCCCCGCTGGGACTCGAGGCTGTAGCTCTTGAATACGAGCCGAGTTTGCTACCTTTACACCATGAAAGCGTGCAGAAAGAAGGAAGGAGAAAATACCTTATATAAGGTTATTTCGATGCTGGAGGCATGAAAAATGTGCAATGCCCTCGCCGGGACTCGAACCTGGACCTCTCGAAAATACCTTATAACCTAAAAAAGATAACTTAAAGAATCTAAAGACCCTATAACCTAAAAAATTGTATAATATTAAAAGACAGGAAAAGGCTTGTTTTCATAATTTACAAAGAATAAAATATATATTTTCAACTTTATTTTTTTATATGAATGATTGACGTCGGTACAGATCTTTTGCGATATTATTTCGCGTAAAAAGGAAATCAATATGCCAAATCTACTTCCTTTATTACATTTAGTTTTATTGTTTACTGAAAATCAATCAAAAGCAGACACAATAAAAAAATACATATGTTATTCAATGATTTTTTCAATTCCTTTTAATCTCCTAAAAGAGATAAATTAAATGTAAGCATATATTTTTCATACTAATATTATTTTGTTTTACGGTAATCGGATTAAAGCCTATTTTGAGAAAATAATATGGCCAGCAATGGCCAGTTACATTACCCAAGTAACGGATTGAGCATACTTTGGAGTTTCTTGCTCTACTCTGCGTCGTTTTAGACTAAGCGTAAAATTAAATTTTTTTCCCTTTAAAATAATTGTATAAAAACCCTATCTGTCTTAGATGTAACTTAATAGTAAGAAAATGTATTAAGATAATTTAACATTTAATACTTAACTTTTACATTAAAAGAAAACACTTTTTTTTGTTGTTGTTGTTTTGTTTCGCTTTACCACAGTAATAAATATAGACCTTTCATTTAGCTTTCTAAGACAAATCAGTTCTTTTACCTCAACATGAATTCCATCAATTAATGCACTTCACATATGCAAGCTTTAACCTTTTCTTAGTAAGCAGCTACAAAAATTCAGTGTTATATTATACGTGAGGGAGTCTTTCATAAGGATCACATGTTTTTGTTTTCTCTGCAATACTCCGTTTGGACTACTGCGGGGAAGTCGAAACACTTTAACTTAAAAAGATTTTTGTCATTACATCACTGTTATTTATCGCATAATTTACTTAGGTAAATAATTTACAGTTTTTTAAAATGTTAGATATGGCATTATTTAAATTTAAAAAATTAAACTTCAGGTAAATGAGGCAGCCCATTAATAGGTTTAAAAGTTTATGATTCTAAAATTTGAAATGCATGCTATTTTATCGAAAGTGATTACATTGAGGGCAATGCTTTTACTATTTCTGAATACCTTCCATCTTTCAAACAATGAATGATATGAAATTATATAATAATTAGATAAATTTTAACCTATTTTGTCACATAATTTAAAAAAAAAGCAACTTATCGTTCCCGTATCCAATGAATTTAACTGCATAAAAAATGTAAGATGTAATTGAATTTGATTCCCAAATTAATATTATTAGATTCATTTTTTACATGTTTAATAATTTTTAAGAATCATATATTAAAAATTTTTTATAAGTTTATAAGATTGCAGAGATTAATACTTATTTTAACTAACGCGTTAAGTTTAATTTTATGCTTACTTTTCTATAAGCCTTCATTTTCCCTAATCGTCAATGCTAGAATACTTCAATTTTGTAGAGTGCGTGAAGTAATGCAAATTCTACCTTGAGAAGAAAAGGTTTAAATACTGAGTTCTAGAAGGAAAAGTTAGAGAGTTTGGGCGAGCGTTGTATTTTTGTAGCTTGAGCTTCTGTTTTGCATTTATTGCTGGTTAACGTGGCGTAACAGCTATTACTTTACTACCACTAGATATTCGACGTGGTTTTAGGAAATACGATTATCGGAGCCGTGTAGAGTAATTCTACTACTTGTTACTATCTTCGAATTTTTAGTTTAGTTCTTGTTATTTGAGTTACTGCCGGAGTGAGGCGTAGTGTGTTAGCGTCTCGGCGCACTATGAATTTTAAAAGAATTAATAAAGGATCCTTTCTATCCTTCGCTTGTGTGGTTTCTACACGTACTTCAGCTGTCACATCAGGAGATAGACTAGTAGGTCTCTGTTAGCATAAATTTAGGTATTTTTGCATAATGAAAATCAAAAGCATTGAAAGCGAACGTGCGCCAAGATATGTATTGGCGAGAGAAAGCGAAGGTGTTTGCATTCAGTTCGTATTAGATTCTCACCTTAGCTACTTGGGCCAAAAGGTCTCATTCAGTTACTGTTTTCTCTTTTAGGTACAGTGCCAAAGTATGCTCTTTTTTCTTGCCTGAATAGGTAAGCTGATGATTTTAGGACTGACTATGATTCTATGTAAGTTATTGATTTCAATACTTCAAGTTTTGATGTCTGTGAAGATTGTTACTTTAATTTGTGCTTTACATAAGTTAAGCAAAATTCTCGTGCTTGTTAAAATAAACTATAAATCTGTATAGTTATGACTTATGATTCTTTGATGAAAACTGCGCTAAATACAGGAATGTACTCAATACGCCTTTGCGTGCTAATACACAATCCAACAGTCTCACAAGATATATAGTTATTGAATTAATTTACTTTGATTGTTTTTCAAGTATTTATTGTTATTTATGATTAACTGAAGAAAGGCATAGGGATCATTCATTTAAATTACAGTTTCCAATTCATATTTAGTTGATTTTAGGTACGGAAATGTTTACATTTCCCACCAGAAACAGTTTGAAAAACAGAACAAAAGAATTTGTTTAAAATATAATTCTTAAAATAAATGAGCCTATATTTGTGAATTTGCTTTAAATATCATTCTTACCAAGCCAGAGGAGAGAAACTATTTATTTTTAATCAATAAACTCAAACGCATATTTTCATAAAAGTTCATTTTGTGAAGCCAGTGAATTAAAATTTGAATTAAGGTATTGAAACAGAAAATGAAAGCTGTGGATTCTATAACACAAAATTAATAAATAGTTCGATTGGACAAATTTTAAATATATCCTGAATTATATCTAAATAATTGAAATAAAAGACGAAATAGCAATATCATTCCTCATTTTACAAACAATAGATATTAGTCTTTCTTTTCATGCGATGTTAATCTTTTAAATTTAAGGAATCATATATTTAAAAGATTTGGTTATAAAGCTTTAATTATTATCATGAATTTTTTTTTTTGGAAATCATAATAATACGATGATTTTAAATTAAAAAAATTATTAGCGGTTCTATAACCTACTTTACTTTTCATATTCATTTTTGTTTACAAATGCAGAAATGATTCAATAGATCATTGGAACTAATCTTATATATGAAAGAAATCAGTTAATATCACGGAATATTTCTAAAAATAACTGATTACACGTTATTAAATTCATATCAGGAAATTTAACCTTGGTTTTTCAATCATAAATTAAATAACACGTCGATGGAAAATTAATTTTAAGGTTGTTAAGAAACCAAAATAGTTTTGCTCTTGATCTAGAAGCGTCTGCTTATATCTGAATCAGTTTACTAAAATAGGAACATACACAAGAGAAATTGTGGCTGAAGGGCACAAAGTAAGTAGCTTTACGTCTTTTTGATTCTTGTGATTTCAATTAATTACAAAATACAACTATCTCACTACGCTTTCCGTAGCTAGTAGTAAAAAAACAGTCATCAAGCAAATAGCAATCCGCACCTGGAGACAAATATTCGAATAAAGAATGAGATAACATCCCAAGGAGCAGTAAAAGCTTGCACCCCTTGATTAAATATGGCGTCCAAATGAAAGATAGATGCCTGGGGTGAAGGGTAATTAGAAGATACAACCGTAGGTTAAGTCTCCTCTCGTAATTGGCAAAGACCAGGCAAGCCGCCGTTGAAAGAGCCAAATAGCTTCTTAATCGAATTATGTTCTTCTGTGGTAGGCACCTGAAACGATTTGCCTTCCTTTCCGCCCCTGATGTAGGGAGGGGAAAGCAGTTAACAAGTCTTATTGGGTCTCCTCGGCCCTTTGTTGCCTTCTATGGTCCATCCTTTTACCCGGTGGCTGATTAGGCCTCATCAAAGTTTGATGCTGGTGGTAGAAGTTTGTGAAGGGATCCACTACGAATCAAAGAATCGAATACAAACTAACTGGAGTTACCCAGAAATCCATAAAATAAAGACAATTTATAACTAGTTTAAAATCAAATGTAATAAATGCAATGGGGAACAATCCAATAAAACTTAATTTTAATAACAGTCTGATGTTTTCGATTTAAATTTTTATATTCTTTCCTTTGAAATCGTGGTTATATCAGCAAGACTGAAATACGAATATGCAAAATTTTTTATTTGAAAAAATAGTGTTCAAAAGTTGGAAAAGCCGTTAGCCACTGCAAAAGCTTCGAGTTTTGAATTTAGCATAATAATTTTGTTACATTTTTCGCATAAACAAAACCCATCCATAAAACAAGCAAAATATGTAGATTTATAACTTTTGAATGACGTTGACAATTATAATATTTTCGAGCGCATTTCTTATAGATGTGAAGAAAAAAAACTAATTTTAAAGGTATTTTATTTACATAAATTGTCGAAATATCGATAAAGAAACTAGCTATAAGCTTCAACACATATTTGAAAAACACATTTTCAGAAACACGGGATCTTAATGAAGTGTACTTACTTATGCAACTAAAAGACTATAAGAAAAGAAATACGTTTACATATCGATTTTCATCTTTGAATTCATCACTTAGTGTATACAAACTGTGGCATGGAAATCTAAGCTCGAAATAAAATGAATTTGTGAATTATAGAGATCTTGAATTTGTTTGGTGTCGTATAAGTAACGTTGCATTTAGTGCAGTGGTCAGCAATAAAAAAAACTTTAAAAAGTTTTAAAACTTAAAAAATATCCTAGTAAGCTTTCAAATATGCTATACTGTAATTTCCATTGCCTGATTTTTCTAGGTATCTGTTTAAAATGAAGAATTAATCAAGTCTAAGCATTCAGATAAAAATGTATTAAACTCTTCTAATTAAATGAAAATGATCCGATTTTCCACTTTGAAGAGATATGGGAGTTTTTTTTTTATGTGGATGGTTTTTGGTATTTAATTTTCGTCATTCTAGTTAACTTAACAATTTGTGAAATAACGCTTCAAGAAAACGATCAAATAACCAAGTGAAACATACAATTTGAAACTACCAGTGTCAATTTTAAGAAGATAAACCTGCTGAGAAATGTAAAGGACAAAGACTACAGTTGTCTTCAATCATAATGAAACTGTAGTATCCAAATAAATTTAATTTGAAATCCATTAATAATACATTAATGTATCAAATGACGAAAGAAATAAATAAATAATAAAGCAACTAATAATACGCAGCAGAAATCTGATAAGTGGAATAAATTTGTAAACCTATAATTTTTAAGATTTTTTAGGGAAAATGTTCCTTTTAACTTTCAAAACTATAGTCTGCAAATTTACTATTTTACCTCGTTACGCTGGTTTATTAGGAGTTGCCTTAGCAACCAGTAAAATAATTAAAAGTCAGAAATTTTTAGCATTCAGCTAATGCTATAGCAGCCTTATCGTTTTCTAATACAATTACTTTTTTATTGATATATTTTTACTGATCTAGCATGTACCATTCTTTTTTCTTTTAAGTTCGAAATGTTATTTGTGTCTACTTTGTAAAAGCGTCCTGCTATAAAAAGTTTGCTTAGCTTTTGTTTTTATAATACATACTGTTAAAATCTGTTGCGCGTCTGTCTGCTTATTTTTTTTTCCTTTGTGGCATTATTTCATCTGGAACGGCGGAAAGTTAAGTTTCGAGAGAGGTACCCACGCATTCCAACATTCTCATATTCGTACGACTTTAATCAGCCGAAATATTAATTAAACACTCTCAAAACTCTAATTTTCCACCTCATTATTCCAAGTGACAACAGTCTTGCAAGCTGGAAAGAATAATCTGCTTTATTTCAAAAAGTGTTGCCACTGCTCACCTTCAAATCGTAGAGTTTGTAACTTAAAAATTAGTAAGTTTCATAAAATATGAAATAAAAAAATCAGAAAGGTTTTAGATTTTAAATTACGTTCACAGGGACGTTTTTTAACATTTTGTGTGTTACCTTTATTTATTAAATATCATGTTCTTCGCACTTAAACCATACAGTTCAGTTCAAGAGCAATGTCGCAAAATAATTTTAAATTGAGCATATCTTTAGAATTTCCGATACACAGTCTCACGCGCTGGAGATAAAATTGTTTTTTCTGTACAACGTTGCCATTGCTCGCTTTGAAATCCTTGAGTTTGTTAATCAAAAATTCGTTAAAGTTTTTACAAAATATGAAATCGGTAATAAAACAAATTTCAAATTTCAAATTTGGGCTTCCAGATGCCCATATTCGCAGTAGGATTACATCATTCAAAATTGGATGGCTCTAGGTACCGTTGTTTTATCACAATGCAAGAAATATACATGCATTTATGCAGATTCTTCATTATTTAATTCCTTCAAATATAACACCGGGAAATAATATTGGTGGCAACAATTTCAAAAGTGAAACGGCCATTCAGAGTGATTCAACGTAAAATCGCAAAACGAAAACAATAGTACTTCAGGACTTCGGGGACAAAGCCCCTGTGGACTAAAAATAGCATTGCCAAATATTAAATACATTATTATTATATAAGGTCATGTTCTGACGGGGAAGAAAGCACGGGATTTCAAATATCGTCATTCTATATAGAAAACGTTTCATTATTGCCAGCATTTTACATAAATAACTGCTGTTGGCAACTTTTTTGTTATTGCAACAGTGTGTTATTGCCATGTTAATTCTTTTATTAATGTTGAGAAAAAGCTGCTATATTACATTAAATTTAATTCATGACGTCATACGAATACGTATTAACCTAAAGTATCCAAAGTTTGGTAACAAAAAAAGGTTATTTACGAATTGGTTGTTGCTTGGAGAGATTGAACTAAATTCTTTCATATTGAAATGTTTTTATGCACTTTCTTTTCAGGTGTACATATATTACATATATCAATAAGTAATTAATTTTCAGATGGGTGAGATCATACAGCAAAATGATATCTATGAATGAAACTAGAAGAAATACAATACAAATCTATCTATGAATGAATCTATGATATGAAAATAGATCTACAGATCAAGTAGTAAAATGTGGAATGGGTATAATTTGTTTGAAAGATTTTGTTTGCTTTTTTTCAAGACCATTTACGGAAGCAGATTTTAATTTTTTTTTATCGTTGAAAAGTTCCCTCAAATTTCCCTCCCCCTGCAAACTCAAATCTTTAGAATTTCCGAGATAACGCAGCGAAAATATCAGCTGAAAATTTCTGTATGAAAACTTTCTGTAGGAATTCAATAAACCTAAACGTTTCTTACATCAGTAAATGTTTTTCTGCCGAGTTACTAAATTTTAGCTTGATCTAGAATTGTTTCTGAAATTTCGATTCGTGAACATTAGCTCATTTCGAAAGAAGTCAAGAAAATAGACCAGAAAATAAAAAATTTGATTTTCTTTACGATCCCCACCGTTAATAGATATCGAAGATCAACGACTAACCCCAACGATACTCAATATAAAACCGTAAGGGTGATTCGGTAGCCTTGTCCATCTTGTGTAGCACCGTAAGCGCGAATAATTGGAATTAACCCGGTCAGATGCTTTAATATTTGATGATCTTCCTCCACCTCTTTGCCATCAGTGGGAGGCTTCTCTTCAGGAGCCCAGATGGACTACGTTGAATTATAGAAGGGTGAAAGTCCTTTACCTCGGTGTTTATGAGACAACAAGTGAGGCGTTGTTGCTATTCTCTTTGCCTTATGCGTCTCTGCTGTAGAAAGATAGTGGAAAGATGAATATCTATTATGATTTTCCTGGTTGTTTATGTTGTCATTCACGTTATAATCACAGAGTTAAAGTCGTCCGTTAATTGAGTTTAGTGAGAACTTGTTTTCAGTTCTTACGGAGTTAACATTTTTTTTAATCTTGTGGATGCCAATAAATTGACGTGATCATTACGCATAAACAAATACAATGTTTTTTTGGTAAAACGCAGAGTTTGCGACCATGATAATACAGCATTGTAAAACAACTGTGAATAAGGGAAACAGAAGATTTATCCAGTTGAAGCCTCAAATATTTAAGCAGTATGAAGAAATTATCTGTTAAGCTATTATTTTTATGCAGTCATTGAAAATATTTTGCAAGTCTAAGGCAACAAACAAGATTCAACAGTACAGAAAATGGTACATAATACGTACAAAGTAAATAATATTCATACTCTGGAGTGTATTTACGAATCAGAAATTCTATTATGTATATTAATTTTATGAAACAACGTTTTAAAAAATTTCTGAAATTTTCAGTTATCGTTTGTCTTTTATTTTTTGAGTAAAATTTTTGGTTTTGAATTTTTCTATACGCCATTTTGCGCTTTTTCTTCCACTTTATTCTTTTTTTTTTTTTTTTTTTTTTTAAGTTTGAACAAATTTTATTCTTTTCAATTTCACTTATTTGTTTCAAAAGCGTTATTCCGATAACGTATTATTTACACGTAGTATTTATGAATACGTGCATAATATCCTAAATTACAATATAGCAGGACGCATTATTATAAGAAAACACTGTAAAGAAGCAGATGATATTTATTCCACCTGACTCATTTTATTATTTTATTATCCTTCTTTAATATCTTTCGTTGTTTTTAAAACTTTAAGTAGCTCCATTAACTACAACGGCCATAATTTTCCAATGTTTCCGATTCTGACATAATTCAATCTAATATTTAATAGATTTCGAGTGTTTATAATTTTGAATACACTTATGTATTCATTTTTGTCCATATTTACCTACCCATACCCACAAATAACAGGTAAAAGACAAGCCTAATTAGCATTAATCGATCAAAAATTAACCAAAAGGTTTCGTTATATAGATCTAAGCCTTACGTCTTCTGAGAGTATATCGAATGCAAAGCGGATATTTGAGTGAATTTCTGCTATGCAGCTTTAGATTTCAGTGTGTAAATGCTTTGTTAAGAGTCAAAATGGTTTGTTATGGCTCCAAAGTTTCATTTGGAAAAATTTGTAAATATTTTAAGAAAACACTCTATATTATAGAAGCAATTTCAAAACTTTGAAAATATTGTTAGTCAGCCAGAGCAAGACTTTAACTGAATAACAACTACTTCTCAAAATCGATATCTGACAATAACTGCCCTTCGTAACAGGAAATCTACTTTTCTGCAGTAAGTTCAGAGCTTGCAGTCGCCATTGGAATTTCTGTATCATGGCAAACTGTGTAAAGGAAGCTTAATAAAAAAGTCCTTTATGCCAGAAAACCAAGGGTATAAGTTTGATTGCCTTCACCACAAAACAGGAATGCTTTAGTTGGGGCAAAGTACTGATGAGTCAGGATTAGTTTAGCAGCTGATTCTAAACATGTTTACACTTATTACTTATCAGGAGCGCGAAACCTTCCAAAGCACAGCTTTTCGTTAATACAGGAGGGATGGTGTGGAGAGGAGTAATGATTAGTGGACGTACGCTCCTGCATGTTTTCAAAGGCAGATCTATGACCGGTCGGCGATATCGGAATAATGTCTTAGGACCTTATGTTACACATGTCAGAGGTACGTATGGATTTTATTTGATTAATGAACAAAACGCTCGTTCACATCGAGCAAACCTCATTGATGAATACCTTGAAAGTGAATATCGTGATCAGCAAAATCTTCTGATCTTAACCACATAGAAAACTTACGCGAATACCTTCGAAAAGCAGTTATACAGAGATATTCTCCTCCTAAAGATGCAAATGTTATGAAGACCACATTGCTGGAGGAGTGGAATTCAATTCCCCAAATCGTGGTTAGCAGCTTTATTGCCAGCATGAAAACAAGTCCTGATATGTGTATGCAGGTTAGGGGAGATCACATTCCATTTAAATTCATAAGCTTAAATTTCTTTTCGCGATATTTTTTTTTCTGGAACTCTCCTTGTAACATATTCTTACAGTTTTATTATTCCATGCTACAGTTTTATATTACATCCAGTGCTCTTAAAGTTCTCCTTTTTATTTATGTCTTACGATGTTATGTATCATTCCGCCTAAATTCATAAAATTATAGTTCACAATTTTTGAAAAATCTGTGATTTAATGCAGATAAATATAATTTTGGACATGAATCAGATAAAAAATGACTGAGTAGTAATTTTGTATTCGCAATTGGTGTTATTAAATTAAGGACATAAAAAAAAACAGAAACTGGGAAACTCAAAATGAAAAATGCAGTTATTAAACCAAATATTAACTTTACATATAAAACTGAGAAATTTAATAATCGTATCATAATTAGATGAATTATTAAAACATGGAATGCTGTGATTTCCTTATTTAATATCAGTTTAAAACAACTCTCTTACAGAAAAGCTTTATAACTTATAATTTGAGTTTCTAAAACACCTCGAATGATAATTTTTCGACTAGTCAGTGGTTTCTAGTTCGATGATTTTGCGCACTGTTTTCAGTGCAAAATGAAATTAGCGCCGTTTCAAGAAAATTTTTGTAGAACTTCTCCTACGCAAACAGTTGAGTGAAATAAACACACATATACTTCTTGAATAATTTAAGTCAAAGCATTTTATTTTAAACATTTTTGACGTTGCCATTTTTTGGACAGCTTATTTTAAAAACAGGATTTTATGTACTGTATCTTTAATTTCTGGGAAACAAGTTCTTAAGACCTATCAGAAATACTTAGTTTAAAACTGTTTCACCTGCTAAATTAGAAGCTACTGAGATTAAATTGCAATTTCTTTTAATCTTGCATTTTAAAAATTTTTTTAAATATTTTTTTTCTTTAACAGCAAATTTATCGAGGCATTGGCTTTGAAATACGCTTGTGCATGTAGAAAATCATACCCCAGATATTCTTAAAAGTCTATGCTCATTATATATACATATATATGCAATAATATAAACAAACTTAGAAGTAATGAGCAGCAAAAATTTTGATGTCGTAGAATGCTGAGATGCAAATGTACACTGAATGAGAAGTTTGGCAGTCCAGGCAGATTAAATCTTTATTTTATTTTCAGCAAACATATTGCGACACAAACTCGGCGCATTATTTGTGCTTATTTTCAAGAGGTTTACATTTTTGATAACTTTGCAGCAAGAAGAAAGCAACACACAGCAGTCCAACTAGGCCGAAGAGTAACGAGCAGGTGCAATACGTTCAAGGTGAAATCTTAATTCAGACTGAGTTAGTTTTGGTTCTCAATGCGTTTTGATTGGATAGTTAATACTTCTGTAAAATTATTATTGGTTGCTTGATTTTTAGTTCGATTTACATCATCAGAATTATGTAAGAGTCATATGACATGGATTAATCTAGAAATGACGCAGTGCAGAGAGAGGTTACTATTTTTAGAATTGAGAAGGGAAATTTACGTTGCTAATTTCATCTTTTTAATTCTTTATTTTTCTTACATATATATATGTTACTATAGTATAGTCACTATAACAATACTATTGTCAAATATTCTTAGCATGTCTACACTACATTCATGTTTAACAACTTATACGAAACAGCAGCTAGTTCCTCTAGTTCCGAATGCTTAAGATCGCTGAATACTGATACTCTGACTAGGCGAAATGGCTGGCTGGTTCGTTGGTGTTCCTGGTTTTCTCTATGTGTAATGTGAATACGAGCCAGTTTCCCTCAGAAAGTTCTCCCCGAAGGTATTCCTCCTCTAAGACAGATAGCCTTCAAGGCTTTGTCACATTCAAATAACCTAACCTAACCTCCCCAGTAGCCAAGCAGTAAGACTGCTGAATACTCAAATCTAGCTGTTAAACTATTTCACCTTCATGCGGGTTTCTTCATCATTCTGTATTACACAGCCAATAAATATTTTGAGATTCTTTAAGATGAAAGTTTGATCTGGATTGTATCTTGGTGGTTTCATCTGGATTGTATCCTGGCGGGCTGGCTAGTTTTTTTATGGTTTTTCTCAGGTGTAACTTGAATGAGAGACAATTTCTATCGGCGTCTTCTCGTAGGCATCCCTCACTTTAAGTAGATAATAATCACATGCTTTGCCATTGTCGATTAAATAAACAGTAATGAAGAAACAAACAATTCTATTAATCACCAAAAAATTAGTATTATTTGTTCAAGAAAGAGGTTCATAGAAACACGTGCATTGTTTTATTACTCTTTGGGGATCACGAATATATGCAAGTCACATTCTACTGTTTGAAACAGAAAGCATCTCAATGACTCGTAGCTTTATCCATTCAGCTTTTGCTAGGCAGAGTGGACATTCTAATGAATACAATACTCTTACCTTTATTTTATAATTAATGGCTACAAAAATATTACTGCTTTGGGACAGTTGTAATTTTTAGAATTTTAAAATGTTATAACAAATTAAAAGCAATTCATATTTACAAAAATTTAGGCAAGGAATTTTCACTGTGCGTAAAAATGTTCAAGCCTGAAATCTGAAGAAAGAAGAAATATATGAGATATAATTTTTATTCATTGAGTAGTAATAGCTGTATTGTTTACCGTGTCTCTTAGGTTAATTCATGCTCAAAACGCGTTACTCAGGTTGATGAAGCCGAAGTAATAGGCTGAAAAGGCAATGAAACTGAAGAAAATGTCTTCACGCTGTGTCGCATATCGTATTTAGCGAACATATGACAAGTTTTATGGAAGTCTTCCTTTAACAAGCTTTTCTTCAACGCGGTTTACAAGTGCAAAAGAAAAATAACCGATGTTGCTTATAGCAGTTTATCGATCTTTAAGCTGGATTCATAATCAGTCATAAATAAAGATTTACAGTCTTTCGCAAACAAGAAACACAGGTTGTTTCTCAACAAAATAGGAAATGGTTAGTTTAGATTTGACCTCGAATTTATACAGTGATGTGGGTACAAATTTTTTTACGATTACTTTTCGCAAGAACATTTTATTGGCCAGATAAAAACTTCAGGTGCTTCAGGAGAAGGCATGCAGATGCGGAAACGTTTCACCGCTCGTTAACAGATGACATTAAATTCCCAGGCTGACCTCAAAAACTACTTGGGAAAAGTGAAGCCTTTTTCATTTGGCTCCACGTCGACAAAGGGATAACTAGTGTTCATTTCTGTTGTACCTCTTAATAAAAAGCACCCGCTGTACAAAAATTCATTCTTTAGATGAGCTATTTAATATATGCAAATTGCTGAATGCACAGAGCTCGTTGCAAATGGATCCTAGACCTTTTTTTATTTGTAATTTTTGGACAAAGATCTTTTTCTATTGTTCTGTGGGCGCCAGACAGTGTTCAAAGAGTAAAGAGAAGCAGCCGGTTTGTTAGGAGTTTTTTTTTTTACAGTGAGTAACACATAAATATTACAATCAAAGAACGGATGTTGCTAGTGTCTTAATAGACGGCAAAATTAACTCGCGAATTAAAAATCCTGATTTGTTCTTTTCTCGTGCAGGTTTCTTTTTTTATTACATCCTTGCAGTCTCTGAAGCATGTCAATTGTTCTTCGTAATGAAGAAGTCTGAAGTTATTCTTTGCGGTTTCATTTAAATGGTCAACCTCACTTTATTAGCAACTCTGTTATGCTTCTGGTAGTAAGAGATTGATACGAAAGGGTTAGAAAGCAGCCGTTGTGAATAAGTCGGTTGCAGTGAAGGTAAACAAAATCATTTATTTGAGCATGCGCAATAAACTATTTTCTGAATTATGTCAACTGACGTTACATAATATTATAGATGATAATAATAAACAACAGGAGAGAAGGTCCATTGCAGTTTAACAAGAAGAGTAATTAAAGAGAAGAAAAATAAACAGAAGATTCACGATTACTTATATGGACTTAACGTCGGGTAAAATAGTAACATGCTAATCGGAAACAGCGTATAAAATGTCATAAAAAATAGTTAAAACATATATATGAATACCAACTATAAAAATGTTTTAATGCTTTATTTATTTGTTACAAAAATTAAAGGTTTTCAAACAATTTAAAAAATATTTATAAATGCCCGATACAAATATGTTATAACATTTTATTTATTTGTTACAAAATCAGTTAATCAAATTAGTATAAGCAATTTATGAAAATAATGTTCACAATAATAGACTTGAAAGAAACGGATAACAAAAATTAACTAAAAATTAGCATTATCTGATTTTGCATTTCACTCATGATCCCTCATTGTAAGCACTTTACATTTTCAGAAACTGTCATAGACAAAGCATAAAGAAGGTTCTTTAAGAAAATATGGCCGATTAATGCAGACATCGTCAAGGCATCAGGTAAGAGGAAGTCTACTGTATTTAGTATGAACATCATGAAATACGAGTAAAATCTTTGATCTTTAACCAAAATGTCAAAAAATTTAGACTGATTTGCTCTTACCCACTTAGAGGAATTTTGAAAGCTTATTTTGCACTAAAATATAAATTATACTAAGTAACATGAGCGTAGTAAATTATGCAATTATCGCTTGAAATTATTAAATGGGTTTTTAACGCTTTATAAGGTAGACGATAATGAGCCATTTACGAATTAAAGTATTTTCATGAAATGAAAATACTAAACATTTTGGCATTTCTCATCGCATAATTTGTCGTAATTATTATTTTGAAAGGTGACATTTACCACAAGTATGTCCTATATTTGCTTATTTTGTTGTAAGTGTACGTGCACAGATTTATTTATGGCCGCCACATAAATGTTTCGTTGCAGTGACAGCTTAAGTGACGTAATTGTAAAAATAAATCAATTATTTCTAAGACTTAATTGAATTTTAAGAATTTTTCGCAATAGTCAGGATATATTGTATTTTGCAATTGCTTTCTAATTTGGGATTCAGCATTTTTTGAAGATCCTGATTAAGATAAAGAAGTACTGCGTGATAAATTTGCAAAACAATTATTTGAAGTATTCAGAATCACATAAATTACAGAGGCATAGAATTCTTTTCTAAGATACGAATGAGGATAAATTGTAAGCAAAAATATTGGTTTACATATATTAATGAAAATTGTAATTTGTTTTTCTCTGAATACATTTTAGTCAAAACACTAAAAGATAAAGATTGAACTATTTCATTTCATTGGATCATCGAATTGTGAAATAATAAGTTTTATGCTTTCGAAAACGGGATAAAATGTCTACGAACCCTTTTTTTCCCTTTGATAGCGATGACTTTCCCTTTGATTTTTCCCTTTCATTTTAAAACAACATCCGTTGAATGGCTCAAATATGACATTTTAATTCGACCAGTACCATCACCAAATATTTCCAGAAATAGGCTTGTCGATTGCATTGCTGTCGGGAGCAAAGAACTTGTAGAATTTTAAATATTTTTGCATTTAGTTTTGCAGCTAAAGGGAAGGATGTCTTCGTGGAGGACTTTCTAAGGGAAACTAGCTTGTATACATGTTGCACATGAAGAAAAAACTCATGCAGCTAGCCCGTTCGTCAGAATGGAACTCTGGGCCGAATTAACAGTATTCAGCGACTTAACTGCTCTGCCGCTGGTGAGTCTGATAAAGCGGAAGATAGCAGTCCTCACAACTTCGAAGTTAAGATCATGATTTTTCTAATTTATATGATAAAAATTTGCATTTTCTGATTTTATTAGATGCTGCATCTATTAACTGTGTGAACTACAATTGTAAGGTTTTAGTTAAACTAACCAAGTTTTATTTTAATTTAAATCTTTCTATCTCCTCTCTGTTTCAACTTCCCGTCAGAAGAAGCACGCGTTTTCAGCTTATGCTAATTTGAAGTACAGCCAAGTGCTATTTAAACCAGAGGTAGAAACCTCTCAATGTGAGAGAGCTTTAGTCTCAGATCACGGTCATTGTGCTCAACGCTCGCCTGACCAGCTAGCAGTTAAAATTTATAAGCCATAGTGCTTGCTACGTGATTGCATATTGAAGCAATTTGAAGTGCGCTAGTATTAGTATATCTTGCTACGCACAAGTTAGTGAGAGGCCAAACTCCGCGATTCGCTCTGCGAAGCAAAATTGAATTACATTTCTATTTTAGGTTTAGTATTTAATTTATTTGATTGTTAAGTTAGGCCCAAGTGTGGTCTTTTACTTTCTGTATCTCTCCCGAGTTGGGAAGTGTGTAAATAATAGTGACTTAATAAAAGAGGATTTCAAATCCCTTTCAAGTGCAGTTATTCTCCAACTCAGCATCTACACAAGAACATGGCGTATTATCCGCTCACTGTTCCAGTTCAGGACTTGAGAAGAAGAACCCTTGTAATTAATTCACCATGTTTGCAAAGAATATGCACAGAACACTCAGTCCTGATACAATGAGCAAACAAAAAATTTACAGAATTCAGCGAATATCTCTGAAATCACTTGAAACTCCTGCAGTTTCTCCTAGCAAATACCTCCGAATAAGAAGTCAAACTGTTTGCATTTTCACCAAACAAATTAGTTACTATCAAAGGATGATAGCAACAGAGAATAAGACATATAGGCACAGATGATAGAAAAGGATTCTCATATGAATTTTCAGCAATCAAATATGCATCTGAAAGTGAATCAAAACGCAGTTTACTTTATTTTAATAAATGTCTTTTTACGACATCTTTCCGTATGTCATTTCATTTTATTAAAGGAGAAATTAGTGTGCGTAACATAAAATAAGAAATTATTGTATCAACATTTTTTTTTCTTTTTTCAATAGTAATATTTATTTCTTTCAAAATTATTTATCTTGCGTATTCATTCAAAAACAAATAAGATGTGGAAATAATTAGTCGATTTCACTTTTCAGCTTTGCTGTCGTTGTGAATAATCTCGCTTGTCTGATATCAGAGTAAGCCCATGAATTGACGATAGGTCTTCTTTTGCAATGAAGAAAAGATAAAACCGTTGAAGCATCGCTAATGAAAATAAAGAGAATACTAGAAACACTATAAGAGTATAGAAAAAAATTTTAACAGAGAAGTGAAGCTTCGAAAACAAAGAAGAGTTCAACGCTGTCTGACCGCGATCCCCTGTCGATATAAATTCAGCTGTCAAGCAGAATGTGGCAAGGGAAAAATCTCGACCCGAATCCGATTCTTCACCTACGTAAAAAATGTAAGGATCTGTACAAATGACAGTTTTCTTCCCGCTTACATCATTCCAAAAAGTCTGTCTTTCCTTAAGGGGTTACTAGCGTTGTACGTGCACGACCAGAGTGATTACGTTTAGTACTTTCGAAGTCAAAAACTTTACCCTTTCTCATAAATTCATTGTTCTTCCTGAAGAATGAGCCTTAGACATGAAGGTGAGAGCTTTTCTTTCCTTAAAAGTCTTAACCTCCGTCAGAGGGTTTGTTTCTCAGGAGAAGAAAAGCATGCATTCAGCAGTTAGAATCGATTTTTAAGGCTACTTGTTATTAAATTAAAATTTTTCTGCTGAAATTATGGTTCATTTGCGTAAAAAAAGCACCAGAGCCCTTTTATTTAAGGTTCTGATGCACTCCGGTTGGAATTACGACTTACTTCAAAAACTGAGATGTACCGGCGCAATTTAAGCTCTGTACCTAAATTTTATGTAAAGAATTAATTTACTTGAATTAAACTAGCTATGATTTCCTTTGCAATCAAACCAAACAAAGCAAACATTTTCTAAAACATTTTTAATCTTAACCGCAAACATTAGTCCTAACACGCACCTTATCGCATATGGTAAATAACGTTATTATACAATCCTACAAAAAGATTTATTTCATAATTTTAATTTTTATATAATCCCCCACAAGAAAGAAGAAATTTCTAAGCTACTGTAGGATAATGTGATTGAATACACCGCTCCTTCAATTCGATGGAACTGAGCGATAACGACTTTCTAGTGTTACAATATTCCATGAAAGCCATTTCGGGCGATTACTTTCTTAGCCCTTCTTTTTTACCTCCAAATGAATATATTCTGATTGAGCTCAAATTAATGATGTAAAAAGGACGCCATATTTTTGCTTTTTTTTCTTTTCCTATTTATTCCTACCGCCGAAATTTTCTCGTGCAGACATTTTTATGTGCCTATTCAGCGAGCGACAATAGTACGAAATTAGTAGCATAAAATATTAATAAAGCTGCCATTTCGCTTTTTTTAGTGTGCTTTTCTTAGTGCACTAAGAAAAGAGAATTGGTTTTGTATTTTTCTGAAGGGCAAATTTTATTACGTAATATGATATAAAGATTTGGATAATGTGGCATCGAACGTAGTTTCCTGCAAAGACTTTTTTTAAAGCATTTTCATTCAGTTCCTCTTTGCGTTAGATTTTACGTTATTATCATTTTTTTTATCAAATTTGTTAAAGGTACAATCATTAAATAAAGCCTCCATTGGCAAAAGCTTAATATTTTTTCTTGATTCTCCAGGCCCTTTTAGCTGTAATGTTAGTTTGCTTTGAAAGTTATTTTTTTTTTTCCACTTTGGAAAAAGTATGTAACATTTATCATTTGAAAGCCACATTGTAATATTCTAAAACACGATATTTCTGTACAAACTATTAAAACAAAATATATTAAATGAAAATTATTGAAGAATATCATAATTTTTATTTTCTGGTATCATCTATAACACTTAAGTTAGGTTTAGAATTTACAAACCACTTACGCAGTCAAAAACCTAAAATAATAATGAGGTTTATTTAATTTCTTTAACCAGTTATTTTATGTTTGGAAACTTTATTGTCACTTTTCGCTTTACGTTCTCCCTCCAGAATGCAGATTAGTTAACGTGTATATGAGAGAGGATTTGAGATTTTTAGATAGAGCGTGTTCTGCCTCTCGAAGGCCACGTTACTTGTGGAGGTAAGAATAAAAGGAGGCGCCAACTCCGCACTACGACTGACGCAGTGCAATAGCTTTGGTATCCAGAGGGGCTATTTTTTGTTTATATCAAGAGCATCCTTGACAGTGCTTTGGTAGTATTTCCACACAGGACAGTTCCTCACAAATCGAAAAGCGGGGACACTTCCGCATAAAAGAAACATTCATTGTTGGATGGGTAATAGCAATTTGTATAGTTTATTGGCAATTACGTAAAAATCACAGCTTGGTTATTTTTCGGTAACTTGCAACAACGATTTTGATTATGAATGTGCTTTATAAAATTCTAAGCAACTGGTCCACAAAAATATGGATTTTAGAAAAATGTTTATGTTATGCATGAAGAATGAAAAATACCTTAACTTTAAAATGGCAAAATATCGCAAAGATATAACACGCTTTAAATCTCAAATTTTTTATCAACAGGTTGCAAAAATGAAGCAATATTATATTGAATAAGGCAATCAGAATTGCGATCTTATGACATGAGGTTAATGTTTAAATGTGAAATGGATAGTTGTTATATTATCAGAGAACTTTTAAACTGGGTAAAATCGTTAAGAGAGATATTAAATGTTCTGCCAAAATATATGTAGTGCCGATCATTTGGAGCCGTGATGAAATCCAGATGCCATGACGTCATTTTCTCTACTACTACGAGCTGCGTAGGCGCCAAGCGAAAATGAGGAGAATTACCTTTTTCTTCTGGAGATGTAGACGAATGGACGTGTTAGCAGAGACGCTGCTTCTGTTTAAAACTTTGACGAATCACTTTTTAATTCTCGTAAATGTTAAATATATGTAATAATCGTTTGTCTAATTAAAATGTCTTTCGTTAGCTAATTTGTTCATCGTTTTATCCCCACAAAATTTTCTCAGAAGTGGTATTTAGCACTCGAAGGAACTGTAATTTTAGCTGATTTCCTGAATTACTACCGGTTTTGAAGATTTACTGTTGTTGTGCTGGACTATTTTACGATGTATAATGAGCAATGTTCCGAACAGAAACCTCGTCAAACTCATAGGAATGTATGCCGATTTACCTGAACCGAAACTGCGTACTAGTGATTAAATAGTGTGCAGCTCTATTAAAAACTGTGGAATAATTTTTAATAATACTCGATGTCAAGTGTCAAGACTTGAATTGTGGCCAAAAATACATCGGACATAATCTGTTTGTACTCGCACCATTTGTCATCTATTGGATGGTAGGGAAGCACTTTGTTTTGTCTTTGCTTCTGGAACATCGGGGATTACCATTATATGAAGTGAGTGATTTTCTCAATTTTATTAAATATGTTTCTAATTGATGTGCCGGGAATGGAAGATGTCCTGAAAAAGGAAAAAACATGTAATATAAAATTATTACACAAAATAATATTTAACGATGTAGGCGACAGAAATAATCGAAAAAGATTAAGACAATTTAGTGGTTTCTCTTTAGCAGAGAATAGTAAAGAATTTAATAAAAAACTAGAAAACGTCAAACAAGATTTTCAGGCTTATGAATTAATTTCCATTGCCAATGTTTTATGCATTGATAGCTCTGGCACACAAGATGACTTAGCAACCCGAATTGTTTCTTATCTGAATAATTTAGAATTGCTTAAAAATAATGTAATTTTAGAAGAAAATGAAAATGAAAGTGACTCAGAGGGTGAGGACGGTGGGGATAAAAATGAAATAAATGATAATGTTCAAGATGAAACGAAACTAAGAAACAATTCTGGTGCCACAGTGAGACAACTTCCTTCCCAATGTGATAATGATAATACTCTTAGTACAATTGAAAACAAGTCGAATGTATTTCATAATTGTAATATAAATGTTACTATTGAAGACATCAAATCTTTTGTTGCTCAATTCGATGGCCAAAGCCACGAAAATGTCAGTAGTTGGGTCGAAAGTTTTGAAGATGCAGCTTCTGTTCTTCAATTAAATGATTTGCAGAAATTGATTTTTGCTAAACGTCTGATGACAGGCAAAGCAAAATTATTTGTTCTTAGTGAACCAAAGTTGAACTCATGGCAGTTATTTAAGAATGCTATTCTTGATGAATTCAGTTCCAGCTGCAATTCGGCCGAACTGCATGAGTTATTATCAAAACAAAAAATGAAGAGCAATGAAACGTTTGATGAGTTTTTTTTAAATATGAAGAGAATTGCTAAAAATGGTCAAATTGAAGATGTTGCTTTAATACGATATGTTATAGATGGTATACCAGGCTCCGCGTTTAAAAAATCTTGCTTGTATGGGTCACAAACATTAACTGATTTTAAGAATAAATTGAAGCTTTATCAACAGATATGTGATGATGAGGAAAAGTTGCGAACGTCAAAAACAAAATTTGAAAGTAAACAAAAATATGAATCTAGAAATAAATATGACTCAAAAAATTCTGCTAACCAAACAAAGCGTAACGTAACCGATAGTCGAGGAACAATTCCTGAGATTAAACGTAATACAACCTGTTTCAACTGCGGTGAAAGCGGTCATATTTCTAAACAATGTGTTCATAAAGATAAGGGCGTCAAGTGTTTTAAATGTAAAGAATTTGGGCACCGAAGTTTCGAATGCTCAAATACGAACTCGAAACCAGAAGTAGCAAACGTGAATATTGAAGTAGTCTCGAAGTTGACTAAAGAAGTAAAAATTAATGATGTATATGTAACAGCGTTAATAGACACAGGAAGTCAAACTACTTTGTTACGTAGATCTATTTTTGATAAGCTGAATATCGAAGGGCTAGTGCCCGTAAGCTCAACGCTGAGTGGGTTCGGTAAATGTCAAGTAAAACCTCTAGGCTTCTTTAAAGGTAATATTAAAATTAATGATTTCCAGTGTACTGCAGATATTTATGTTGTAGACAACAATGTGATGACACATGAGGCCATTTTAGGCTTAAACGTAATATTGAAAGGTGAAATACTAATAAACGAAAATGGGGTTACCATAAAAAGTAAGTCACAGGATGTGGAGGAAGTAAATATTGTGTCTGTTTTACCTGTTGACCTAGCCAGTAACGAAAACGAAATAAACATTGCACCTAGTGTTCCAAACTGCTTTAAAAAGACTGTTCAACAGTTAGTTTCGAACTATATGCCACGTAAGACCAAATCTACGGACATACAATTAAAAATTTGTGTTAAAAATGACGAACCAGTATCGCATCAACCGCGTAGATTACCGTTTTCGGAAAAGAAAATTGTTGAAACCCAAATATCTGAATGGCTAAAGTCAGGAATTATAGAACAAAGTTCTTCGGAATATTCCAGCCCATTGGTCATCGTTAAAAAAAAAGACGGGACACCAAGGGTTTGCGTTGATTATCGTCGTTTAAACAAAGTTGTCGTAAAGGATAGATTTCCTCTTCCCCTGATTGAGGATATCCTAGACCGCCTTCAAGAAGCACGTGTTTTCAGCACTATTGATCTCAAAAATGGCTTTTTTCACGTGGACGTCGAAAAGGAAAGTCGGAAGTACACATCATTTGTTACGCATGAAGGGCAGTACCAGTTTTTGAAAGTGCCGTTTGGACTCTGTAACTCACCAGCTGTATTCCAGAGATTCATAAATACCATTTTTCGACCGTTAGTTAACGATGGAATCGTTTTGCCGTACATGGACGATATCATCATTTTGTCCGCTTCATACGAAGAAGGAATCGAGAGGCTGAGTCAAGTTTTAAATCTAGCAAGGGAATACGGGTTGGAAATAAATTTTAAAAAATCCCAGTTCTTAAAGAAACGAATTGACTTTTTAGGCCATGTCATAGAAGAGGGTAAAATTTTCCCATCCACCTTGAAGACGCAAGCCGTTATGAATTTCCCTGAACCATCTAATTTAAAACAGATTCAGAGTTTTCTTGGATTGACAGGGTATTTCAGAAAATTTATTCCTAAGTACTCTATAATTGCCAAGCCACTTAGCGACCTGCTAAAAAAGGGTAATAAGTTCGAATTCGGTGAAGAACAAAGGATTGCATTCAATCGTTTGAAATCAGCGCTAGCTGAGAAGCCTGTACTTGCAATTTATAACCCTCATTATGAAACTGAACTACACACAGATGCCAGCATAGAAGGATACGGGGCGATTCTAATGCAGAAACCCCCAAATGACAGCAGTTTTCACCCCACTTATTTTATGAGCAGGAAAACATCTGATGCAGAGAAAAAATATTCAAGTTACGAGTTGGAGGTCCTCGCGATCGTAGAAGCACTGAAAAAGTTCCGTGTTTACCTTTTGGGAATTTCATTTAAGATAGTGACGGACTGTTCAGCATTTCAAAGGACGATGGAGAAAAGAGATTTAGCGACGCGTGTTGCTCGTTGGGCTTTGTTGTTACAGGAATTCGATTATGTTATAGAACATCGTAAAGGTGTTAGAATGCCACATGTAGATGCTCTAAGTAGAGCTCCTCTAAACGTTTTATGTGTTTCTGTTGAGAATATCCTACCTAAATTAAAACTTGCCCAAGAAAATGACACTGAAGTAAAAGCCATTAAAGAATTATTGAAAACCTCAAGTTATGAAAATTACTGTAATAGAAATGGCATACTATACAAGTTTATTGACGGCAAAGAATTAATAGTTGTACCGGAAAGTATGCAGACTGAAATTATAAAAGATGCTCACGAGAAAGGGCACACCGGTATCAAGCATACAGAGAAACACCTGAATGAATATTATTTCATTCCCAAACTTCGGCAGAAGATAGAAAACGTTATCGCCAGTTGCGTTCATTGTATCTTAATAAATCGCAAAACAGGGAAAAAAGAAGGATTTTTACATCCGCGATTCAAGGAGGACATTCCTTTGCATACCTATCACATAGATCACTTGGGTCCTCTGGAAAGTACCCATAAAAACTACAAGCACATATTAGTAGTGGTCGACGCGTTTACCAAATTTACTTGGATTTATCCAACAAAATCTACGACCTCAGCCGAGGTGATAGCGAAGTTAGAGAATCAGAAGGCCATTTTTGGAAGCCCTTGTCAGATCATTTCTGATAGAGGAACAGCTTTCACTTCCAGTGAGTTTTCTGACTACTGTGCTAAAGAAGATATTAAACATCATCTAATCACTACAGGCCTCCCGAGAGCAAATGGACAAGTCGAACGGATCAACCAAGTCATTATATCAGTCTTAGCAAAATTGTCCTTAAATAAACCAACTGAATGGTATAAACATACACATGAAGTTCAGAGAACGCTTAACTCAACATATCAAAGAAGCATTAACACCACTCCGTTCGAATTACTCTTCGGTACCAAAATGAACAGTAAGGGCACCGATCAGCTCAAAGAACTGATAGAAAGTGAGTTTCAATCTCAATTCCAGTCCCAAAGAGAAGAATTACGAAAGCAAGCCAAGAGACAAATTTTCCAAGTCCAACAGGAAAATAAAAAGACATATAATGCCAAAAGAAGACAAGCACAGCCGTACAAAGTTGGTGATTTAGTGGCAATCAAAAGGACTCAATTCGGACCACACCTAAAATTAAGAGCAAAGTATTTCGGACCTTATAAGATCACGAAAGTTAAGGGTGGCAACACCTATGACGTAATAAAGGAAGGGTGCCATGAGGGACCCATGTACACTACCACATGTGCCGAATTCCTCAAGAAATGGACAGCGCTTTAAAATTTTCGTAAACACTTATTTCTGTTATTGTATATCCTTGCTTGTTGCTTTTTTTTGTTTTGTTGTATTTTGCAGTGTCCTGGAGGGCCAGTCCACCCTAGGATGGCCGAGAATGTAGTGCCGATCATTTGGAGCCGTGATGAAATCCAGATGCTGTGACGTCATTTTCTCTACTACTACGAGCTGCGTAGGCGCCAAGCGAAAATGAGGGGAATTACCTTTTTTTTTTTGGAGACGCTAGACGAATGGACGTGTTAGCAGAGACGCTGCTTCTGTTTAAAACTTTGACGAATCACTTTTTAATTCTCGTAAATGTTAAATATATGTAATAATCGTTTGTCTAATTAAAATGTCTTTCGTTAGCTAATTTGTTCATCGTTTTATCCCCACATATATTTACTAGAAAATTTGAATTTGATAATGAATGTATCCAAAAAATAGCTTTTGGTAGCTTGTTAAGTATTCTCATCCATTTTTAGTTCTTAGTCTTTCCTTAGTTCATGTCAATGTTCAGTTTTCTTAACACAATGGCATGCACAACTTTTTTTTTCCAACTTTGCATTTTTTAATATTTCTTTCTCGCATTTACGCCACATAAAATTAAAGAGTAAAATCACAACATATTTAAAAGCAGCATATGTTAAAATCACTGATACAGTATTAAGCGTGGCCATCAATTTTTTTCAGTCTTTTTTCAGTTCATCATGTCAATGTTCAGATCCCTTTCTTTGCCCTTACACCGCATGGTTTTCAATAGAAAAATCATAAAATGCTTAAAAACAGCTTTTCTTTAGAATTTCGGATCGAATACTAAATGTCTGTCATTTATTCGCTGTATTATTTCTGGCAATAACATTTGGTGGCAGCAAGCTTTCGTTTGAAAAGTGATACGGACAAAAAAGTGAGGGTTGAGACTAATAGCACTTCTAAGGCTAATAAAAATCATGAAAAACATCTTGCCTCATAGACCACACCTATTCACATTATTTGGTAAGTGTACCGGTTCAGATCAAATATGCCTTAGTACGTTGGTATGTACTGAGCTATGAGCACTTAGCACTGCGACCGAAAAGCACGTCTTCTCAGTTATAACATAAGATCAGGCATACTAAACATCAGGCATAGAATAAAATTGAAAATCTTTAGATGAAGTTGTTTTTATGGGAATAGAAATTAATTTTGAAGATGATGCTAGACATGCTGCAGATTTTTGGAATCCTAAGAGCGCAAACACAACAATCTCCTGAAAATTCAGATCTAAAGGGTTCTTAAAGTATACTGAGGAATCTAAGACTACGTTTAGGAGGGGGAGGATATAGGGATTTCAAAAATAAGCAAATTATTAAATTTTAAAGAAGCCGGGATGAAGATCTTTGAAAATAATGATTCCAACCAGTAGTGAGTAGATCGCCAAAAAAAAAAGAGTGAAAGGTATTCCTCCTGCTAATAAGTGGCTTCTAAGAGAATCAGAGAGATTTGGAGATTATTTGGGATTATGCACGCAAGAGCAATTTGGCCAAGAGAAGGAATGTCTTCGTGGTGGACTTTCTAAGGAGCAATAGTTCATATTCACACTACACATGGGAAAAATACTGAAAATCCCCACATAGCCAGACTGTTTCCCGAATTTGAACCCTGCTTGATCTACCAGTATTCAGCGATTTGATTGCTCGGCCACAGATGATACAAACGAAACGAAGTAGAAGTTCTCAGCCCAGACATCACTCAGGAATATTTAATCTCCTTCAAAGACAACGCGGCAAGATTATGGGTCTTCCTGACTGGTATAGTGCTTATCGATGCTGATTTTTTCCCGAATCTCTGGGCCCGGCACCGAGCTTCGAAAAAGGCATGGATATTTGTACTTGTAGAGAGTCAATACAGCACAGGGATACTTAAAAGGCTGGCGAGCCGAAAGCCCTGTCGGAAGGTTTAGTAAGAGGGTATGAAAAGTGAGTGATTCTCTGAATCCGTCCCGACTGTGCTTTTCATCAAAATTGGTCGGAGCTGCAGGATTAGTACCGTTGGATTATACCGTACACAAAAATGATAAAATTCTAGTGTGTCGCCCATTTCTTCTTATAGCATCATATACACTTTTCTTAAATTTTAATCCTATTAACAGTAAACTTTTGCAAAAGAAAAATCCTTGTTTTTTGCTTGGGAAAGCTTAATTATCTAGTATGATTTTTCTTGTTTCAGCATTACGCCTGTGAAGAAATTCATCTATATTTACATTATTAATCTTCCAATAAATTGATATATAGATTCGGGATATTATTGCAGTTATACTTTAATTAGATTTTTAATTAGCTTTAATTTACCGAACGTTTTGATATTTTAAAATAAGATACGAATTTTTTGAATTAAAAAAAATCTAGGTTAGCTTATAAATTCATGCATGATTCCTTCTCCACCGGGCATGAAAATTTCCTCAAATCTTTATATTTTTCTTCTAAATAATTGAATAAAAATGCAATATTTTCCGATATTTAGCTGTTTATGCAAATTACCTTAACTTAGCTTGCTATATTTAGCTGTTTCTGGAAAAGAATGTGCTAAACGAATGCGAAAGAAATGTCCATCACGGTAAAATTTCATCTATGGCCAATAGCTCTAGTAATTTTTCCTTCCCGCAGCAAGCATTACGTCGTAATCAAAACGTAAGACATGAAGATATATGTGTTATTACATATATTAAGCTAAGTTGCAGGATCTAGTCTTCTTTGCTAACATACACTGTAACTAGATCTACTTAAAGGTCTATATTGCAAATTCTAGCAAAGAGTCGAGATGACTATAACAGAGAAAGTGTGTAAAAGACCCTTTTATTAAATTCAATAGTTTACAGACAGCAAGGACTTACGTTACTTCTCGAGAGATGAGAGTGCTTACACAGTCAACAACTACTTGTGGTGATGAGCTAAAACGGTAACGTAACAACTAAATTCAAAGGTAAATAGTAGTGCAAGACTACGCAATTCGATTTAACCATAGTAGATTGACTCAAATCTACACCGACGAGATAATAGTTTCGGCGGCAAGAATGCGAAGCCGAGATTTAAGGTTCAACAGCTAGTAGAATTAACAACGTGCACTGTCAATAGCGAAACCACGTTCTAACTAAACTTTTTGCTACTTCAGTTTAAATATACTCTCGTTCACGCTAACTGATTTGGATACTGCCGAGGAAACGCGAGAAAAATAAGAAGAGACAGAAAAGGGTAACTAATTAAAATAACTATTAGTGAAAGTAATAGAATCCTATAAAGTTCAAATTAGAAAACATTAATTTCTATTAGAATGATATCATTTAAAATCTGTTATGTATCTTTATGGTTAACTAAGACATCAATTTAATTGTATCACAGTAATACGAAAATCACATTCAGAAGCTGTGAAAGTTAACGATTTTGATACTTGCTACGGCCCGAAGACAAATCAAATATTTTCGTGGGAGTAAAACGGCCCGTTTCTCGGTGATTGACATTAAAGGTCACATACAAATTAGATAACACTAGTTATAGTTAAATTATAGTTAAATTAAAATGAACAAAAACATTAAACAAATTATATGGAGTCAGGACTTATAAAAGATAGTTTAGACATTTCAACTAATAACTAACAGTCATTTCTCACAGATGGAAATGTCATATCAAAGTAAAGACATTATTCATTTTTATTAATTACCCACTTAAGACATTTCTAGCCCCTTTAAAATTGAAAAAAAAAATATTTGATTGGGCAGCGAACAAAACCAAGTTACTGTCACAATTAAACCCACTTGCAACCCTGTCACGGCTTGTTAACACGAATGTAAAATAAAACACAAACGCCTGAAAAAAAAAGAAACAAAAAATACCGCATCTGTCACTTCAACGTTGCTAGCTCCCAACGTATCTCACCATCAGCTTGTGTGGCATTCACGCCAATCCAATCGGAGGGGAGGAAGATGCTAGGGAGGAGGGCAACTGTGGAGGAGGGTGAAGGAATAAAGCGTCAAGACGGAGCACATAAATGTCACCGTATCGTGTACCACCCCCAACGCGAGAGATGAGGTCAATTTAAACAAATCCTGTAAAGAATTTCCTGCGCCCTAGCATTTCAATTTTCCGCTTGCCGTACCATCTGATGGCTTGGTGCTCCGGAGGGGGCGGCTTGGAGGTTCTGTTTCTGCACCTGAGTTTGGGAGCAAGAAATTCGACGATTCTAGGGAGGGATGATGTCCTAATGGCGTAGTAAAAGCAAACATCGTTTCGCCATAGAAAATGTAAGCAGTGATCAATCTGCTTTGCAAAAGATAAGAGTAATAATTTCTTATTAATTAAGAGGAGACTAAGATTTATAAAGCATGTACTGAAAAGTAGCTTTCTGTATAGCTAAAGAGGAAAATTAGCATATAAGAATAATTGAAAGATGGAATTTTAAGGTAGATGATGATTCCATATGCTTACTTATTTGAAGAAAATGTATGAATATCAAAAGAATCATAAAGCCATCAATCATTTTCAAATATTTTTAACGTAGTTCAATGGAGCAGATATTTCTATACATTAAAATTTAACTTTCTTGAGTTATTCTGAACTCACTTTTAAATTTTTCCAATCCAACTGTCTAGTAAAATGATCTGGTAACAGAAATTAAGATTTTCTGACGTAATTGGTTTGTTACTTTTGACGCTATTGGCATTTAGCCCAAAAATTTTCTCTACTGAGAATTTTCAAATCAATTATATTATTAGAATTACCTGAATTAGACGTTATTTATGTTAAATATGGTTTCCATGCAATAAATGTATTTCAAATGGGAAAGCTTCGAAATTGTTTAGATATCATACTTAAAATAATTTTCTAACTGAATAATCATTAAGCATTAAAATATTTTGTGACTGTAGTTGTTTTATGTAAATGAAAAAAAATGAAATTTGTTAGCATATCACATTAAATACAATTTATTAATGGCCACATGGAAAAATTCATAGAAATTTTGCTCTCTAAGCTATAAGGTATTTCTCCCGCCTTCTTAGCATGCTTTCGTGGCGTAGTGGTCAGCAGACTCGCCGCGTATTCGAGAGCTCCGAGGTTCGAGTCTCGGCGAGGGCATTAATCACATATCCCGCTTCTAAAAAACCTAATGTCTCTACACTGACTCCCGAACTAAAAAAGGCGGTGGATGATGATTCTCCAACACCAAGATTTGGCGATTGGGGCCCTAATCCCCAGTCGCCCTTTAAAAAAGGAGGAGTGTATAATGTACTTCTCCCGCTTTCTTAGCATGCCTTCATGGTGCAGTGATTAGCACGCTCGGCGCGTATTCGAGAGGTCCGACGTTCAAGTCCCGGAGAGGGCATTGCTCATTTAATAACATCTACTGCTTCTAAATAACTTTAATGTCTCTACAAAGTAAGCAATAAGCGATGTATTACTGATTACTGGTATAACCTATTATCGTACTATAGACATAATTTTGTTCTTTATCAATGAAACATTGTACTCATTTTCACTTGAACTGGTTCCTTCATCGCGTCTCATATTTATTAGGCTTCGTAAATTTTAAAATGACAGTCCTATTGTCACGAACGTAAGTTCGAATTAACGTCGAATTGTTTTACACACATGTATTATTGATTATACGCATGAAGTGATGTTGGCAAAACAAACTTAAATAAACATCGTTACCGCTCGAATTATCGCCTCAAACCGAGTGGTGACCGAAAGTCACCTCTGGAGTTACCGCATTAAATAAAGTATTGACGGAAAGTCATCTTTCGAATGCAAAGGGTTAAATATCGCGAAGATTTTTCAGAGCAATTAACATATTTCTTAGTTGCACTAAACTTATTCATTTATATGAAACTGGAACAAAATATGTTCAGGTCGTAAGTAGCTTAGGATATAATAGATGGAAAGGAAATGGAGGTTAATGATACAAGGCAGGCTCATTCGTGAATCAAATGTCATTGATTTCTTTTTAATATCATATTTCTTTTGAAATTTACAGCTGCCTTTGTAAATCGAGTTTTTATACTTCAGTATTAACCGAAGCAACAGAAGAAAGTTTAGAGCCTTGAAAGTCAGCAATAAATCCATTTCAACTTGGAGAAAGGGCTTTGAATCTGCCCATTTATTATTGGCACAATGGGGCTTTTCTAAAGCAGCATAAATTTAAATAACTGCTAAATATGTAAAGAAAAAGGGTAATGTGTGAATAATGAATAAAGACTATATGGACCTTCAGTTCCAAGATTCAGGTTATATAGGTTACTATGTTTTGTTTCTAAAACTAAAAATATCGTTAAAAACAGTCAACAAGCGTTTAACAGAATGAAAAAATACATTATGCAGATCCATTAATATTTGTCAAGAAGGGAAACACGTTTTAAATCGTTAGAAATCAAATTTCTTAACCTCTTTTCTCCTCAACATAAAAAGGCTAATTTTTTTTACCTGCAAATCTGCGCAGGTTTATGATACAATTAAAAACTTTTAGACTGTTTAATAAAATTTATTCAATTATAAGGGAAAGAAAACATTTCATTTCACTTAAATTGATATTTTCATGTTTTTATGAGTGTAGATAATCTTTATGCTGTATATATTTGTTTCCTTTAAAACTCACTATCATTACAATCTCAGCATTAAATTTAACTCTCGTAAATGCTTTCCATGTTTTAAATATGCATGAACCGTTTTTATTTTGCGCATGTTATAGGGGCATTAGGTTATTTTGAAGCAGGAAATATGAAAAATGAGTAATGTCCTTGTAGGGACTCGAACCTCGGACCAGTCGAATACGCGCCGAGTGTGCCGACCATTACACCACGAAGGCATGCTAAGAAGGCGGGAGTTTGTTCTTATTCATAACATCTCTACAAATTTCCATGAAAATAATTCTCATGCACACAAATTTGGAAAAACAACTGTTTGGAACAATTTTTATGCGTTGTCACAACAGCCAATCCCCACAGATCACTTTGGGTTTAACACAGGGGAAACTGGTTCTCCATTACAAACAAGCTGATAGCTGATTGGTTGAAAACGAACAATTAGCAATTTTTTTTCCGAAGGAAGGAAAAAATCGCGCGTCTTTCTTTCAAAATTAAACCAGGCGAAAAAATCGTCCGAAACAGTTGTTCGTATGAAACAAATGCGTGTGTGATATGGGCCTTACATAATTTTATTGATGTAAATGGCAATAAAATTTAAACAGCCGATAATAATTTTGCAGCGCTATTAATTATCCAATCAAAATGCATTTGGACCCAAAACAAGCTCAGTCTGAATTAAGTTTTCACTCTGAACATAACACAGTCGCTTGCTACTCTTTGGCCTAGCTGAACTGCTGTCTGCTGCTTCCTCCTTACTGCAAAGTCATCAAAAATGTAAATCTCTTGAAATAGGCACAAATAATGTGTTAAGTTGCTTGTGGCAGCAACATTTTTACTAAAATAAAAAAAGATTTTATCTGCCTCGGCTGCCAGTTTCGTACTCATTGTGGATCGGCATTGCAGCATTTTACGACATCAAAATACTCGCTGTTCATTACGAATTCAAACGTCTTCGTTCTACACCATCAATATTACAAAGTCCCCTTTTTTATTGCATACATATAACCTTGATTATGGTCTTGAACTATTAAACCATTAGCTGTTGAATAGCAAAGTAATAACACAAATAGTAGTTTAACAGGTATTTGCAGCAGTGGTCTTCCAAGAGGATAAGGAGAAGAAAACTTTATTCATCTCAGTTCTTTTCGTTATACAAAGCTCAAGATGGCTGCAAATCATTACTATGGTACAGTGTATATCAATCAATATTGTACCAATTCTGCAAGTATTGTTACGGATTTCATATTTATTTGGCTATTTATTTAGAATTGTAATTAAAATTGCTTTAAATTTCGCGTGCAACGCAGACGATTTTTGAAGAGAAAGCTACGTCAAAAAAA
>KK115971.1:2525618-2589336 GCA_000611955.2 Stegodyphus mimosarum
AAATTAGCAAATAGGGCAAAACACGTATCACGTGTTGGCTAGCTTTTTATTGTAAACTTTTGACGTGTAGAATATTATTATAAACGTGTAGAACATTATTTATAAAATATCACATTTGTCGCACTTACGCCACTTAAAATTAAACAGAAAAATCACGAAAACCTTAAAAATTACATATCTAGAATTTGTGAAAGTGTTAAGCACTTTTTTATATTCGCTATTCTTTAAAATCTAGCTGCTTGCCTAGGCCAGCCGCCTAAAATAGTTAACATAAAAAAAGAAAAAGTATATAATGATTTTAATGAGTCCATCTAGAGCAATTTCATAAAAATATTTAATATTTCTTATTAAATATCTCATGATCTTAATGCACTTTTATTTAAATCAATAATATTAAAAATTTTTTTAAATATTCTTAAAAACTTTAAAAACTTCCCAGATTATGGCAATAACTTAACCCATGGAAGATAAAAGTATTTTACTATCGTCAGTGGCAACGCATTACTTTCAAATATGTGAGTTTGCTAATTAAAACTGAAAATTCCATATATTACATTTCTCCTAATGGCAATAGTCTCGTACGCTGGAGATAAAATTTCGAGCAGTGCTGCCGCTGCTCGCTTTCAAATCATTATGTTCGTTAATTAAAAATTCATTAAATTTGTACGTTACACGAAATAAATAAAAAAAAATAATTTGAAATTGAAAACTCGGTCTTTCAGGTGCATATTGTTCACGTGGAGCGCTATGTGTATTCAAAATTTGATGGCTCGAGGTTCCGTCTTTTTTTCCCAGTGGGAGAAGCATACACATACACAGATTCTTCATTATTTATTTTCTTTAAAAATAATATATGGAGATAACATTTGGTGGCAACACTATGAGAAGCGGTTTGGACAAAACTCTGGTAATAAAAAAAGCTTTAAAGGAGAACATTGTAACTGCAAACTTAGTTTTAAGTTTTAAAATTTTTAGTAAATTAAATTTCTTATGTAACATCACCGTTTTATATCTAGGAAACTGTCAATTGCAGATGTTTTTGCAATTAAAATTAGTAATTATTGAATTTACTTTTATAGGTCATAGAAACATGCGTTGCATTCCATATTTCCACTAATTGATTTACTAATATTCCATTAATTTCCATATCTCCACTAATTAAATTACGTATTTTTATCCGAATTGACGAAAATTTTCATTTTATAGGAAGACAAACTGATTCTTATGCAGAAGACAAAAATAGTAAATCATTAACCGTAAGCTGCATTTGCAACTTACGATTCTAACTTTAGAATCATAAGAATTCTAAATTTAGAATTAGAATTATAACTTTAGAGTTCTAAATTTAGAACTGTAAGCTGAATTTTCAGCTTACGATTCTAAATTTACGTTCTTAAAGAGTAATTCTACGTTCTAAATATTCTTCTGTTCTAAAGAATAAATTATTACGTTCTAAAAAATAAATTCTGACTTTCTGAAGAACAATTGTATATTCACGGACTCGATTTTTTTCATTTTAGAGACTTGACGAGAATTTTAAAAGTTAAGAGAAGCTCTTGATAAATATTTTAAAATTTTTAATAACTATTATTATTTAACTAATCATATTACACAAAATAATAATTCGTTTAACATTTATATCACAAAAACAGAACTTAAATTGCGCCAGAGTCCACCAGAGCCCGGTTCCGGTACTTCTTAGTTTTAGGGATAAATCATAATTCTATCGGGAGAGCACCGAAGCCCTAGATAAGAAGGTTCCGGCACTTCTTTTATGTAACTGAACAAAAATTTCAGTAGAAATTTAATCTCGAAAACTTTATTTTTAGTAATTAAAAAAAATCTGAAAGCTAGTCTTTTTTCAAATTTTATATTACGCCCAAACGAACTTTTTTTTAATTTACAGATACATACACGTTACGAGAGCATTTGGGCTAATGCCATATTGTGCTAAAAATATTTAAAGACAACATATCTTTAGAATTTCCGATAGACAGTCTCGTGCACTGGAGATAAAATTGTTTTATTCCCTATACTGTTGCGAGTGCTGGCTTTGAAATTGGTGCGTTTTTTAAGTTTGTTAAAGTTTTATAAAATATGACATAGATAATAAAGCAAATTCCAAATTTGGGCTTCGAAGTGTCCATATTAGAGTGGAGGACTATGTTAGTCCAAATTTCATGACTCCATTGTTTTTTCGTACCGTTGTTTTTTCACAGTGAGAGAAACCTACATACATTCATGCAGATTTTTCATTATTTAGTTTCTTTAAATATAATGTTTAGTGGCAACAATTTGAAAGCGATTCAGGGTTTTGAGACAACAGCCTTTTTGGGCTAAGTCCCATATGGGCTTGTATTAAAAAAAACTTATTAAATTTTAATTTATCTTTTCACATTTTATTAAATTTGAATTTAAATTATTTAATTACCTTAATCAGTAATTTTTTAATTATTTTAATAATTAATTTTTTTAATTATTAGTGATTTTATTAGTCATTTTGTTTATTTATTTATTCTTGTACCTCTTTCCTGACGGCCTTCAATAGTGCTCCGGCACCTCTAATTTTAGAGATTATGCTCTGCATAAAAATTATAATACAATCGTATATAAAATGTTACATAAATTATAATTTTAATGAAGATTTTCCTTAAAATATTTTAGTTTTCTTAATAAACAACCGAGATAAAAAGGAAATAGTGGGAAGAATGCAAAGGATACCTTAGAATATTTATGCTTTTTACAAGGTTTAACTGAAATCTTGCCTTTGATATATTTGCAAACATTTGCGATAAAAATAATTTCCTGATGTTTAACAAATCACAGGCGTAACAGTAATAAATAATGAAATTTATATTCAATAAAATTGCATCATTAATATTGTGGAATTCTTATCAATAGTGTTTACGTCTTCTCAAATTAAGCGCGTTGTTAAACTAAAGAGCCTGAACAGCTCGAATGCACCTAGACCATGCAATTATAAATTTTATGCTTCTATAGGATTGTGAAACGTGTTAGCTTATTCAAACGGGATCTGTGACATTTGACCACAAAAGATTAGAAAGACTATAAAACATCATAGGAAAACTAAAATAGCAAAATTAAATTGTCCCCATTTACGTAATTTGTACAGGACTGTGCAATGCCTTCCAGCACTTAAGGTGGAGTACGCATTTTTTTCCAGCGTCTTTTTAACTCCATTCTTTCTCTCTTCTTTCTTTTACTTTTAAAGATAGAATATGGGAGTTGAGGTGTATCTCAGCTAGGCGGCTCGGATAATCACAGGGATAGTGTGTCCGCACCCGAGAATTAATGCAATTTAATTATATCTTTTGTTGCCGCTATTACGCTGATTAACATTGAGACATGTCTTGGGCTCAGTAGCTGCAGGAGCAACGTAGCCCAAAAAGGCCTAAAGAGTAAAAGACGCTTACAGTGTTTAATGTCTGTATCATTAATTTGATATTCATCACTTGAACTTTGTGGAGATAATTGTCAGTCTGGAATGAGGCGGGCGGGTGTGTTATGAAAATATAACAGGAGGAGTGTTCGCAGGGTTACAATGTAATCGTACACATTATCTTAATTTATGAAAATTCCTTAAAGAATGACACACTTCGGTGAACATTAATTATAGCTTAAGAAGAAGAATAGAATTCACTTTAATTAGAGTATTGAAGGGTTATCTCAAGCTATTATATCTTCTTCGATGTAGGCAAAATTCATGGAAATTATTTACATTTTTGTCTTTTGAAACGAAGGTTAATAATCGATTTACAAATAAAATATGACAAAAACTCATAACTAGTCATTAATTTGTGCGATTAAATTAATACAGGGATTACACAGTTTTATCTAAAATAAACTCTTAATGAACAATTAAGCTTTCATTTAAAGGAAAAGGAAACACTTGCTTATATATTAAGCAGGTATTTTATGCTATTAATTAGATATTCCTAGGACTTTAATATTAGATGATATTCTCGAAACGTCATATAATTATTATGGAGTAAAATATGCATGTGATACACACATATTAATGTGTTTATTTGTGTTCTAAATAACATGTGCTTTATTAAGTTGTATTAACATTATTCTATTTATAATCTCTCAGACTGCGTTTGTATTTCTGTTAAAAAATATCTTACATGACTCTCAGGATATTAGTTGTTCCCTATGATTCTTCATTGCTCCTGTTGATAGTATCATGACATTATCACTAAGTATAAAAAACGGTATGATTATTCTTTCTTTAAATGAAAACAGAAAGACATCACTATAAATTTATTCAAAGAACAATGCTGCAGACTTAATATCGTTCATATTTAGTAATTTTTTTTTATTTGATTGACCAAGTGGCTAGAGCCGGGAAACACTTTCTTCGCAGATGACTTCTGGAGCTGCAGTGCATTGATTACGTGAGGTTTTCTGGTTTTTATTCGTGTGCAATGAAAATACGAGCGAGTTTGCTTTAAAAAGTTATCTCTGATAGTCTTTCTGCCCCTATATTGATACAAATAGCTGAGTGTTGCTCTTTGTTTTACAGTTAGGGTAAAAATTAAGAAACTTAATAATTTCTCTCCTCATGCAAATAGCCTCGATAATCAAATAATTTAAACCACTGCTTTTCTATTTGTATTTATCTCTTACAATTATTCTTAAACTGAAGCAATCGCGAGTAAAGGTTTAATAACACTACTGTTTAATTAATAACTATCCCGACTACTTAAAAACCATTAAACTATTTTTTAATGTAAATAAAGCCTATTCATCTGATCAAATGACAAAATTAAGTTAGGATTTTGAACTTTTATTTATGCAAATAGGTTACGCTTTCATAATGAAGTTTTGGGACTAAAAAGAAAATAAATAAATTTTAAAAAATCAGAAAGCTTTCAAACTTTATATTACGCCCAAAGGGACTTTTGTTAACATTTTGTGCTTTACCCTTATTTATTAAATAACGCGTTCTTCGCATTTATACTACATAAAGTTCAATTCAAGAGCAATATCGCAAAATATTTAAAAACAGCATATCTCTGACTTTCTGATAGATCTGGATCGTGGATTTCTGATTCGCGCTCTGGGGATAAAAATGCTTTATTCCGTACAGTGTTATCATTGCTAGATTTGAAATCGTTGAGTTTGTTAATCAAAAATTCAGTAAAGTTTTACAAAATATGAAATCTGTTATAAAACAAATTCCAAATTTCAAATTTGGGCTTCCAGATGCCCATATTCGCAGCAGGATTATGTCAATTAAAACTGGATGGCTCTAGGTACCGTCGTTTTATCACAATGCGAGGAGCATACATACATTTATGCAAATTCTTCATTATTTAATTTCTTCAAATATAATACAGGGCGATGATATTTGGCAACAATTTGAAAAATGAAACGGACGTTCAGAGTGATTCGACGCAAAATCGCAAAACGAAAACAATAGTCCCTCACGGACAAAGCCCCTTTGGATAAAAAAAAAATTATCTTGTTATCGATAGCTTGATCAAGGGTAAGCTTTAGTGATTGCCGTTAGATTTTGTTTTTAGTCTATTTAATTACATCGTACAAAAATCGTACATAATTATTTAATTTTGTACTGCTAACGCTACTACATGCGTATTTTACTTGTAATAATGTCGCCCAACCGGCGTAGTGGTTAGCGACTCTAACTGTCGTACCAAAGTGTGTAGATCCGAATCCCGGATGAGGAATGGATGTTTGTAAATGTATAATGTCTGTGCGTCATGGAGACACTCTAAAATATGCGGGGAGCCAAAAGTCCTTTTAAAAGGTGGTGGTAGGGCAAGAGGGGTGGTAGACCTTCAAGCCCATGCTCCCTCCGAGGCGCTCTCAAAGTTGGGAGCGCAACTGAGTAAAGTCTTGCTGTCACCTGTATGTGCTGAAGGGTTAACAGGCGCAATCTTGCATTCCTTGCCACGACGAATTTCGTGGGCTCGTTCTGATGCTGCTAAAAGATAACTGATATAACTCAACAATTTATGCTAAATATTTCAATAAATCTTCCTTTCTTTTGCAATTTATGTACATCTTTTTTATAAAATGAATTATTTACGATATTAAAATATAGATAAAATTTTAATTATTACAGAGGGAAACGGTAAATTTTAATATATTAATGAAATATAAACAATGAATATTTCGTTAAACATTAAAATAATGAACAACGTTAAGAACAACAATGTTTATAATTCAGTATTTAATTGCAGAAATTTTAAAATGAATATGTGCGTAAATTTATAACTTTTTTTTATATTTAGTCGTACAGCTAAAGATATTTAATTCTTAATGAATTAGAAATTTCCTTTCATCCAAAATTCATGATACTAACTGTAAAAAATACTAAAGTTTGTTTCATTTGTCAAGACGATGTCGTTCCCCTTATATTACAGACGTTATATGAATTTATCTTTATAAAATTATTACGGGAAATTTTTCGCCCTTGTTTTTACATGCATTAAATCCATTTGCACAAGGAAACGCTGCGAAAGAGTATTTCTTAAAACTAATAAGTAAAAATTTAAAAGATGAGAACAATTTGTGATTTATTAACTAGTTTTCCTACTCAAAAAAACTACATCTTTTAATTTTAAATTGCAGATATAGCTATTGAATTATTACATTAAAGGTATTTTAATCCTCGTTTCAACATGCCTTCGTGGTGTAATGGTAGCACACTTGGCGCGTAGCGTATTCGATAAATTCAGATTCGAGTCCCGGTGAGGGCACTATTCATTTTGCATGTCTCCTGCTTCAAAATAAACTGATGACTCTACAGTGACGCCTGAACTAAAAAGGTGGTAGACAATAATTCGTGACCACCAGGATTTGGAGATTGGGTCCTCTAATTTCCAGTCGCCCTGAAGGGGGAGTATATAAAATATTTTCTCCCTCCATCCAGCATGTCTTTGGTGTGTAACGGTAGCACACTCGGCGCGTATTCAAGAGGTCCAGGTTAGAGTTCCGGCGAGGGCATTGCACATCTTTCCCGTCTTCTGCTTAAAAATAACCTAATGACTCTAAGCTAATAATTAATTTAATTCTAACTATTAACGAATAACAACAAATAATACTAAATTTAGCTTCAAATATACTATGCTAATACCCTTCAATGAAATATCCATTTATTTTCATAAACGCAAATTACTATGTTTGTAGTTCTTCAGCTTAAAATATTAATTTAATTTAATTTAATTAAAGGTCAATGAAATTACTAGGATAATTAATTCATTATTAAAATGATAGAGTGAAGAAAAAAAATTTTAAAAAAAAAATGTGCAAAATGTAATACAGAAGAACACACAGTGCAATTTGACGCAGCTCAGCACAAAACCAAGAATAAATTCTTGTAATTCTCTCAGATGGTAATTTAAAAGCTCTTACATAAGACTATACTTCTAAACATATAACGTAAATAACCGTATATCTATAAAATAATAAGATATCCTTAATGCAAGAGGAAGCCCCGTAATGGTAATAAACCAGGTAATCTCCAAACAGGGAGCGACATGAGCAGAACCGCGAGTGGGCGACCTTCTACCCCGATCTATCACTCGGATAGACAGACGGAATGAGAGATTAGTGACCTCTCGCTCCCTCTAATGCCCCCTAATCCTCTGGGCCCTCCCGTAATTCTACGACTTGGCGGTAAAAAGGTAAAAGTATGATAGATAGTCTTTCGTTTTTCTCCGCTATCACCTTATCATCTAGTTGTTGCTTTTTGTGTAATGTAAAATCTATTGGCAAGAGCTATAGGACTGGGATTGCATGGTTTTTTTCTGATATCTTGTTTAGTTTGGGATATGAAGCGTTGACTATTAGGTAAATTGTTAGCTGTCATGCTGGTTTCTTATTTTTGTTTGTATCGTTAAGGCTGTTACGTCGAGGAGTGAGAAAGTAGCCCAAATACAATTTTATTTCTTAGATTGTGATTGTAATAGTAACTTGTAATTTCCAATAATTTTGTACGCTTTAGATATACAACAATATCTCGAATTAATGTCATTTCGTTTTACGCCCTTTTGCAACTCCATCATAGACTCAAAATCTGGAAAAAAGAAATCTTTAAGTGTACTTTAGATGTACTTTTGGTAATTACAGTTCTATTCCGGAAGCTGAGCCTTGCTGAAGACCCGAAATCTATTTTGAATTTAGGACAAATTATTGACAATGGTTTCGACAGTAAATGCACCTAGAATTTCGGCTCTTGACACAGGCGCGAAAATTATTTTTTTTGCTTGTAGAATCATTAGGTTATTTTAAGCAGGAGACTTGAAAAAGTAGAAGTACCCTCGCCGGGACTCGAACCTGGACCTCTCGAATACGCGCCGAATGTGCTAGCCTTACATCACAAAGACAGGCAGAAGGGAGGGAGAAAATACCTTATATACTTCCACTTTTAAAGGGCGACTGGTGTTTAGGGGACCCAGTCACCAAATCCTGGTGGTGAAGAATCATCATCCATCAAATTTTTGTTCGGGCGCCAATGTAGAGACATTAAGTATTTTTGAAGCAGACGTACATTAAAAATAAGAAATGCATTGTCGGGATTCGATCCTGGACTTCTCGAATACGCGCCAAGTCTGCTACCTTTTCGCCACGAAGGCATGCAGAAAGGAGGGAGAAAACACCTTATATGCCTCTGGACATCAGCTTCAGTTTGTGGATCAAGGAGTCATTAGATTGAACGCCTACAAAGACTACGAATTCTACAGCTGATGCAGAAGGCCCGTGTTTTTAACAGGAAGATGACTGATATCATAAGTGTCTTTAATTTGGAAGACGATGCTAAGCTTACTCCAGCATTTGCAAATTTCTCAAAGAATCGAGCTGTACAATTTCCTAAAATGTCAAAGCATTCTTGAAAAATTTGAAACATTTTATTCTAATTCTGCAGAAAAAATCTTCAATGGCTTCAGAATTAAACGAAACCTTATAACGTTGGATGAAGATCCTTGAAAATACTGATTCTAAGTAGCGACTACAGAAAGGAATAAGTCGCCCTGGTGGGTCTGTGGTTAGAAGCGCCAGTTGTTATATCGTAAAGTGGAGGTTCGAATATCGTAGAAGGCATGGATGTTTGTATCTGTATAGTGTGCTGTGGAGACACCTAAAATATCACCGAGTCGAAGGCTCCCTTGAGAAGTTGATAGCAGGAGAAGAGGAGTAGGTGACTCTTGGATCCGTCCTCAGGATGCTCTTGGACAAAAAGGTACGTTTGGATATATGGACTTCAATGCGGTATTCTAGACTTCAAATATTGTACCATCGAACACAATGAATTCATTAGGATTAGGAATCAAATTACACTTATTTGTGAGCACTAATAAGCTTTGTATCACATGCTGCTGGCATAAATTTTAACTTTTTTTATCATAGAACTTTCATAAAATTAAATAAAAAACATTATTATATTTTTGAAGAAATTACCAAATATAATTTTCCCAATTCTAACTCAGCGTCTATGGAAAAATTTGCACCGATTTACACTTTGTTTAGAAAGACTTTTTTTGGTTACATTTCATATGTTCTGATAGTACATTTTATACATATTAAAGCATGATTTCGCTTTTAATTTTTATGTAACATAACATGGAAAAATCTTGTGTGTATGATTTGACTCTAATGTCTTGGAGGCCTTTAATATTTTATTCATAGATTTAGGGGAGCTTTGCTTCTCTGGCTCACTACAGCAGCTTCATAATCATCGAAGCAATAATTTTGACTCCCTTTTTTTAATTTTGCGGGAAACCTTCGGGGGATATAAGCAACTATGGCATTGCTACTCATAAATAATATTAACTGAAAGCCATTACGGTTCGACAGGTGTTTCATTAACAGTCTGGCTGCCCCTGAAAAATATCAGGATATTATGAATAATCGAACTAGTTCTGTTATTCTAATAACCAAAATATTGTTACTACTCAAACATTACATTACAGACTTACTAACTAGATTTTGAGAGAATGTATTTTATACAGATAAATCCGAAATTCCTAGCTAAGCATTACTGCATAACGAAATCAATAAAAAAACTGGCAGAGAAAAATTCTAGTTACTTTCCTTCGAGGAAAAAACAGCATGATAATGCTTAGTTCTATTAAAAATGGCTAAAAGTTCTTAAAACACAGCTGAGTGTCTGAAGAAGATAGTTAAGAAAGTTTTAAATCCTAACACATTTAACTTTTCTCCACATAATAATAAATCATACAAAAGTCATCTTAATCCTCAAAAATTTATCCTAGAAACTTCTGTTTGAATTAAGATATTATATGAGTTAATTTCTTCCTTAACTAACAATTTATCTTGTTTAATGCTTACTTCAAGAAGTACAAAACTTATTTGTCTGTGTACAAGATTTAAAGCAAAATAAACACAAGAATGTCTAAAGCCCAAACAGGGCCTTCTGGAAACCTAAAATCCAAATTAAAAAAAAATAAGAGAAGAAATAATAGAATGGAATAGAACACAGAAAAAAACAATTAAATGCGAACGAAAACTTATTTATATTTAAATAAACCCTCAGATACTAATGATTTAACAAGCAACTTTACGGCTGAATATTTTAACAGTGATATATTAATTACGATTTAGAAATAGCTTCCGAAACAAGCACTTTTCAGAATAATTCAGTGTTTCGCATGCACATATTTTAATAACATCTAATAACTTTGCAACTCGTACAGTTCTTGAAGCCAGCCCCAAACTCTGCTGGAACTTTGTAAAATACAAGTTAGTAAATCTTAAGCCCTAATCTACCAGTAAACAAACCTAAGACACCCAATAATTCAGTTCCAAACTGAGAAAAGACGAAACTTGCATACGATAATTCTTCTCACGTGAGAAAATATTGCCAAGAATTTTTCTCTTCTACTCCTTGGGGCGAGGCGGGGAGTAGTACCCCCTGGAATTGCTTCCAACACCTGCACAGGACTCCCACCAGAATATTCTCTCCACCCTCAACCAACCCCCACCAAGACGTAAAAGGAAAGATAATTTTCCGAATATGCGGCTTTATTCGTAATTTATGCGCGCTGGAAAATTTTCCGCGCTCTAAGTTTTCTCTTTCCCAAAACCGATGGAATTACGCCGTCAAGGAAATGAAGTTGGTTCTTGAAGGAACACTTTTCCATTTCGCGTTTGTTTCTTGTTTCGTTCTCTTTATTAAAAGGCGCGTCTGATGGGCTTTTCCTGTGAGGGGGTATATCGTTAGAACAGAAGCTCTTACAAGGTGGATCCCGTCTTGTTTGGGATACTACAAGCCGGCGGAAAACACTTGCCTGAAATTGATGTTTTCCTGCAGTTGGATTTTACGCTTTGTGTAATTTTCTTTGGTAGATGGAACAATGCTTCTGAGTTAGATGAACTACAGTGTCAAGTTTTTGGAGATCCTAGCAGTAATCTCATGTACAGCAGTCCTCCCCCCCATAAGTAATCTTTTCTTTCTATAGAAAAGAATAAAGAATATGCAGTACTGGGAAAGAAATATCTAAAGAAAAATTTAATTTAAAAAAAAATGAAAATCGGCAAAACTTTAACAATTTCAAGAACGCAAGATTTCTAACCTCCAAATTTTCTATTTAAACTCTGCTTGTTGCACTGGTTAACTTTCAGTTTTCCTAGCAAATTATCACCTTAATAGAACGCAACTGAAATTCTTTAAAACACATCCACAGAAAAGTGAATAATAACGACAATGTATAAATGTCCTATTACTCACAAAAGAGAATTACAGACTCCTACTACTTAGGGCAACAAACAGTGGAAAGAGAACTAAGTTCTCATATGCAGTTTAGTGAGTTGATCTCTAATACTTACTTTGAAGGAATAGCTGATTAGTTTAGCGTCCCTCATATACTATAACTACACAAAGTTTGAAGCTAAATACCAATTACCGAAGACAAAGGTAGATCTACTTTACCTCTTGCTCCCATTCATACATTCATCTTTCGACACTAACATTTCTATAAAGACATTTTAAACAGTTGTTCAAACACTAGAGCCAGCAATAAGTTCATTGTCCAATAAAACCTTATTAACCTTGAGATTTATTTATCTACGTTCCTTTACCTTTAATTCCTCACTGCATGCACGGAGATTATCTCCAGTTGAAGACGTTCGCGAGCAAAGCAATAGACGTAGCGTTTCATTCTCAGTTGAAGGTTAATTTAATTACGATGTGAGAAAAAATGAGAATTCGAAGTTTGTATTAAAAAATTACTAAGATTGTCCGTGATATAATTGAATCATAATTGGTCCTTTTAATTATAACTGGAGTGCTAAGTTTCGTGGGCTACAATGGATTACAGTAACCAAGAACGCAAAATCATATATCTGATGTTTCGATATGAAACTGAAATATATTAATGGGGTATTCTGGTCATGACTAAGAATATTAAAAAACTGATTTGGTCAACTCAGTTATCCAACTTGAAGTTGAGACGATGGAATTTTAATTTATGTAATGAATCCACACATTTACATTATCACTCATTGAGTTCTGTTAAAATTTTGCTAAATACACTTTATTCTGTTAGTATGTATTTATAGACAGTTTGAGATTTAGATTCGAAGGAATCCAAAAAAGGAAATTCCAGGAGAGAAATTACAAGGAAAGAAGTAATGATTATCTGCCTGAAAAAACTGCAATTTTATTGAAGAATTTTTAAAAGATATTGTTTCCATTATTTGGCTGTTTTTGTAAAACTGTGAAATTAACCGCTCTATCTGGCCATTTCCCAATGAGATTTGAACAAGAGATAAAACTGGCAATACATTCTGAAAGCATGCTGTCTTATATTTGCATGACACTTTCGTAAAAACACGAAATCACTCATACTTTTGATCCATTTCCCAATGAGATTTTTATAGTGGGTTATCTGTAAAATAATTACCCAAAGATTCGAATGATTTTGATGAGGTAGTCGTCTTATAGGATGTTTAACATCAGTGTTTAATTCTATCTTTAAAAATACTGATTACTTTCAGATGTTAGTTTTGGTGGAGTCATCTTGAGAGAATGTTCTGATTATTGCTATTTGAATACATAAATCAAATGGATGTTCTTAAAATATTAATACCTCTATTATTCTTAGATTATGTTAAAAAGGAGGGGAGAAAGGAGTCATCATGACTGCAGTTATTGAGCTAACCAATTGCAATTATTTTTTTAGATTGTAAAAAGATGGTGATCGTAATCAAAATTGCCTCTGATTTTTCTTACGGCTACACAATGCTTCAAATGTCTGCAAATTTATTGATATTGAATAAAAATATGTCGAAAATAATGTTGAAGTTAAAAAAAATTCGCTTTTTTTCCATTAAAAAAGTTTATTTTCTAACGAAGTACCATGATAACAAGTAAATTTAAACCCATCAGAATCAACGAAATCAAAAAGAAATTCCCTTATATTATGGATTAGATATGCTTTACGAGTAATAATTTGCCCTTTTAATGGAAATTTTTAATTTTTATTCACAAAATGTTGAGTATTAGCCATTTATCACCGCAATAATTCGGTTCATGTCATTCTTTTACTTTTCAATGCATTTCAAGTTGTAGAGTCATTAGGTTATTTTAAGCAGGAGATATGAAAAATGTACAATACCCTCCCTGAGACTAGAGCCTGGAACTCTCGAATACGCGCCGAGTGTGCTACCGTTACACCATGAAAGCGTTCTGGAAGGAGGGAGAAAATACTTTATCCTTTTAAAGGGCAAATGGGGATTAGTGGGCCCAGTGCTAAATCCTATTATCCATAGTAAATCCTAAAATGAATTATTGTCCATTTTTTTAGTTCGGGCGCCATTGTGGAATTATTAGGATATTTTGATGCAGAAGAAGGGGAAAATGTGCAATGCCCTTGCCGGGACTCTAATTTCGACCTCCTGAATACACTCCGAGTATGATACCGTTACACCATGAAGGCACGCTGAAAGAAGGAGAATAGCCTTATAAAAGTAATTTAATGATCTTTAAACTACTTGAAGCACTCTACATTTTATAACCTTAAAATCGATATACTATGAGATAATCCGTGGCGAAGATTACTTCCTTTTAAAATTCCGATAATTTAGTTAATTGATTATCAATTTTATTCCAAAATAAAATTTAAAAAAAATAAATATCTTTAGATAACTTGAATCTTGATTCTCATGTACATATATGATATGCACTCCACGTTAAGCTATAGTATCAACAGCCAGTGCGCAGGTCAAACTGGGAAAATAATGCGCCAATGTCGAATTTAAAATTAGGCAATACAGCAACCTTAAATTGGTATGCGTTTTGAGTAAATCGATAATCTATGCCAATCTAAGGTTGCTTTTCGACTAATTATAGTACACAGATCAGTTATCAACCCAGGTTTGTTAAAATTGGTACATTCTCTACTTATTTGATATTTCTTAATGCTCTTTCAATGAAGTTTGGTTTGATATTTATTTTATTACTTTATGTGTTTGACATTTTTCATACTAAAGTGTATCTTAAGTGCTATAAAGTCAGATTACTCGCAATATTTAATTAAGTCCTTTTATTATCTTTATTATGTTCTCCCGGTCTGATCTCCAATTAGTTTTCTGATATTAATATAAAAGACACCTATCCCCCAAGAAGTGCTTATTTGGAAGGAAGCCAAAACTGATTTCAGATTGCATAATGGAATGCTTTTGTCGGACATGTAATTTCGCCACCAAAGTCCAATCACTGTGTCTGTGTTGATATATCATCCAGAAGTAAACTTACATTCCGAAACTTCTCCCATCTCTGCTTTACTTTCTTGCAAACTCTGTTGTAATTAGCAAAAGTCTACGTCTAAGTTGCTGCGTGACGTTTTCTTCTCTCCGAGCTTGCGTCTTTGAACATCAATCCGCATCAGGAGCACAAGGATTCCGCATTCCCAAATGAAAGTATTTTTACGTTTCTGACTCTAAACATGAATATTTAACAAAGTGTCGCGGAATTTTTCGGCTTGTATTAACCTGCGCAATACGCGTGTTAAATCGAGCATTAGCTGGGTATCCCGTCTGAACAACAACTGTTCTTGAATTTAGACAATTCTAATTCAGTCGCAGCATTTTCTCCAGAAGCATCTGAAAATACTTTCAGATTTTCCGAGGGAACTTTTTAGCATATTCATGATGTAAAATTCTCAAATAGAATTGGGGAGTCTGAGGAAGAATTAAGTTGGAAGATACAAAAGGTGAATGAATTTTCAGCCTTCATCTGTTAAGGTGCAAAAATTTTTGAATAATTTAAGTGCTCAAAGTAATCAGATATTACTATTCACATTTAAAGTTCCGCTTGCCATTTATTAAGGGTATGAGTTTATATATATATACCCCTATTAGCGTGTATGTGAATATGCCTTTGGTGTATTGGTGTAAGAGCATAAGGTAAGAAGGAGGAATCTTTAACCAAGAAAATTGTCAGGTCAGTTGAAAAGAAATTAGTCTATGAGTTAGTAAAAGGGAGAGAAATGCGAAAATTAATTATAAAACTTAAGCAGAAAAATTTTAACTAAATTACAATAGAAACTAAAGTTGAAACAGAAACTCACTTAAACAAAACTAAAACTAAAAAAGAACTGTTGAAGAAATCTTATCATAACAAAACTAAAAGTTAATGTGTATTAAAATAATTTCAAATCATTAAATTACTAAAAATCGGATCTTCTTTCAAAGAAATTCTGATTTTCCTGACGAATGCTGCAATATATGTTTTCTAATGTAAGTCAAAAAGCTAATAAGAATGAAAGCTATGGTCCGAAGAGTTAACTCAAGACACATTAGAAGCTCAAAATAAACCAACAATAGGTAAAACGCATTAACTTTGTAAGGAAATACCACTTTCTTTCTCGAGTGCCCTGTAGGGTAATTGTACATTTAGTTAACAACTGAAAGAGCCATGGTTCGAGCCTTGGCCAGGGCACAACTGACTTTTCCCTTTCCCTAGTCCGAAACGTCTAGTTGTCTTTACAGTGGTGTCAGAACTAAAAATGGGATGGAAAATTATTTGTCATCAACTGAATTTGGTTTATCAAGTCTTGTGCCTCTTTCCAGATGCTCCTTAAATAGGAAAGACTGTAAAGAATTATTGCATACTCCTTTGTGTGTGTACTTGTGATATAAATGGTTAGTATATGCTGTTAGAATTTGGAAGATCCGTGGTTCGACAATGACAAGAGACAATGAATGAGAAGACAGTTGAATTTGTATGCTTTCTGTTCCGAAACGCCTAACGCTCTGTATGACGTAATAACAAAAAAAAACTAATTAAAATAAAAAAAATTAAAGAAACTCTCTCTTCCTCTCTGCATATACAGAGCTAATAGAATTTACGGTCACAAAACTAAATGGTGTTAAAATACTAAAAAATGAGCAATTTTTGTAAAACACTGCATCGTGGTATGTGAAATGTAAAAGCAAAACCATAGTAAATACGAAGAACATAGAAAGCGAAAAATCGGATATCGTTTACGATATGAAGTTTGACTCTTCTGGACACCTTGTCACCAGAATTAGCGTATTTGCTGAAAAAGTACGTAACATGCGTGTCATCATCTAAAGTATTTATTATCATTTTATCATTGCTGTGATGCAAATATTTGTAGTTTCATGACCGTTCACTAAAAACAACTCGTAAATATCAAATACCATTTCTTGTAAAATTCTCGAAATTAAAGAAACTTTCGTTCTCTATATTCTTCATACATTGCGTTTTGTACACATATTTCCCATTCCACCAAACAATGTATGAAATAAGTGACCGAACCCTAGATGAAAGAGATGGACAGCGGTTGCAGCGCGCCATTCCAGCCAACTAGCATGCTGCAGTGGAGCAACTTAACTACTCAAATGAAAAGGGGAGCTAGTGTTCGACAGCAGACGCGTGATGACAATATCTATGTTAACGACTGTCCATCGATAAAAGAAGCTAGAATTTGCATCGTAATACCAACAGAGAACTTGGTAAAATGTTTGCCTTTTCTGAAGAATCATGTTTTTGCTATATAAGACTAACAGATGTTCTGGCATACGGCAAGAAACATCGAAGAGTAAACATCCCTCAGCCATATGCGTGAGAATACAAGTTGGCAAAGGTAACCTTGTGGTCTGAGAAATGTTCTCGTGATCAATCATCATTGCAGATGCCAATATGGATTGCATTAAAGACATATCAATCTTTGCAGACCATTCACACACACGCACTCAAATTTTCTCCTGGGATTCCAGCACGATAATGACAAAGCAAAGAATGCATGTGAATAGTTGGAAAAGCACGATGAAGAACTTACTGTACTTCCCTGACACTGAAATTCTCCAGGCTTAATCTCTTTTGAAAATCTATAGTATCACCTTCATCGGGTTGTTTACTCCATGAAGCTTCCGCCTCTAAACCTCTAGCTGCTATCAACTGAAATGCAATTAGCGTTATTCCATATCCTATGAACCCTTTCTAGCACCATACTGTTTCCCAACCTGTCTAACAGCTATCAGCGCAGCACATGGTGATTATTCTGGATATAAACAGGCGGTTACATTAATGTGACTCGACTGCAGACATGTTACGGCCAAAGCCTGAAATCGACCACTTTGCGAACTGGACGGCCATTTCGTATATTGGCTGGTCAGTTTAAATTATTGCCTGGTCAGTCATTATTGGCCAGTGTCGCTAAATTGACCAGCCAATGTCGATCTTTTCTAGATTTCTCGCCTTAACCAAAGAGTTCGGGAAATAGCATGGGACGATCTGCCAAAGTCGGAAATAAAAAGTCCTGATATTAACTTTAGTACACATGTGTGTAAAGTTTGAATATACTTGGTGCAATACAAATAAAAAGAATACAAGAATTCACAGTGAAAGAGCTGCGTCAAATATGAAGAATTATCTTTTCTTAAAAGCAGCAGGCAAATGGAATATTATCATCAAAATATAGCAGTTTTTTTTCCTTATCATGTGTACGCCATTGTCAAATCAAAAGAGAATAAATGTCACGCCTATTGGACCTTCTTACATTTGTACATCTGGTACTGGTTACATTAGTACTGGACTTCGGTCTTTGGCCAGAAACTTAACATTACATGGTTGGTATGATCGTTAATACATTATATGTCTCCCAAACGATGTAATACACATCTGGCAGGCATGCTGAGAATTAAATTATCAATATGATCTTGGGGAAAATTACTCCACTCAGCAATCAGTGCTCTCCAAAGTTCCGATACTCATGTAGGAGGTGCTTGATGGGCTGCAATTGGTCAGCCAAGCATGTCCTACATACGGTCTATCGGATTCAAGCCAGGTGAGAATGCTGACCATTTCATACTGGTAATATCCTCAGATTGAAGGCCTTCCTTCACAGTGTTTGCACGATGAGGACGGGCTTTGTAATCCATTAACACAAATTGCGCGCCCATGGCACCCTTAAACAAACGACATGTTATTGTATAATGATGTCTCGATAAATTTAGCCTGTCATAGTTCCGATCTGAACATCCAGATCTGTTCTGGAGCCCAGTATAATTCGACCCCAAACGAGCAATCCTGCACCACCGTAGAGGGTCGCTCATTGATGTTTTCTTGGTGGTAGAAGCTACCTGGGGTTCTCCATATGAAAGTCCAACGTGAATCAGACTGCAAGCGAAACCTGGGCTCATCGGAAAACATCACACAAAGCCTACTGAGACAATGTTCACATTACCTGTTCTCTACTGGAGGCTAACCACTGACGACAGTGAATTGCCGCGAGCGGAACGCATCTGACAGGCCTGCGAACATGTAAATCAATCTGTCCTAAACGTCTATCCACGGTTTGTCTTGAAACTGTCGTATCCACGGCTGAAGACAGCTGACGAGATAGGTCTGATGCTGTGCTCCTTTTGCTTCTTTTGGCAGTTACTGCTAAATACCGGTCGTTATTCGGCGTTGTAACAAAGACGCGACCTATACTGTAACGTCTACTGACAATTTCCATCATTTTGGTACGTTGCCAAAGCATACAGAGCCTAAAGCTACGCCCACATTTCAGGCGGCCGATAATTCTACGACCTAAAAAATCATCCACATGCATCGTCTGTGTCATAATTATTCACTGTGGCACTAAGTGACTTACAGCATTGTGTATCGGCCTCATCTGATGGTTTCTTGTAATCTGCATATTATTCTTGAAGATGCGTGCGAAAATACATTGCTGACCGTCGTAGGTATGGAAATTAATACCTTCGAGTTATTAAAGCCTGACTGCTTTACCAAGGGGGGGACTGTAATTCGGGACGAAGCATGTTTAATGTTATTATATTAGGCTTTCGTTATATTTCATTATATGTGACTATATTATGCTTGAAGAAAGATGATATTTCATTTAAAAGTCCCGTCAAGTAGTTACTAGTAAGAAAAAAGAATACGAGATTTTAGTAGAATTCCATTTTCAGGAGAACGTTTCATCAAAAGTGGAAACGGAACTTACATGCATTGTCTCCATTTGCTTTATTTTAATTAAATCAGACTGTACTATTATCATAACGTCTAGTCAAACTGCATTATTTTATCTTCCCCATACTCGAAATGACCAGTGCCCTCAAAATATGAATTTTTTAAATTTAGCTTTCATTACCTTATAAGGTTTATCCTAATTTTATAACAGTTATTTTAAGTTTATGCATCTTTCCTATCCCTTCTAGCTTCAGCTTACAATTTCCTACCAGAATGCATTTTCAGAAACGCGGTTAATGCAAATGAGTAAGAGCAGTATTTAAGTCGATGTTTCAATGACTTCGTTAGAGAGCTCGAGTTCCAGACTAGGGCGCTACAGCTTTCTAAGCTACTGCTACGCTCGGCCATACTTTAGGCCCTTGTTTGGCTTCGCTTAATTTAGGGGAGAACTACTTTGAATCTTGATAACTTCGGCTATATCATTCAGTTAGCTTTAGTGAAGCTTAGTTAATTTTAACTTCATATTAATTTGAGTTCAAGCCCAAGTGGAGGCTTTGCTGTACGCTTCGAGTTAGGAGCTGACTATGTTATATTTATTTTGAGAAATAAGGGATAGTTAACCCTTCTTGAGTCTTACGTCTCTGTTCACACACTTAAGCGATTATTTGCTTATCAGTGTTAGGGGTTTTCAAATATTAAACTGTGAAATAAGAATGTAAAACTCCACAACCTTAAACACTGCAATTGTTATTTCCAACTTTCAGTGATTCCGATCACTGAATTAGCTTATTCTAATTTTCCCGTTCGTTGTAAAAATATCAAATGTAAATTTAAATGCGCAAAAGTAAATCTACACTTTAAGTTCCGTGTTATACATTCTAATATATAGCCTAAACAATTTCGATGGGCAATTTTTAATTTAAGAATTTTATTTTATTAGCTAGATTTATTCGTAAAACCTATTTCTTGTTAACGGTTTAAAATTCAAAGAAAGAATCATATAAAATTTATTGAATGCAGCAGAAATAGTCTACTGCATGCTCGAAACCTTATATTTTGTACACTTTTTATACTGTTTTACAAATTTAGAATACGTAATAAATTGCATATTCTAAGTTTTTATTTTTATGCTTAAAAATATAAAAACTTTGATTACGCAATAAATTACATATTTAAATCTTCATATTTTTCCTGAATAACTAAGCAACTAAAATTTTTATCCTTGCAAATAACACTACTTATTTCTTTGCACTGCTTTTACATTACAATGTCTTAAGGCATATTACCCTTTTGAGAAATGTGATTTTTGTTCGGTATACACATATCATATTAAAAAATTTTTAAATAAATATATTTTATCATATAATAAATGCACAACTATTCCATCATAACTTTAATGAAGAAGCATGCTGAAAAAGTTAGATGTCTCTAGAAATTTCATTTGATCAAGAAGACTGGATTGAATTGGATTATTTGGATTACGGTAAGGCGCTTGAGGTCTGTCTTTCGAAGGGAAGGAATGTCTTTACAATGGACATCTTAAGGACCGCTGACTATTCATATTACACAGGAAGAAAACCAGACAACACGTTAGTCAGGATCAAAGCCTAAGTCGAATTGCTAGTGTTCAACGTTTTTATCACTTTGCCACTGGCGAACCACGATGGAAAAACAATTCGCTGCTGGAAACATTTTGAGAAATTCTTTTATGTGGTAGAGATTTAAAGGGCAACATCAAAATATGCAATAACATATATTTTTTCAAAAGTTTTCTATGATTTATTATTGTTAATATACTGACAAAAACATTATATCATCTCCCTATTTTTATAATTCACCTCCATTTATAAACCTAATTTCTTGTTTAACAAATGGTCTTCTTCTCATCATGTTATCTTTTTTCATTATTGGAAGGACAGTAATCCCTATAAAAAGCAACGTAAACAGTGGGAAAATGGCGTATATATCTCAATACAATACATTCACTATATATTCAAACACATTTAATACAATATATTGATATTTTTTCCTAGAAGATATAAAGGATATTTCAAAAATTCACAATGAAAATAACCATCTAAATACACAGTCCAGTCACATTAATATGACCATCTGTCAAAAGCCAGAATAACCACCTTTCGCAGAGCGGACTGCTGCGAGACGTGCAGGAAGAGAGTCACATAGGTCCCTGAAGGTGTTCTCTGGGATGTTGAGCCATGCCGACTCTAATGCCGTGGCCAGCTGCGCTAGATTACGCGGTTGAGGATCCATGGCGCGAACAACTCGATCGAGATGGTCCCACAGATGCTCGATTGGGTTTAAGTCAGGTGAGTTTGCTGGCCAGGGGAGGACGGTAAACTCATCCTGGTGCTCTTCGAACCACGCACGTACACTGGCAGCTGTATGGCACCTCGCATTGTCCTGCTGGAAGATGCCATCATCCTGAGGAAAAACAATGCGCATGTAGGGGTGAACATGGTCCGCAAGGACAGATGCGTACTTGTATTGATCCATTGTGCCTTCCACAATGATCAGTGAACCTAGAGAATGCCAGGAAAACATTCCCCAGACCATAATGCTCCCGCCTCCAGCTTGGACCGTTCCGGCAATGGTTGCAGGGTGGTTCCTTTCAGAGGTTTCACGCCTTATACGCCAACGTCCATCTGTCCGATGGAGCATAAAACGCGATTCATCCGAAAACGCAACCTGTCGCCACTCAGTGGACGTCCAGCTGCTGTACTGGCGTGCAAATTCTAGCCTTCGCCGTCGATGAACAGCAGTCAGCATAGGTGCACGAACCAGGCGTCTGCTTCGGAGGCCCAGACGCAGCAATGTTCGCTGAATAGTACTTTGGGAGACACTTTTGGTAGCCCCTTGGTTCATTTTGGTGGTCAGTTGCTCAACGGTAGCCCGTCTATCTGCCCGAACGCATCTCCGCAACCGTCGTTCGCCTCTGTCATCTGTGGCCCGTGGTGCACCACATTTGCCACGTCGCTGATTTTGGACAGTCCCATTTTGCCATGCACGGTACACTTTTACCACGGCGGCACGCGAACAGTTCACAAACTCAGCCGTTTCGGAAATGCTTCCACCCTTGGCCCGAAAGCCAATGATCATGCCCTTTTGGAAGTCGGATAAATCGCTTCGTTTCTGCATTACGCCAACGATTGAAATGTTTTCCGAAGCCCTCACACACCCTTTATATACGCTCAACTGCACTGTGCTGCCACCTGCCTTCTGTGATTGGTTATTTAACTCTGACATGGGAAGTACGTGGTGGTCACATTAATGTGACTGGACTGTGTATATCGCTTGAATAACAGATCGCATAGAACCAAGGTCTGAAATTATGGAATGCATTGAGTAAGGCAGATAGATATTCAGACTACGATGATTTGGTCTTATTAAAAACATCAACAATCATAAAATATTTGGTCCAGCATTAAAGTGGAAAATTTTTGCCTTATAAGTTTGCTTTCTCATCTTAGCAAAATTTGCGAGTTCATTATCTTAAAAACAATGAATCCATATCTTCAGCTATTTCTTTCCGATCAGTTCGGATTCAGGAAATATCTGTCTCCTTCAGAGCAGCTAGTCTACTTTAGAGCAGCACTATTTGAATTCATCGCAGCAGCTTCGCACCATAAAAATTTCAAGGCATTCTTTATTCCAGACATGGCGAAAGCATTCGATCGCGTCTGACATAACGGGTTAGTCCACAAACTGATCAATGTGAAATTTAGTCGGGAAATTATTCTTCTCTTCAATTCCTTCTTTACCAACCTAACTTTTAGTGTCATTCAAGGAAATATTTCAGGCGTCAAAAAGGTAACCTTGAGTTTTATCCAACCCAATAATGGCATTTCTTAAATCCAGAATTTTGTTTTAGACATTGAGGACTGGTTTAGGAAAAGAAGAATCGGTATAAATGCCTCAGAATCTAAGCTTCTATTGGTAAGGAGGCGCAAGACTCGGAAAATAGCATTGAACAAATTCTTCTTGGTGAAATTGTGAACCGGGTAAATAACATAAATTATCTGGGGATCATTATTAACCAAAGGCTCATATGGACTTGTCACATTAAGCACATCATAGGAAAACCCTGTAGTACCAAATTTTTGTTCTTCTAGGAAACTACTCTGGACTGACTCTGAGTGCTAGCACCTGTAGCCTGCGTGAGCTTCAAAAACAGACTTCCACAAACTTCAGGTAATACAGAATAAGATTCTGAGAAGAATTGCAAATGCTCATTACCTGATGGGAAACAACCTGATCCATAACAACTTGAAAACCGACTCTATGGTGCCCCAGGTGACTAAACTTAATAAGCGTTTTTTCGAAACTGGACTTAGCTGTGATGCTTCAAATTTTTCAAAAGTCCTTAGTTACCAAAGCATTCCAGAAGATAATTTAATGTGACTATTTGCTTCGCGAGTTTTTAGAGATCAGAACTTCGTAGCCTAGCTTTGACTGCCGACGTTTACTTGTCTTCTTGCGCGGTATGATTTTGTCTCTTGTCGCTTTCAATCTCATTGGCACACATGTAGCACAGAAGACAATGGCCTCCCACTTTTACCTAACTCTCTTGAGCGTTATGACGTTTAACCTACTAGCTCGTCAAATTACATACCCTCAATGGCTTAATTTTCTTATCTAGCTTATTAAGATCCATTCTGGGGCCAGATAAGCAATTCGTAATCCGTATCCGTAACAATTTTAGGTACATTCATATCCGTAAATTAAGGATAATGCAGAATCATACGGAAATCGAACTCCAAAGTAAAAATTTCACCTGTAGAACTACCGCACACATCAAGAATAATATGCAAATTACAAGAAGCCACCAGATGACGCCGATAGTATGTCCGCAATGACGAAAGTGTAACAGAAGTGCATATAAGGAATGGTAGAAAAAAGTAAAATTGTTCACAGGCGTTCTGCAAGCCGCTCAGTGCCACAACCAAATAGTTATGACACAGAGGACGTATGTGGATTAATTTTTACGTTGTGTAATTATAGGCCACCTGGAATGAGAACATATTCAAAGGGAAGTATTCGAGTATCTTGGAATAGACAAAAGTTTCATTTTTAGGCTTTGAAAAGGATTTCAAAATGATGGAAATGTCAGTAGAAGTTACAGTACAGGTCGCCCCAGAGTTACAACGCCGAATAACGACCGATATTTGGCTGCAGTTGCTAAAAGAAGCAGACAGAGCACAGCATCATACCTATCTCGACGGCTATCTTCAGCCACAGGCACTACAGTTTCAAGGCAAACCGTGGATAGACGTTTGGGACAGATTGGTATATGCTCACAGATGTGTTCCGCTCATGGCAACTCACTGTCATCAGTGGTTAGCCTGCGGTAGAGAACACGCAATGGGGAAATCGTCTCAGTAGGCTTTGTGTGATGTTTTCCGACGAGTCCAGGTTAACTTGCAGTCTGATTCACGTTGGACTTTCATATGGAGAACTCCAAGTACCTGCTACCACCAAGAAAACATCACTTAACGACCCCGCTACGGTGGTGCAGGATTGCTCGTTTGGGGAGGAATTATGCTGGGCTCCAGAACAGATGTCCATGTTCAGATCGGAATGATGACAGGCGAAATTTATCAGGCTATCATACTGGAACAACATGTATATTTGTTTAGTGATGCCATACGCGCAGAATTTGTGTTTATGGAGGACAATCGGTCCTCACGATACAAACAATGTGAAGGAATGCTTTCAATCTGAGGATGTCACCCGTATGGAATAGCCAGAATTCTCACCTAACTTACACCCGATAGAACATGGTGGGACATGCTTGGGCAGCCCGTAAATCAGCTGCTACATGTGTACCGGAACTTCGGAGAGCACTGCTTGCTGAGTGGAGTAATCTTCCTCAAGATAAGCTTAATAATTTGATTCTCAGCATGCCTAGGCGTTGTACGAACTGTATGTCATTGTCTGGGAGATATACAATGCATTAACCATCAGACCAACCATGTAATGTTAAGTTTTTCTAAGGGAAATGTTTTTTGTAATTGCACCTGGGAGCAAAAACCGAAGTTTTTATGAATGGTATCATACATACACCATCTTTTTTGTTCTTTATCTTTTGTTTAATAAATGAGCTTTATGAATAAGTCACGTTTGTTTTGTTTCCGAATCTTTATTTGTCGGAGCTTTCCTTACCCTTATTTATGGACGTGATTCTATAATGGTTATAATTACATAATGTTTAATGTGGGTAATGGCAAATGTATCCAATTCTTTGATCGTTTTTCGATAGAAAAATATCGCCACAGAATAAACAGAACTGTTATTCTTTCCACGTAAACAATGATCTTTATTAGTTTAAAAAAAATCAGAGAACTGCACAAATTCAGCATCGCGTATAGCTTCGGCACTGTCACATTAAACATTACATATATTATTATACAGCTATTCAGCACACAACAGAAATATGTTACTACATATTTCTGTTGGTTCATAGGTATTTTGGCACATATTTGGTAGCCTGTAACAGAAAAGTAGTCTCATTTTTTTTACATTTCAGTATGATGTAAATGGTTAAAGTAGATGAGTTAATAAACTTAATTGCACTTTAAAGATGTTGTAATTGTATAGTTTTGTTTAAATTATACAAAAAATATATCAATGTGACTTATAAGCAAAGAAATATACATACTTCTTATAAAGAAAAAATGAAAATCCATATATGCTCTCCTCAGTTTTTCTTTCAAGTAACATCAATATGAGCCAGTTCCATCTAACCTGTTTTTTACCTTTATTTTAATTAAAATGCGTTTAGTCTTCGTGTTCATTTATAATCTCTAAACAGTTAAATTTTGCTATGTTTAAGAGCATTTTTGAATTAAGGACATGTTTTCAATGCACACTAATGCATTAACTATAATGGATAAGCAGGTGCTTAATAGAGTTGTGTAGCTGGTAAATATTGCAATAGTAGTAATCTCTAGCCAGCTAGCTAACTTCTTTTCTCTTGTTCTGACGAGTTAAATATCCAGAAAATTGCTCAACTTGTTTCTCAATGTTAACATACCATTTCCTTTAAATAACAGCCTGAAGAGTGAAAAGAAAGGAAATTTCCAACCGAGCTTTAAAATTACTATTAAAAATAACTAATGCTGTAGTATTTCCCCCAAAACTGAATTATCAGTTTCGTAAACAAATACTGAAAAACAATTTCTTAATCATTCAGAAAGAAAGTAAGCGTTTAAAGCAGTATTAATTCAAAACTTTTTTAACTTTGTTTTTGATAGCTGTCATAAAATAAAAATTAATTAGAATGATGCTTATTTTCTCGATAATAAACAAAGCAGGAAACATGTTAAGGCATTAAACAATGAAATACAAGAGTTAAAAAGGAAAACTTCCAAAAGTCCACTCAGAGTTTCAAGCAAGAAAAGGCAAATCGCCCGATTTATATACGAAATATATCTTCGAAGTTGCTCCCACCCTTCGAGTAATACCAAAATTTCAGGTAATAAATGGTTTGAAATGCAGCGCAGATATAAATCGTGCATAGAACTAACCCAATCGGTCTTGGAATTATTGCCAATCCCATTCGCAGCGTTCACAATATTACTTGGTGATCGAAAAAAATTCGATTCCATTTTCTCCGCGATATATTATTACCTTACCTTTATACATAACTCTTTGAATGAGAGTATACATATATATACCTCTATCTGTCTCTCTTCATATGTAACTTTATGCGAAGGCATAAGTGATTTATGTGTGGACTTAAGGAGCGAAATTTTGACAGCCTCACGGCTTCGTGTATAATGTTTGTCCTTACGTTTTGGCGCAATCTGTTACCCGCCAGTTCGACCGCCAATCTACAAAGTCATTTCAAAGCTAAGCGAAAACTCGTACTTTCTTCAAAAGTGCCAGCAGCGCCTTCGAGAATAGTCTGTGCTTCAGGGATCAAATACATATTATACTATCTAGAAGTTAGATTCACTTCACAAAATGTTGTAAAAAGACACAATTAGAATTGCGAAACAGTATATTAATATTACACTGCCGCAATCTTAATTAAAACGATCACACTAAAGTGGTATTTTTAGCAGATGTAGGAAGTTTATCAAACAATAAATTTATTGTAGTAGATTCTGGCTTAATAAATGTGACATAGAGGTCTTTCTAAAGTAGAACCTAAGCTTTTTTGTACTAAGTAGGAGTTCATCTATAACTGCAAAAATTAGAATAGATTATGTGGATCTTAGTAAGCACACAGCTGTCTATTAGTGATGTTGTGACTAAGAACATGCACAAATTAGTACTCCATACATCCCTATCTTGCAACAACAGCAACTCTTATACGACTGGGAATGGAAGAGGATTTCGATGGCAGTTATCAGTACAGTAGTCCATGTAGTTCCATTTTCTATGTCAGAATTCATCTGTCGCTTTAGATGGCAACTATCGTCCTGCTCCGCTGACTACATTTTTTCATTTAATAGGAAATCTGCAGAATGCGCCAACCAATTTAAAAGTCGAACAGCTTGTGAATAAGTCATAAAGATATGCCACAACCATCCAGGTCACATAAAGGTTAAAATCAAGGTCACATAAAGGTTGATCAAAGTACCGGATATGAAGACTAGAGATGAAAGGAATTAATCATTTGGTATATCGATGTTGACCCTGTATGACGATGAACAGTTCAAGCTTCCAACGTTCGTTCACATTGGTCTTCCACATATGGATCTATTTATCAAGATGATGTAAGCAAAATCCAGATTTCTCAGAAAAGATTATGTTGCGTTGTTGACAACTGTGTACTTCGTTGTCAAGTGAAGAGAAAGCAATGGTTCTCTTTATTGACAATCACTGAAGTCGCGGGTATCGTTGCACCGTACATATGGATTTGGTGCTATGGCGCATGCCATTTGCCTGAGCCAGGGCACGTGATGTGCTGTACGATCCATTACCCAATAACGACTGATGTTGCGTTTTCTCAACATTAGTCAAAACCCTCTTTGTTTTAAAAAAAGTTTTCTGTATGGTGTTTCATACTGTAACTTTTTTTGTATATTGTAGATAAAACTTCATTGTTTCTGGATAAAAAAAAATTTTTCTATCTCCCATTAGAAATTGTTATAAAAATAAATGATTGTTTCGACAAACGCTTTGCAAAAATAAAGTTTTTGCTTTTAATTTTGAGTAGATATCATCGAAAGCACTTATTTTTGTTAGTACGCAGTTTTTAAAAGGATGCAAAACGCAACGTCAGTTTAAAGTAGTCTTTGTAAGTACTATATACAGATTTTCATAGATAGTTGTGTTTTTTTTTACAGATTCCCCAAAACAATTCTTCCAAAATAGCGTACATCCGAGACAACGGTTTTTAACGTTGATTGAAGCATTATAATGTGTAAAAGATTGGAAGAAAACTGAAAAACTAGCTAAGGTTCATCTACATTTAAATACCTTAAATGATGATTTCATGCAATATGAGATTTCTTTCAATACACCTTTCTACAGATGAAGGTATTATTTGTTCATCAAAGGAAACCCTTTCGTTTCGAGTACAAAGTTTAGTGTTTTGTGTTGCTATGAAGAGTATTATATCATTTTGATATATATTTAGGAAAAACATTTTGGACTAGATGGGAGATGTTGTAACAGTTCTTTCAAGTGTGGGGGAAGTTTCTTCAAATCATTGCGTATATTTGGCAACTTTTTTACGTCAAGCATGTTGTTATCGGTATTGAAAGAACGGAAATTTAATACGGCTGGAGCTATTGAGTACAGTATTAAAAAATGGAAAAAGAAGAACATATCACTAAGCATTTGATAAACAGAATGGCATCGCAGTAATTCGATAGATCGACAATTCTGTCATAGCTATGACAACTAACTTTGATACAATTTATCCAACCACCTTCGGGGACCAAGAGGTGCTCAAAAAGAGAAACAAATCTGTATCTATGTATATAGAGTAAATGTATATATGTATATAGAGTGCAAGTAAAAGGTAAGAGATAGGGGCGATCTAATTTTACGAATTTTGTTTTACGAATTGCACGAATTTTACAAATTGTACGAAAAGAAAATAGCTAAATCAAAGGCATGGAAACTTTTTAAGATTGCTGTTAACCCCAAAATTTCTCTGTTAGGTTTTTAAAGAAGTTTTGCACGAGGATTGCTGAAAACAAAGGAAGAATATTCTGAAGATTCATATACTGATTGTGTTAATCGACCATTTTTCTCTCAGAATTTAGCCTTAAGTGAAACGATAAAGGATCCCACAAATCACATTACCTAGGAAAATTCAACAAACAAAACTGAAATATGCAAATACTGCGGTAATCAATCGATAACTGTTTGTAATAAATGTTATGTGCCTTTGTATAGCAAATGGTTCAAAGACTTTCGTGCATCCCAAAAGTTATCAATTTTGACTGCCACTACGGTTTCGCAACATTTTGTGTGTTCGACAAAAATAAATGTATTTTTTATGTTACATGTTTTCTCTTAACTAGACTCTAATACTAAAAAAAATTATCTTTGTTCATGTCCTTCACATGAAATGCATTGCGGTCGTTAATGGGTTAACAGTGAAATGGGCAAGATGTCTGTCTTCTCGGACGTTCTCTAAGCACTTCGTTGTCAGTGGTCCTGCTGGATTGCAAATTCTCATTACATTGATTGAATCTCAATTAATGCGAATAATTTGATAATTACATTTAATCTGCTTTCCCTTTAAGTAGATTTTTCTCATTCAATCCTGAGACATGAAAGTATGAGTTCTTTCTTCTTACACGATACGTAACACGACCTCCAATACACGAAACAACGAGTAAACGTGATTTCCGAATGTAAAATAATGCACTTCATTTTTTATAATGTTTCGAAATATCATTAATCTTGCCTTTAATGTGAATCTGCAGTGCAATGCTAATCATTTCCATATCCCACCATATTCTACCTTTCACGAAAATTTCAGGTTTATTGTGGGGTTCCTTCATAGTCTAATAATTAGTCTAATAATTTTAACTGCAAGGAGTGTAAAAAAAGTCTTGGACGAGTAAGAGATATTTAGAATGAGAAAGCTATAGATCTCGAGCTTGATTCCGATCAATAAATTGTACAAATTAGAAATTTGGTTAGTTAAAATTCAGCAGAATGTTATTTAGTTACTGTTTAGAAATTAGTTTAGAAAAAGAACAGCTAAGTGTCATTCTTTTATAATTACAGGGAACCCTCTTCAAGATAATCACCTAAGCATCCGAAGGATTTTGTTTTCCTGTGGAAGTGCCATTACAGAAGGCATGTTCGGTATCAATATTGATTTACGTTTTTAGAAATACTGACCGTTTTCAGAAATGGTCATTTTAAGGAGTTAAGGAGGTATATTCAACATAAGAGTGTTCACTGTAACTGAATTTTATATATTTTTTCCCAAGCTGTGCAATTTTTGAGTTTCTTAATTGCTGGCTCAGAATGTGCTTTTATATTTTTTAGAAAGGTTATGAAAAAGATACATCAAGCATTCAGAATACGAAGAAAAAAATGTATTATATATACTTGCAGTTAAGAATAGAATTCCTTTTTAGTAAAATATGGAAGGGAATCTTTGAAAATAATGTACACATATTCAGAAACAACTTCCATAATGATGTCATCTTCCTCATTGGATGGTTTTACATTTCTGGAATCATTCGGATTGGCGTCTAGTTGTAAATACCAACGGAAATGTGCCCCAAATACTTTGAAATATGATTTAGTTTCGCGCTAACACACATACGGAACAATGAAACTGAATTCTCGACATTATTTTCTTATACACTACTGGCCATCAAAACTGGTACATCATGAAGGTGACATCAACAAACGTCAAATATGCATGAAAGGTACTACATGTTAAGACGTGCAAATGATTACCGTTAACACAAAGTAGGTATGATTAACGCTGTCAATACTGTATATAAATGAGAAGGTTGCACAGATTGTTTGCACAGATTGTTTCTCATTTGTAAATCGCATTTGAAAGTTGGTTGTTAAACCTCGGACAAGAAGAAGAAACTTCTACTAGTATGTGTCGGAATTCTACTGCAGAAGAATTGTGGCCTGTTGGGACTGTTGTTATTGCAGCTCATATTTGTCGGGATCCCATGACTATCAGGCGAAAAAGGAACTGATGGGTCCAGGAGGACCGTACTGAAGGCGATGCAGGATTTCAGCGACCTTAAGAGTCCAGGACGACAGAAATGATGATTTCTCTTCCTTGCAGTCATACATCGTACAGTCACATCACATATCTTGAGTCAAGAACTTGACTCTCATGCAGGATGCAACGGTGGACTTACGTGGACACTGCAACGACGTCTGCAGCATCACAGCACGCTTACCATTGTTGTGGCTTTCCTTGAAACTGCAGCAGAGAAAAGCTCGCTAACAGTGTGCGACCAATGACGACATTGGATACAGGAGTGGAAACTCGTCATCTTTTCAGATGAATCTCGTTTATGCGTATAGCATCATGATAGACATATCAGTGTGGAAAGGCACCAAGGAAAGGAAAGTTGCCAGCTTACATTCGTCATCGTCATATCGTCATAAGGGCCCAGCGGTGTCAGCCGAAAACGTTACCGACGAAAACGTTGTGGAGGAAACAAAGCAAATACAAAAACGTCGTCGTACAAAATATTGGGGGAGAAAAAAAAAAACAAGGAAAAATCACCGGAGTTCTAAAACATCGTGGTACAAATAAGAGTCGTCGAAAATAAAGCGGTTCAAACACTTCGCAATTTAAAAAACATCGGCATCGAAGATATTGTGGTAAAAAATCAAACATTTGGCAAATCATTGCCTGACGAAAACATCCCAGACGTGCGCTTTAAAGCTCTAAAATTTCGCATATTCACATAATAAATTTTGAGCGCAAGAAAGATTGATGAATGTTTTTACTTTTATAATTCATGTGTTCATTCATTAACTAACAAATTTTTTATGAAAAAATAAGAAGGAAGTTTAAGCATTCAAAAACGGAAAATAAGTAGAAAAATAATGCTAGGAGCAGCAGTTATAAAGTGTATTGGTAATTTTTCATGAAAAATGCAGTCTAAAATGATTAAAAAAAAGAAAGTGAGTAATTATTTGTGGTTACCTGTATTAAAACTGTTCAATAAACTATCAAATTATAAACTTCTAGTAATTTCTTTCAACACTGAAAATGAGTGGAACATTAATGCTACTTCAAAACTTTATTAGTAGTTCAAAAAAATAAAATTAAAACTTACGCTTACAAATCATTATGCGAATATGCGTCTATAACTTTTAAAGCCAGAAAAACTTGTGGAGTTCCATTCTTTTACTTCACAGTTAAATGTGAAGAACCCCTTACACTGATAAGCGAATAATCGCTTGAGTGTGTGAACAGAGACGTAAGACTCAAGAAGGGTTAATTACCCTTTATTTCTCAAAATAAGATTTAACACAGTCGGCTCCTATCTCAGAGCGTACAGTTCGAGCAGCTTGGGCTCGAACTCTAATAATAAGAACTAAAACTTAAATAATGCTTAGCTAAAAGGATATAGCCGAAGCTATCAGGATTCTAAGTAGTTGGCCCCTAAATCTCAATTAAGTAGGCGAAGCTATCAAGAACCTGAAGTTTGGCCGAGCTTAGTAATAGCTTAGGGGGAGAGGTAGTCCAAAGGCAAACGCGCGCTAGTCAGAAACTCTGGCTCTCTAACAAAGTCAGAGAAACGTTGACTTAAATACTACTTATTTGCATTAAACGCGTTTCTGAAAATACATTCTGGTAGGAAATTGTAAGCTGAAATTGGGAGGGAAAGGAAAGTGTGACAAACTTAAAGTAACTTTTATAAACTTAACCTTACAAGCATACGTCTGCGATATTACCGTCATGTGATGATTTGCGGGTGCTTTTTGTTTTACCACGATATTTTCGACGAGGATGTTTTTAAACTGCGAAGATTTCGAGCAGCTTTATTTGTTTACGACGAAATTTTGTACTGCGATGTTTTAGATGTGCAATGTTTTCTACTTGCTTTCTTTTCTGCCATGATGTTTTTTCTCCCAGAGTTTTCTCCAAGTTTTCGTCTTGCGCTGTTTTGTCCGCGTTGTTTTTTTCCGCGATGTTTTTTCTGTGGTGTTTTTACCTGTAACCGTATCACATTGTATCAAGCTTCAATTTTGAATGTCTGAAATAAACTCTAAGCTAAGGTGAAACTTCCTTAATTTTAAAGTAAATGGACTTCTCTTACAGGTATTTTAATACAATCAATAGTTTGCACTCTTTGGAAAATCAGTCTCCTATAGTCGAAGGAAATGTTCATCATAATGAAGCAAAACGAAAACAACATTTGTAACTCTATTTCAAATCATATTGCTTCAAATAATTCAATTAGATTTATCAACATGCAAATTATATTCTTTTATAATTCTTTCGCCTGTGATTTATTTGTCAACTTTACATGATTTTTTTAATTTCATCGAAACTGCAGTATACCTCGTTTATTATATAAAAAAATTACTATTCAATATGGGTGCATTTTTAAAAAGCCCATCTTGTTTTCCTTATTTTATGCCCTTTAAGTTTATTTACTAGGGGTGTTTCGTAATTTATTTACTAGGGATAAAATTTTAAAAGTATCTATGTTCATCTTGAAAGCATCTACAAAACTCGTAAAAAATAAATCGCTAAATTTAAACTCGTGTCATCTAATATTCAGGTAGCATTTAAACTGCGTTTCATTAAGTATTTATTTATTTATTTGTTTATTTTATTACAGAAGTAAACAGAAATTTGATCTATTTTTCCTTTTACTGAATTAGCTTATAAACCCCACATTTTCCAATCTTAAATAAATATTTTATCTGATTTTTCTCAAAGTTATTTTCTCTAATTTCCTTTTAATAATGATTTTACCAAACTCTCTAATCTTTGCTTTATGGTCAAATTTCATTCCTTAATGCTATTTCATTCAGATTCAAAATTTTTCAGAATATCTTAATACTCTGGTTTCCAGACTATTTCGTGTTTTCATTTGAAATTCATGACTAAATATTATCACAAAAAAACTGATTTCACAGTTTGATAAAATCTGCAGTCAGCTTTCCAGAACTGGATTTTAAAATATAATTGTTACCTTTTCCAAAGAGAAAAGAATATTCCTTCCTATTTAATCATAAAAGTTAAAATATTTTTCTTCATTTTCAAAGAAAATTTTTCAGTTTTTCAGTATTACGAAATTTACAAATTTAACTCAATTTGATATCGTAAAATTTAAAACTTAGATTAGTCACTTTTGTCATAATTTAATGTAAAAACTTCATATAAACTTCACTTTATTGTTACTACTGCTACTTAAAACACTTTTTTCTCGCCTTTTAACTGCACTTTTCTTTCCAAACTCTAAGAATCAATCTGCATAATATGAATAGTTTACTCTTACATAACACGCCTTATCGAATTTCAAAAGAATACACATGCAGTAGAATTTCGTTCATCCAAATTAAAAAAGAGGAAGTCTTTCAGTTAACCAAATGAGAAAAGAATTTTCATCAACTAAAAAAAGAAAAAAAATTATAATAATAGCAATAAAAAAAATCTGAAAGCTTTCAGATTTTATATAACATCCAAAGGGGCGTTTTCTTGACGTTTTGTGCATTACTTTTATTTATTAAATGTCAGGTTCTTCGCACTTAAACCATAAAATTCAATCCAACAGCAATAATGCAAAATATTTAAAAAAGCACTTCGTTAGAAGTTCCGATACACAGCCTCGCGCGCTGGAGATATCCCCACCCCCATACAGTGTTGTCATTGCTCGCTTTAAAATCGTTGAGTTGCTTAATCAAAAACTACTTATTAATCAAGAAATACTTTACATATGAATAATATGAAATATGAAATCGATAATAAAACATAATATATATATTATAATCGATAGTAAAACAAATTACAAATTACAAATTTGGCATCCAGATGCCCATATTCTGGTGGAGATGTACGTTATTCAAAATTTGATGGCTCTAGGTAACGATGTTTTATCACAGTATGAGAAACATACATACGTACATTTATGCAGATTCTTCATTACTTATTTTTTTTAAATATAATACATGGCTCTAATATTTGGTTGCAACAATTTAAAAAGTGATTCATCGTTTATAGTGAATCAACGCAAAATGCCAAAGTGAAATTAATAGCTCTCATGGGCTAACGCCCTTTGGCTAAAGAAATCTGAAATCTTTCAGATTTTATATTACGCCCAACGGGGCATTTTTCAATGTTTTGCGTGTTACCTTATTAAATATCATGTTCTTCGCACTTAAACTGTAAAATTCATTCCAACAGCAGTATCACAAAATATTTAAAAGAGCATATCTTTAGAGTTTCCAATACACAGTCTCGCTGACTGGAGATATTTGTTTCCCCCGCATAGTGTAGCCATTGCTGGCCTTGAAATCGTTGAGTTTGTTAAACAAAAATTCTTTAATGTTTCACAAAATATGAAATCGAAAATAAAACAAATTCCATATTCCAAATTAGGGCTTCCAGATGCCCATATTCGGTGGAGGATTACGTCATTCAAAATTTGATGGCTCTAGGTACCTTTGTTTTGTCACAATGCGAGAAACATATATACATTTATGCATATTCTTTAATATTTAACTTCTTTAAATACAACACAGGGCGATAATATTTGGCGGCAACAATTTGAAAAGTGATACGCCGTTTTATAGTGAACCAACGTAAAATGCCAAAAAGAAATTAATAGCCATTCTGGGCTAAAAAGAAAAAAAGAAATACCTTAATATTGCTAAAAAAAGTTTGTATTGCTCTGCATTTACGTTATGATATCATTTAAAATAATGTGTGATCTCTTTTTCAATTTTTCTCATTTCGTTTACTAATCATGACGTTACGCCTACCTTTGATGAACAGTGTAACAGATTGTGAATACTCGTTATTTTTCTTAAATATAATTTAATACTCTTCTAAGCAATAAATAAGGCCTTTCAATTTATGTAAGCCTTTTTCTCATATTCTTACTCCTCCAAGTCTCTGTTTCGTGGATACCACCTGAGTTTGATTGCTACTAAGAAAACGAGGCTTGGGTCTGGAACCTCACATTTTAGGGAAGCCGGAAGTACCATGAAATTTGGCGTCGAAATCCAAAAGGACGCTACGTTTAAGATCCCACTCTGTTTTTATCTGACCTTAATTAAAATTACAAGGTACGTACGTACGTTTCGATTAACTAAGTGTTTTACTATATTCTTAAGACATCAACATTAAAAGGCCTCTCTTAATATACAATGCTTCTAATTAGCCTTATTTGTGTAATAATAGAAGAAACCTAAATTTCTACCACGTTTTCCCTTTCGGTGTATGTAGGTTTGGTTACACTTCGTACGGGCGGTTTCATATGTAGATTTGGTTACACATTAAACCCACTAACATGCTGTAATTCTTGCATGACTAGTGTTTCACCTGGCTTCGATTGCAATATGCGCACATTCCCTCTCGGCAGAAACAAAATTCCGAATCACCTTCTCGTTGTTATTCTTACCTCAAAACTTATCCCCTCCCTTCTTCCCACATCTTCCTTCGCACAGTCTCTGCCATCCCAATTCTCTACTTGCCTTTCCCCTTTTATACATAAGGCCACAGCAGTCTGAACATAACCGATACTGTGTCGGCCATTACGCTAAAACTGGAGGCTATGAACGACAAAATGCCTAGTGATTTGAACATTTCCATATAAATAGGAGAACTCGGTGGGCTATAAATCACATATTTCACCCCTCCAACCGAGCTTTCGGAGGGGGTCGATGGTATATATACATATATCGAACTGTAGCTGGAGACCCTCTGGATTGAGCTCTAGCTTAAGCCACCCAGAGGAGTTGAGGGTTTATTAAATATCGATTTCCTTAAAAAGAGACTTGTGTGTGTCCAACAACTGAGTCAATAAACCCAGGCGTGCAAAGGGTAGAGTAGAAGTTTCGTGAATTCGATCCTGATTCGGCAAACGCGGTTCAAGGATTGGTTGAAGTAGAGGACCCTGACGACCCCACTGTTGTTGAGAATCACACATTTTACTGACATATACATGGCCCCTTATTTTAGATGCTTCAACTGGTTCAAAGAAAACTAAAATTGGCCATCGAATGAAACTGATTTTTACATTATATAAAGTTTATAAACTGGTCGGGTAACAAATACAGCTTTTCGTATTATAGCTCATCATACTAGCGAATAATAACCAGAGGCAGCTTGGCAAATTTATGAAGGAATTAATTGAAACATTTTAAGTAAAACCAGCAAAGTCAGAAACAGAGCCTAATACAAATGTTTTGTAATTTGTTTAAAGATGAAACAAATTTTGCATTTAAACTATGACATCATGTTAAACTCAAAATGTATCATGCAAGGAAAGCACAAATTTCGGAGAACATTTTTAGAAATCTATCACAATGCATAACCTTATAAAATACAAAACTACCGCTATGAATTTAGTTATATTATATTTTTTAAGATAATGTTCTTACAAATTTAATTCTGGTTTCCTTTTAGAAAAAGTTGTCATTTAATTAATTCTCTTGCTGCTATAAAGTAATAAAGTACTACTTCCCCTAACGTGATTACATGAAATTTATAATTAATTCTACCCAAATAAATTACATGAGTAAATTTTAAGTATTTTTAAGAGAGTAAAGATAAAGAGTAAAATGTAATATTTAGATACATTAAGTGACTATGGTGTCAATTTATGCAGATTTTAATATTTTAAATTTTGGAGTAGCAAAATGCTTAGTTTTACTACAGTTTTTCTTAAAGTATAATATTCATAGAATGAGTGAAAGCTATGCATACAAATCTGATATCGAGCGTTTTTGATTGTTGGGCCAGTCAGTTATGAATTAATTTTTTTCCCTTGGATTAAGTGCATTGAAATCTGAATTTGTTATATATATTTTCATGAATAAAGAAAGGAATATTTAAAAAGGAAAGTTGCAAAGAAATCCATACCGATATTTAATTTTTCGTGAAATATCAAAATTTTTCAGTTTTTTCTTATGTCGTGAAAAAATTTCATTATATAGCATAGAAATTTCAGCAAGCTGTTTTTCTGAAAAGTTATTCTGAACAAGACTTTCAAAATGGAAAAAAAAAAGTCATTATAAAAGTATTTAAATTTTTTTGAAGAAATGAAAAGATTAAGAATGGAACAAAATAAAGGAAATAGCGTTTTTAAACAATTTTTTAAAAAATTTCTATCAGCAGTATTAAACCAAGATATTCTAAAACTGCCGCTTTCCTTTGATTTTTCTTTATGTGATTTTTTTTTTCCCCTTCACTCTCCATCTAAGTTCTAAACGCTGTTCGGGGTCTTAATCTAGAAATCTATATTTTAGGATATCTTATAATTCCATATTTAAATCATGTAATACAATAGCAAATATATTAATGCATAATGATAACGTTTATTTAATTACCATTAAAACTGCTGCTAATATATATTTAGTCATAATAAATGAATCAAAGCAAATAAAAACATTTCCTTTCATATTCTTAAAAATACTAACATAAACCTGAAGTTAAAATAGATAAGTAAATAAATAAAAATAAAGTGGACTTTTCAAAGCCCAAAACATACTAAGTTTTCAATCTTAATTTGATTTAAACTAACCCCGATCATAACTTAGGATCCATCCATTTGGTTAACATATATTTTGTGAACTCCAAGTTAAACAAATAAATAATGGCAGTAACATTTTTCGTCTGGAGCTCATCGCAGTTCATGCATGCTTAAAAAAGTCATTTATAATGTTTCAGGGTTTTTCATCCCTGATAAATCATAAATGATAAACAAAACAAACAAATAATGCAAAAAACAAAAAAAAAACATAATGAACAAAAAATGAATTAACACTCCTCTTTTGTCCACTTTTTTTTGTACAAAATAAATCGTAATTAAATGAATTAATTGTATGAATTAATATTGTATGAATTAAACGTATGAATTAAATTGTATGATTTCCTACTTTTTATATATAAAAGTTTTGCTTTGGTTTGTTATCCATCATGTCCATTCCCTTCTTAAGGTTTTTAATTACTTTCAGATTATGAAGCTTTATGATAAAAAGATTATTTACAGCGAAAAACATGAACAGGTAATCATTTCACCGTACTAAGCAGAACGCATTTTCAGCATTATTAAATATAACATAAATCCTTCACTAATATAACGGCCCCTCAAAACAAAGGGGAAGGCAAAGTGGCGAACTGGCTAACGGTCCCGACAAAGCTGTCGCCTGCGAGTTAAAAGCGCATTACACAAATAAGCCCCCTCCCCCTCGGGTTCCCAAAAAGCCGCAGCCGAAGCCCCCTTTCCCGAGACAGCTGCACAAAACACCAGCAGCTTCGATAAAGTCTCCTCACCACTCCCCCTCAACAGTAGCGCGTGATCGCAAATAACAAGCGATATAACTGGAACGCCGTTTTTCCACCATTGTGTTTTATTGAAGGGGGACTTTATGTCCCATCACAGAACGTGGGGAATACGGATAATTTGTGGTGACTCCAGGAGTGGAATTTCCTTCTTTCCCCTTGAGAGGTGGGGAGGAAGTGAATTAGGTTTTATTTCTATTTTATTTTTTTTATTAAGAAGTAGTGATTATCTTGCAAAAAAGGGAGGTGAAGATTCGGGTGTTAGAGGGATGTCGATACAAGAAATGTTTTGATAGATTTTTACATTAGCGATATTTGACAGGATATTTTAATTATTTCTAAACAGTAAGGAAAATGTAATTCATGTAAACTATTTATAACGCTATTAAAATCTGTGAGCGTCTGTTTGTTTGGTAACATCATCTCATCCGGGGCGGCGGGAATTGAATTTCGAGAGAGATTCTTCCGGATACCAAAATTTCGTGGGAAGCCACTTTGACCATTCTCATCCTTGCACGATTTTAATCAGCGAAATATTAAAAGCTCTGAAAAGGCTTAATTGGCAACAAAAAATTTATTAGTTGTTGCGGGTTATTAATTATTGATTACTGCGGGTTGTTGCGAGGTATTAAAAACTCCTCCCCTTTTTTTTTTCAATGGCCGGCCCTCAGCCGACTCCGGCTTGGCCACTTCTAAGGCCAGAAGTGATGGTCACTTTATTACGGAGGCACCTAACAGGAGGTGGGCCACCTTTGCCTCCTATACAGAGGCGGACATTTACAGCCATGCCTTCTCTGGGATTCGAGCCCAGGCTCTTTGGTATCGTAGCCGGCTCCTCTAACCACTATACCTTTGGACAGCATATTAAAAACTCTGAAAACGCTAATTTGGCAACAAAAAAATTATTTACGAATTGGCTGTTGCGGGCTGTGCGAGGTATTCATTTTTGATTGTTGCAGGGTGTTAACGATTAAATTAATTAAAAACTCTGAAAACGCTAACTTGGCAACTAAAAGTTTATTTACGAATTGGTTGTTTGCTTCAAAAGCCTGCTCATCTGGGGGGGGGGCTTGCCCGCTAGTTTGTAAATAATGGATATGAATAATTTAAACAAAATTGTGAAATCCACGTACTTTCTAAATTTATGGCGCCTTTCAACTCTTTTTAATTTACGAATACTCTTATTTTTCCTATTCATTGCAACAAAGATAATGCGGATGATTCCAGGAAGGAGGAGGAAAGGAAAGGTGACAGATTTTAACGGTCGCCCAAAAGGGTATGTTAAGGTTTTTTACAGTCGTTGAGCTCGCAGTCTATCAGTCTACTCCTGCACACTGCTATCTCCCCCCCTTTTTTTAACCAAAAAGGGCGTTCGCCCGAATAGCCTATTAATCTCGAAACAGGATTTGGCGGGGCCGAATCCCTTTTCAAATTGTTGACACAAATATTATCGGCGTGCATTACTTTTAAAGAAAAATCAAATAATGAAGAATCTGCATCATGAATGTATGTAGGTTTCTCGCACTGTGAAAAAAATCGACAGTATCTAAAGCCCTCAGATTTTGAATAACTTAGTTCTCCACCCAAACATGTGCACCTGGAAGCCCGTATTTTAAATTTCGAAATTTTCTATTTCCTATTTTATAAAATTTTAATGAATTTTTAACACACTCAACGATTTGAAAACGAGCAGTGGCAACACTGTACAGATTAAAACACTTTTATCTCCAGCACACGAGACTATCGGAAATTCTACAGATATGCTGTTTTTAAATATTTTGTGACTTTGTCATTCAACTGAATTTTATGTGGCGTAATTGCGAAGAATATGATATTTAATTAATAAATTTAATAATTACAAAAAATTACAAAATTACAAAAAATTACAATAAAAATTACAAAAAAATTGTTTTGCGAGCCATATTACTAAGAAAACTGTACATTGATATGATAAACTGAGTAAAGGCTGTAGAAAATAGAAAAATTTATGCCAACACTTAACACTGCATTGGTAATTCTAAGCATGTTGCTTTTAAAAATTTTGTAACTTTATTGTTGAAATGTATATGGCGTAAGTGCGAAGAAAATGACGCTTAATAATAAAGCTAAAAATTCTGGAAAAAGGGTTAACAGGTGTGAGTGCAACAGCAGGCTGGTAGACTGCGAGTTCAGCGAAAGCATAGAAAAATCCTAACAAACCCTTTCGGGCGACCGTTAAAATCTGAGCCCTTTCAGACTTTTTTTTTCCTCCTCATTTTAGATTTATTATTAAATACCTTTTCCTTCTCACGTACGCTACATACAGTTCAACAACACAATCACAAAATTTTTAAATCGCAAAATTTTAATTTTTTTACGCTACATACAGTTCAACAACACAATTTAAATTTTAAAGCTGCGTAACAGTGTATACTTAGAATTCCCAATGCATTTAGTGTTGGCTTACATTTTTATGCTTTTTTAATGTTTCTTCAGTCTTTTCTCAGCTCATCATATCAATTCAATTTTCTTAGTAATAGGGTTAAGAATTTTTTTTGTCTTTTTATTATTAACATTTTACGTGTTAACGTTATTTTATAAATATTACGTTCTTCGCACTCAACGCCACATGAAATTCAGTTTAACAGCAAAATTACATAATATTTAAAAACAGTATATCTTTAGTACTCCCGATAGAATGTTAGAGGTCGCCATACGTATTTTTATATTGTTCATTAAAATTGAAAGCTAAATATCTTACCTTTTTGAGAATGGCAACAGTCTCACCAGCTGAAGATAAAAATGTATTTGGAAATGTTGCTACTCCTCTCTTTCAAATCTTCGAGTCTGTTAATCAAAAATTCATTAAAGTTTTACAAAATATGAAAAAAAAAATCACAAAGCTTTCAGATTTTATATTACGCCAAACAGGCTTTTTTTTTTTTTTCATTTACAGGTACCCACGTTTCAAGAACATTTGGACTAATGCCCCTTTGGGCTAAAACTATTTAAAAACAGCATATCTTTAGAATTTCCGATAGATGCCTCGCACGCTGGAGATAAAAATGCTTTATTCCGCACAGTATTGCCACTGGTGGCGTTGAAATCGTAGAGTTTTTTAATCAGAAATTCGTTAAATTCTAGAGAGACAAAGCTTCGCAAAAACAAAGATAACGCCTTCTTTTATTTATTGCGAATTAAATGATGTTCAATCAATTCTGGAATTTATTCGAGGAAATAAATGTTTAAGCTTTACTTCGTAATTGTTAATATAGTTATTTTGAGTTTTTATGTGTTTTTGCCTTGTCGCGAAGTGAGAACTGAATAAATTGAATGAGAAATACTGAATCGTCTGTGAAAAACTGCTTCTTTTGTTTGTTTGTTTAATTTCTTCTATACATCATTTTAGATTTATTATAATATTTGAATAGAGCAACGATTAGGTAATTATGCTCTATATAATCAGGTAACCGCAATGTAAGAAACATTTTCTGATGTAATCTCGAACAAAACTGGAGTAGAATTAATTAAATACTACTTTATTTATTTTGCCTTACTTAAATAGTGTAGTCACAAGCAGCAGGTCTTCTGCCATATTGAATTTTAAGATGTGATTGGCATTATCTGCAACATAACTGATATAATTTTTCTAGTGATTACGCGTATCAAGCAATTGCATTATTGTGTTCCTCCTTCTTAGTGCTAAAACAAGCAAAAAAGCAGCCCTCATACGGGGTTGTAATAAGGGGATGCCGTAATAGCGGTCCTTTAAAGCTGCGCTCAGTCGATGGTGTAAAAGGCATAAGTGGTTTAAGTCGAGCGGCGTTGCCAGGCAACCAGTCTGCGCTGCGTCACAAAATCTGGTTTAGGGCTCTTGGCATAAAGTTCGAAATTTTCAACTTAATGCCGACTTGGGATAAACGTCGACCAGTCAAAGCGAACGCGCGAAACCTGAATGGGAAAACAGAGCGGGAAAGATGTAGACATATCCACACGTGCGCAAATTTAGCTTCTCTATTGGGTGCGGCTTCGATCTTGTGCCGCAGGTGTGAACGGATCTCCCTCATTTTTATTCCTTGTGACTGTGTCTCTGTGACATTTATGTCGCCGTCTGAACTCCGCCTTAGACGCTGAAACTTCGCTTCAGAACTAAATCGACTTCTTGTCGATGACACTATAACTAAACGTCTGTGGTAGCTTCCTTTTTCTTTCATTAGATAAATAGCTATCTTGCTGGAAAATGGCCTTTATTTCTCTTATGATATAGTAAACAATATTTTAGAAACAAATTTTGAAAATTCTTAATAAAAATCATAAATTTCTGATCACGTGAAGGATATTTTAGAATGGCCAGTTTAAGCTTGTGATAATCATCAACGTTTCGGTAAGCTTATCTATTTATCTAAAGATAATACTCCTGCTCACATTTAAATGCATCTTATTAGAAGTGGATTATAAGAAGAGATAAGTCTGTTTTTAATATTTGCTTTAAGATATTATTTATGTCAAACACAGGCCAGAATTTCCCTGCTTCAGAAAGAAAAAGATGATTATTGAATGGCTTAATTAGATCGGAAAATGAATTAGCTTCATATAATTAGAATGATTTGATAATTAAAACTTTAAAATTTTTCAACAATTTGTGCTTATTTTTTCTGGATATCTAAATCCACCACGGATAATTCAAATAAAACTTCGAATATATAAAGCTATCAGCTTTCAAATTCAGCTATTTTAATTCTTATTGCCAGCATAAAATTAAATAAATAAATAAAGTAAGCTGTGAATATTAAATCGATTTTGTTACAGTATAAACACAGAGCTAATGATTTGTCAGTTTTCTAAAAATTATCTGATCGCATGTATGCAATTCAAAATTTTTATCTTGAAGACTACTACAGGAACATAGTTTTATTATTATCCAAAAGTAAATGACACTCAATCTTCGCGACACATCAAGCTGTCACTTTCTCAGTGTGGTGATTCATAATAAATTGTCAATATGAAAGATTATTTTGATAATGTTTGATACATACTTAAGTATGGATTACCTAATAATATATTTTCTTACACATAAATGTTGTTTAGTTTTTTAAGTAGTGTAGCGTGATAGTTCTAGAGTTAATATGTGAATTGTAACTAGTTCTTTTTCCAGATTAAAAATAAGAATCAGTTTTAGGAATGTTGTTGTTACTTATGCTCACTTGTCTGACGTATATATTCCACGAAATTTCTCGTGGCAAGGAGCCCAAGATTGCGCCTGTCGTTGGAAACAGCCTTGAGCACCTTACAAGTGACAGTGCGATTTGGCTCAGTTCCGCTCGCAGTTTTGAAGGAGAGCACCTCGGGGGAACGGCTCCACCCCTCTTCTCTTCCACCAAACCACACGAGAAGACTTTCGGCTCGCCGCATATTTAGAGTGCCACCATGCTGCACCGACCCTATACACTTACAAACATCCATGCCTTCTCCGGGATTTGAACCTAGGCCCTTCGGCCCGGCAGTCAGTGACACTAACCACTATACCGGTTGTGCGGCAGTTTTAGGAATTAATTAGTTAATATTAAAAATCAAATGTTGAAGTTAACTTTATAGGATTATTTGAAAGATTTTTCTAATACTTCAGAATATTAGTTGAATTTAAAATTGCTTTCGATAGGATCAATAGCTTCTAAGCACTACTAAGTTCTTGTAATATTCAAAACAAAGTAACATGCTGTTTAGCTACCTGGGGTTTAGCAATTTAAGATAAAAGCGTTTTCGTGAAACTCACTAGCGAACTGCTAAGGCGGTTCACCCATTTTTTTAGACGATTTTCATTGTAATTACAAAAATATTTTACCTAAAATTTTTACGTTTTAAATGTTCTATTTTATAACCCTTATTCTTTACTATCTTTATAACCGTAACTTCTAAGACAATAAAGCCTTTTGTAGTACCGGAAGAGGTATTTTTTACCATTGCTCTCGCACAGCTTTCCAAAGTTTAAGGAGGTTGTAGGTCGACGTTTGGACAACCCACCGTTTAATAGATCAAAAGCGCAAAAATACAACGGTGATATATCAGGAGATTTAGCAGGTATATGAGCGAAGAGTATGGCCTTGATACCCGTTTCTTATTCTGTTTTTTACAAGAAATTAACAGTAGATTTTGAAATGTCTCTGCTTGCTTTGTCTTGATGCAATTCTACTGATTGATCTCATTGTGTGTAAAGAGAAAGTATACCGTATTTGAAACATGGCGATAAAATATATTCTTGATAATATGTGGAGTAGATCTTAACATTTATCATCACTGTCTTTATTTTTAATTTGCTGTTCTGTGAAAAACCATCAACAATGATAAATCCCTTAGAAAAACCTTTTTTTAGATTCCTTGAACTATGTTTTAAGATTTTTTTCTCCTCTTTGAGGATAATAAATGGATCTCTTTTTATTGCAGTCATATCAGTACACCCAAGGTTCTTCTAATGGGACAACATTTTTACATTTTTGTCCGGATAAATATTTCTCATAAAGAATTCTGCAGCGCGTTCTGCGTTTGGTGTTATGTCGTGGAGAAAGACAATGACCATTATGTTTTTCGCCTGTTTAAGATTCAAATTAGCATTGATCAATTTGTTTACAGTTAACACTGAGCATTTTAATGATTTTACAACTGTCCTTTGATTGGCGGATTTTGTTTTAATATCAATGATCTTACTTTTGCAACATTCGAAGCATTCTGTTTTTTCCTTGGATACGTATTTGGAACAATTTTTCCACTTGAAGCTAAATTTTGACATTTATTTCCTTTATTGTTGACGACATTATCTACTGTAGCTTTGGATATAAAAAAAATCATGGCTTTCACAATTTTTTTAATACCTAGATTACCTAGATTACCTAGATTTTAATACCTAGAAAAGTTTTTTCGAAAGTAACACAAACACAGCCTTCCATCCATTGCTTCCTTAAAAGCGCCATTTTGCATGACAACAAAACTGTCAAGTAGCAGATGATAATTTATACTTTCAAAAATATAGTTGCAATTAAAAAAAAAATTCCAAGAAGACTTTTTTTCCCAGCAAAGTAAAATCTTGTAAAAAATGTGCGAACAGCCTCTGTATATTCTGAATCAAAATTTATGCGTATTTTCAGCAAAATTAGGTACGAATTTAATAAGCATAGATTTCATAATTTGTAATCTCTTTTAACTAAACTCAAGATTTCCCAAATACAAGAACGAAGGAAAAATCATTTGAACTTCTTGAGTTTTTTTCAGTTGTTAATTTGTAACTTTGTAAAGTTTTATTCAGTTTAGCTAAAAGTTAATGTTTCAATTAAAAATTCTTTTAAATTTCTGAAAAATTCTTATTCATTCCGCAAACTGAAATTATCTTGAAATAAAAGAAGAAATGTACTGCAATTTGACTGATTAGTTCGTGCAACTTCGCTGCTGATAATTTACTAACATCGTTATGCAAATTATGTTCTAAAATAGGATTAGTAAGCCAAATGTGTATCTAGTTATGAGGTTATCAAACAAAGGAAAGTGACCTCAGTTTAGTTTCAGTTTTAAGTTACAAACATAAAAGCAGGTAGATAGCCCTACAAAGTAGTTAAAGATTGTTGATAATATAAATAGTTATTGTTGTATTGTAGTTTTCGCTACATCCGTATTGGGGTTTATTTTCTGTAACTGAAGTTTCATAGCTTCTAATTATAAAAATACATTTTAACTCTATTTTTTCGCTTATGTGTTCTTTTAAAATTACGTTTATATTAATTACTACTAGCACCGTTGAAGACTGCAATTCGTCAGAAGTGGAATTATTGCTTCAAAGTAGTTAAATAAACGTTGAATTATATATTTACTGCAATTTTAAAGTATATTAACAGTAATCAGGAATTTTTTAAATGGTATTTCTGAATTAATGTAAACTCTATGTTAAAATTATGCCAGTTTTGTCAGAATATTTTCCATCTGCGTTCAGACTTTCGTCATCTGTCTGCGCAAGCCTAGACAAACAGTCAAATTCATGTGGTAGCAATGCCAACAATTTGGTCGCAGTGCAACGGATCTTTGCATGGAGTGTTTTTCTGCATCGGAGGTGTTTCGTAAACTCTCGTTGAAAGAATCTTCATAATGTTCTGCGTAGGAAAAGCGTATGGAAAAAGAAAGTTGCTGTTTGCTTTTGGGCCAATTACATCAGATTTTTTGGCAATTTTTTTTTCAACAGTTTCAGCCTAACTCCATTCCTGTGGTATGGACCAGGGGTTCTTAAACAGTTTTTAGTCGCGACCCCTTTTTATCATTGAAAATTTTTCGCGACCCCAGGACCCCATAATATTTACGAAAATTTTGTGAGACCCCATGAGCCTTGCGCAAACCCGACACAACTTGAGTGAAATTGTCAATTTTTTCACTTGTACTGTAATAATGTATTGCAGTTTTAGATCATTAACTTTAATTTATAATTTTAAGACATAGAACAATGTGAAAATTTTAAATAAGTAACAGACGAAATAACAGCGTCATTTGCAAAGCAAGTAAAATGAACGTTTACATCGTAAGGTTTATCCTAATTTTATTAACAGTTATTTTAAGTTTAGGCATCTTTCCAATCTTTCTAGTTTCAGCTTACAATTTCCTACCAGAGTATAATTTCAGAAATGCGGTTAATGCAAATGAGTAAAGAATAGTAATTAAGTCGATGTTTCACCGATTTCGAGAGAGAGAGAGCCTGAGTTCCCGACTAGCGCGCGTTTGCCTTTTGGCTACTGTTCTCTAAGCTATTGTTACGCTCGGCCATACTTACTTTAGATCCTTGTTTGGCTTCTCCGACTTAATTTAGGGAAGAACTACTGAGAATTTTGATAGCTTCAGCTATATCTTTCAGTTAGCTTTAGTTTAAGCTTTGTTAAATTTAATTTTATATTCATTTAAGTTCAAGACCATGGTGGAGGCTTTGCTGTACACTCCGAGTTAGGAGTTGATTGTAGTATATTTATTCTGAGAAATAAAAGGTAGTTAACCCTTCGTCAGTCTTACATCTCTATTCACACACTTGAACGATTATTCGCTTATTAGTGTTTGTGGTGTTCAAGGATTGAACACTGAATAAAATAAGTAAAACCCCACAGCCTTATAAACAGAATACGTCCAAACGTTTTCGTTTTTTCTTTGTATGTATTGTCTTATCTTTGTTTATTTTCAGATACATTGTGTAAAAATATTTGGTAATTAAAATTATTATAATAAGTTAAAGAAATATCAAAACTGCTAATTTTTGGCGACGCCCTGCTGCAGGTCCTGCAGCCCACAGTTTAAGAAACTCTTATATGGACTATTAAAATGATTCATATCATCAAGAAAAGTATTGAGAAAAGCTGTATGGTTGCATTTTCACTAGAGGTAAGAATATAATTTATATTGCAGTACTTTGTTTATAGAGTTATCGTATCTTAACTCTAAGCTCTTTTGCATTATAGAACTCCAGTTGAAGTATCCAAAACTCAAAGTCATGAATTCTTTACTATTTAGTTTATCTACATTAGAACTCAAATTCAAATATCCTAAACGCTAATTAACTGATTGATCGCTCTTTCTTTAAGTAAAATTAAGCTTTTTATTAATTAGTTTAATCATTATTAAATAATGATGCATCAACACAAAACTTGCAAGCGTAGGTAAATAACACAAATTCCACTATTTTGTTGTATTATTTTAGCTCTTTTTATTTGTTTATTTATATATTTCCCTAAACATGAGTTAATATTTATTCACTTCTGCAAACGTCATTATAAATAATGGCACTATTAACCTGAATTTATTTCATAAATTTCTGAATTTATCAATTTAAGCCTGTTAACCATTTTTTTATATATCCACATAGCGAACAAGCCTGCAAATGATGGTTAATTTCAAAAGAATCTAAAAACAAGTTTTTCTATGGAAATACTTTTAATTTTGATGTACCAAATTACGAGCCTTCAACCCAACACTCTGTGAACCCTTAGTACAGTTCTTTATGAGCACAGACATATAAACAACTCTAAAATTAAGATAGAATTCTTAGTTTAGGTTCAAATTCAAATGCTTTTGCTAATAGGTACATGCGTTCAAAAATTTGTGTAGCTTCTCAAAATGAAAATAAGTAATTATGAATCAGATAATAATAACATAGTCAAATGATTAGAAACCTTGGTACTTGCGTACTAACCCAACAATCTTAGTAGAAGTAGCCAAATTTTCAGAAAGTGCCAAACTCTGACGACCTAACGCATAACCATTCTTCCGACAACTATACCGTAACAGTCATTTCAGTCAAAAACGCCCTCATTTTCGTATTCGTTCTATTTTGTTGTGTTATAAGTTCCAACCGTTTTTATACATAAATCATGATATTTCTTGCCTTAAACATAGTTTTAAAATGTAAGCTTGTGGAATTCACCAGCAGTGGACGAAACCACTGTAAAATTTCGGAAGTAATACAGAATTTTTCTGAAAATTTTCTAAGGGAACAATGAGGTTCTAGATAGCTATTGTTGCCGAAGGTTGTACGAAGCCGAGTCTCCGCAACCCAAGTAGCACGGCAACGTCGCAATGACGTTGCAAACTTGTCGCGGATGATGTTGCAAAAACGTTGCAATTTGTCGTCTTTATGACTCCCAGATGTCCGCGAAACTCCATTGTTTTGCAACCGTTGCAAAGATGTCTTTATTACGTCTTTGAAAATGAGATTTTTGTCGCATAGACGTTGTTTATTGTGTCTTTCTCAGGTTATATTTCGGTTGCGAAAGCATGGAGTTAAAACGTCGTATCATGAGGTCTTAATGACTCCCAAATGTTCGTAGAATTCCACCTTTTTGCAACAGTTGTGAAAACGTCGTTATTATGTCCTTGTGTTACATATTGATTTATGCAGAAAAATGAGATTAATAATTAATATATTTTTCTTTATTAAACTTTCGTATCCCTTGTATTTTTTTAAAGTTTAAATATTTTATCATTTCCTGAAAACCAAGAAGGTAATACAATTTTTTTTCTCTGTAGCATAAATATGCATACTTTTAAAGAGCCAAATATTCAAGAGAAATTAAAACTTACGAACCTGGCATTACATTGCAAGTATTCAGTATAAAAATAATATGAAGAATTATTATTTTGTATCCTTAAGAATAACTGCGATATTAGATTAAATACGATTCGCTTTTTAACAAATTTACTGCATTAAAGTAAAACACCAGTAACAAGATATATTAGTTTTCAGCAATTTATTACGCGATAAGAATAAAAGTAATGTTGCAAAACAATTACATTATTTAACTGTACAGAAAAAATGTAAATACAGCATTCTATCAAAGGTATTAAATTATCAATGGTGGCAAAACAAGTTTTCTCAAGAAACTTCAAATGAATTTATTGTTTTCGTGTACTGCAGTTTGAAACAAAGTGCATAATCTAAACAAAGAAATATTTGTTAATAGTCTTTCCATAGAATTATAGATAGTCTATAGAGTTAGTTATAGTCCATAGAGTTAGTTTCTCAATGCTGAAACTTGACGATGTTTTTGTCTATCAGTTACCCTGTTATAATTAATCATCTGTAAATAAAATACATATATATGTATATATAATCCTTTTTTAAAATTCATCTACATATTTAAATATCCAATACATGACAACAAAGCAATTGTTACGAGATTTTTCTAGACTAACAACATAGCAGTACAATAGATTAATTCCTTTAACTAGTCATTTTCTGAAATTTTTTGTTCACAAAAAGGATAAAATGCAAAAATAATTAGTTATGAAATGGGCTATATATATTTTGAAATATTTCCTACACCTCTTGAAATACTTCGAGAGAAAATGTCATTTAGAACCTCACGAGGAAAGCTTCTGAATTTGATCGAATTTTCGATGAAATTCTTGCATGCATGCTTATCGAAAAAGCATGCTTTTCAAGATTATGTTACTTAGTTATTCATGTGTGTAAAATACGGCAATGCTTATAAAAAGGTATACTTCTAAAAATTTTGGATTTTTCAAATTTTGAGATTTTTAGATTTTATTCAGGTAGTTTTATAACGTATTTAAACATGGTTGTCCATGAGAATTAAAGGAAGTATAAAGTTATTTAAAAAATACTGATAAAAATATACTTCAGGTGTGAAGAGCACAGAAAGCTCTCTGAGTAATTACGAAAGTGAAATAAAGTTGAACTAACTGTAGATTGTAAAGCTAGTTTTGAATCAAAAAAAAATTGAAAATTATGATTAAATTAAAAAATATAAAATGTAGGTTATTATCCAGAAATCTCAGCTTAGTGAGAGTTGTTTTACTGGAGAACTTTCTAAGCGAATATTACATAGAGATAAATCATGAAAAATAAGTATATGCAGCCGTAACAATGACACCGAGATTTAAATTGGAGACGAAATATTGATGATTTGCAATTTCATTCATTTGTCTGGCTAAAAGCTAAAAAAAATTATGGTCAAGGAAAGCACCATCTTTTTCTCGCTGATTGATATGCAATAAATAATAAGTTACCTGGAAGATTCCTAAGAAAATATCATTAAATAAGCTATTATTAGCCAAATCTATCATAAAGCGACAAAATGGGAAACGGATATAGCATGTAACAATAGTTATTTCAGAATTTTAATTAAACGTTACTTCTAATTATATATTATTCGTTAGGTAGTCTTCATCATTTTCAATACTTTAAACTATATTTTTTAAATAACTTAAATTCTAAGTTATGATTACTTAATATTTCATCATTTCATTTCTTAATCATTTAGTATATAAGTGAGAGTAATTAAGAAAACAGTGATTATTATAAATATATAACAATAACAATAGGCTTTAAGTAAATAAAACTTAATCAGACATAAATAAAAGTAAAGTTAAATATGTGGGGGAAAAAGAGCGTTTCTGATTATAACAGCATTATCACATACTTTTCTGTTAAAACTCAGAGACAGCTTTTCAAAATAGCCGCATCATTTCAAAGATATTAAATTATTACTTTAAAAGCTTCTTTACCACATATTATGAACACAATTTTTTTTCTTTTAATTTCAAAAATAACGACATCAATCAAAATACATGCAGTAATAAAAATATAACAGTATAAAATGGTTAATTATGCGCCATAAAAATGTTAATCTTTGTTTAATCGTAGCAATTCATTAAGTTATAAACTCTAACTGAAAACGTTCCATTTGAAAAGTGTAATATTAATCGAAGGCTATGTAACTGTAAACCCTTAACAATATAACACTAAATGCTCAATTATTCACAATTAAAAAGCTAAGTTTATCCATTATCAAAATTTATTTATATTGATCATAACAGTTGAGTAAATGTACAAACTCCATCTCAAAGTTAGAGCAATGTTTTAATATATAAAATTTATCAATGAAAATTTTCCCGAAAAATTGTTTAATAAAAGCATTTCATTGTGAAATATTTAAGTTTCAGAAAATTTAAATAAGAAACAAATTAGTTCTTTAGAGTCACCTGAAACGTATCAATTTAATATGTTGAGATTTTAATTTTACTCACTTATTAATATAAATTCAACAGTTAATAATCATGGCGAAAGCAGTCTACTATTATAACTTCCAGAAAAAAGAATATTTGACAGCCGTTTGAAGTTCGTTAAAGGCATTTCGCTTCCAGCATTTAATCACTCATCATTTTAACAAGATATCACAACCAATGTAAAGCTCACAGAGTAAAGAAAACAACATAATTTACCAAAATAATATCATTTCAAGTAAAAACTATTTGAAAAAATATTTTTTATATGCAAACGGTACTTACCTCTGCTAACACACAAGAGCAATAAACTGGATCTTACAAAATATCGCCTCGATTTTATGAATAATGTACAGTTACAGTTAGCAAACTTAATTCATTATAATTTTGCTGAATGCAAGTGGTATTAGGAGAATAAATATGATTTAAGATTAACGCATATCTATCTCTGTTGTTTAATTTATCTGCAACTGTGCCTAGTGATGAAAAATGGCGCTCGTAAACACGTCCGTCTACTCTGTCTGCCGATCTGTTTCACGCGCTGTCTCTTCAGTTGGTTAGACGAATATGAAGGATGTGTTCACAATTATAAGCCGAGATGTATTTTTTATACGATTCTATTTTATACCATTAATATGGCAGGGAAAAAGTTCAGTTTGGAATAAAAAGAGTATCGTATTAAGTTCATTCCTAGGAATGAACTTCTCAGTGAAATAGTTATAGAGCGTAATTACCTACAGTTAATGAACTTTAGGGTTGCGCTTTATAATGATTTCAATAACTGTAAGTGTAATTTCCGTGCAGCAAGTTATATTTGAATTATTTAATTTTTAGTTGAATTAATTGACACTAAGAACTCTATTTTTCAAACTTAAAAATTCTTGCACTGTGTGCGGTAAAAGGTTTCATATTATGTCAGCATATTAATTCAAATAAATTCGTCCTTACTTCAAAAATAATAAAGTTGTATTTCAGTAGTGAAATAATTGCTAACATGCGATTTGCAAAAAATTAGATTTAGCACTGATTTCGGAAAAATGATTTTTTTAAATATATAAAATGCATAAATTAATAACTTACTTTATAGATTATTTTCATTTTTAAATATTTTGCTAATATTTATACAAAGCTAAGTTAAGTATTAATCAAAATTTTGAACAATAATTTAACCCCTTATTTTAGTACTAATTAAATTTAATAATTCAAAAGTATTTATATTAAAGTTATATTTCATTAGATGCATCAACCTTAGATTAATATATTTAGATGAAATAAAGTAATGAAACATTACAAAATAAATCTTATGCGGACTTCAGATTCTTGAAGGGACAGATTTAGTCTCTTTTCATTCTAAAAGTAACACTAATAAACTGTGAAAAAAATACTAAAACGATCACGTCTAAAAGCGGTCAAATCACGACGTGATGTCATAAAAGTTATCACGACCACTTTGCAACCTCTCGGAACAGTTTGCAACGTCTTTGCTACGTCATGTGCTACTTGGGAATTCTCTTTTTTTAAGCGAAAACAGATCGCTGTGTACTTCGGGAGAAGAATAACGAGAAAAAAAATTACAGAAATATTCGAAGACGAATGTTTTATTTTTTTAATGTATGACATAATCCTGATCTAATAATTCAAATTTGTATTTTAAATTGCTAAAGTATGCTTTCTTTTCCTATGCTGATATTATTTACCAAACTTACTATAAAAATCGATAGTTTGGGAATCTTTTTAAAAAAGAAGGCCTCGAAAACCACCAACTTGCACATGCCAAGTAACTTTTATATTTTCTACCGTAAAAAAAATCGCCAAATTCTGCCAAGATGGTTGCGATAGTAAGTAAGTACCAAAACCTTTAATGATTTTATCCTGATGACCGTATTATAAATAATCTTATGCTTGTATTACCTGAACTTCAATTCTATCTTTTCATTATTGAAATGTTTAAAAGATCATGTTCGATCATTCCGTTAGTGTTAATAAAATCTTTAATGATCACCTAATTATTTCCTGGTAAAATCCTTGGAAAAGCCAATGCTTTCCCAAAACAGGAAGTTACTAGACAGCAGTTAAAACAGAATTACAATCACAAATAAAACGCTAGTAATTCTGATAAAATTAATGGCATCGTTTAGAGCTTTAATATCCAGGGTTTACATCCGGTAGTCCATGTCTAATTCTTGTGATAAATCACCATTACTCAATAGATCAATTGATGCTATCATTCTAACGGTGGAAACTTCAATATTTTGTTCAAAAGAGATAAGAAATATCCCTTTATACAATTTCCTTTTAGTATTTTAAATTGACACTTAACCAGTTTTGATGTATTGTCAATGATTAACAAACAGATAGCATGAACATCGATTTAGTGACTTTCCGGTCCATGGGACGCGTTATCTCAAACTTTACAACAAACCTGGCAGCATGTTTTGACAAACCCTCAACCTATTTCAACGGCAAGAAAGGAAAAGTGCTCTTTATATTTCTTTCAAAAGGATGATGAATCTCTGGTCTACCCACAGAATGCTACGTGAGAAAAATAGCGCTTGGCTTTTAGTATGATGCAGATTGTAGATTACATTCACGCGGTGACTCTTGTTGCTGAGACAGTTGTTGTCTATTGAGAAAGGTAACAGATTGGTTCGTTTTCATTCAGTGTTTGGTTACATTATACTATTACTCTACATTGAAACGCTGGGGATACTGGAAACCACATTTTAATAAAGCTGTTTCTTTGCTCCTTTAAAATTTTAAAATTAACTACTATTATCATTAAAGCTAAAAACTCTAGACATTCTCTCACTGAACAGGAAATGTACTGAACCAAAGAAATAACATGATGTCAAATATTTCAAGCCACGCTTGATTTAGAATATAGAGAAGTTACTTGACAATTTCTTAGAAGCGATTATTAAAGTTTGCAGCGTTTTCTCATAAATGTGCATGCAAATAATAAATATCTGAATTTCCCTCTTTTTAAACTAACTTAAGTCAAATATCATGCTCATTTGCTCCCCTCCCCCAGTTCGTAAAATTTCAGGTTGTTAAATTCACCATTCCAACTAAGAGTGCAAAAGCAAAATCAAACAAGGGTAGTAAAAGTAATCTATTTTTTAATATAAATAAAATCTTTTGTATGATACAGTAAGAAAGAATATACACCAGGGTATAACAACTGATTGAGAAAACCAACCATAGTTGGCGTAGTTTTCTTTTATATTTGCCGAATCGCTTTTAGCAATTCAAACACTACCTCCTGCCTTAACTTTTGAATCTCCGAAGCTGTTTCTGCTGAAATAAAATCTATGCTAATTATAATGAGCATTTTAGAATCGTATTGCATTGTAGTTAATGAAAATTTCTGTTAAGATATTACTGCTAATAACAAAATTAAACTTTTGAAAAACTTCTTAATTAGTAAAATAAAACGCTTATTTATTACTAATCGTATCATTTTACCACATAGTGGAATCAGAATTTGAACAAATGACAACATGCTTTTAAAATCACAACTACCAATATTAAAATTTGATAGAATAGTATTTATTATTTTGCATTTTTTACGAAGCACAAATATTTTAACACAGTAGAACTGAAATTAAATATTAAATTGCATACCAAATGAAAAAAGCATAATTGGATTTGCAGAAAAAAGTAAATTAAATTCAGTGAAACGAAATTTTCGTGATTGCACTTTTTGTCACTCTATATATAGAAGTTGGTGTTCAGTTATAAGTAAATTACACGCAAAAGATAGCGTGTGTAACATCGGTAAGAGAAATACCATTTTTTTATGGAAATGATTAATAGTTCGAAATAAATAGAAAGCTTTATTAAAACCTTCTTAATATATTCAGAACGTTCAAAAAGTATTCTAAATTTAGAAATGAAAAGCATGATTGTAATGCTTGAGTGTCATGAATGTACGCATGCTTGTAGTCTAATTGTAAGAAAAACACGCCAATGTAAAAACTAAAAATTTAACTTTTAATGCTTGTGCAGTGTTTTACTTTGAGCTGAACTAACCTATTTTGGTTATTTGTTGCGCTCTCTATTTTTATATCATTCTTCTATAGTTATACATTGTATTAAGTAAATATCCCGGATTTAGAGAAGGAGAAACACCTAAATTAAACTGATACATCTTTAAAATGTGGTAGCAGCCGGATTTTCCTCATATAAAATGGCAATACGAACCATTTTCTCTAAGAATGAGGCCACCAACAGCGCAGCGGTAAAGTTGCCGAATACTGATAGTTCGGTTCGAGAATCCCGCGAACGGGCTGGCTGCATGGGCGTTTTCATGGTGTAAAGTGTACACTAACTAGCTTCCTTTAAAAAGTTCTCCCTGAAAGCATTCTTCCTCTCAGGCAGATAGCCCTCGAGGTTTTGCCATTATCGCATAGACCAAACCATTCTCTCAGAACGGTTTACAGACTCCCTTACACAGTCTTAGGCAGAGAGCTCTCAAGGCTTTGCCGTAATCATATAAACCTAATCAAACTCTTACACAGATAAACTCTCCATGCTTTATCAAATTCGATGAAATAACATCTTATAACCCCATATTCGATGAAATAGCATCTTATTATTAGTGCCATACTGCAGGATATTAGTGACATATTGAAAAACTTGAAAGTGAAACGCTCCATAAAGAAAAGTCCAATATTTTACTAAAGCAAGATACTGATATGTTTTACAACAAATAATGTACTTCAAAAACCAATAAAACCATTTTTATGAATTTCAGAGACAAATTATGTTAGTAAAACACAACAAACAAAACAGAAAATGCGAAATGTAAAAAAAATATATATATATAAAATCTAAATTCATTCACAAACGCAAATCAAAATCATATCACATATACATATTTTAAAAGTGATTTATTAAAAAACATTACCTACATTCCATACTTTTTATACCTTTTTCGTAAAATTAAACGGTACTTCTTTGTTATAGCGGCATCCACCCACACTTGGCAATTTTAGATTTGTGCCAAGATCTCAGCTATAATTTCACCAAGTCGTAAAGTGTGAATGTAAAAACAAACAACACAATATATATATATATATATATATATATATTGGAATATGTATATTCCAATAGCGGGCCCCCAGCCGACTTCGGCTTGGCCACTACTAAGGTCAGAAATGGTGACCACTTTATTATGGAGGCGCCTAATACGTGGGCTTCCTATAAAGGGACGAACAGTTACAACCATGCCTTCTCCGGGATTCGAGCCTGGGCCTTTTGGTATCGCAGTCGGCTCCCTTAACAAGGGAATGTATAACAGTAGTAATAGTAGTTAGGTTAGGTTATTCAATTATGGCAAAGCGCACGAGGGCTATCTGCCTAAAGGGAGGGATGCCTTCGTGGAGGATTTTCTAAGGGAAACTGGCTCGTATACACGTTACACATGGGGAAAACCACGAAAACGCCCATGCAGCCAGCCCGTTCGCGGGATTCGAACCTCGGACCGAACTACCAGTGTTCAGCGTCTTTACCGCTCGGCCGCTGGTGGGCCCGAGTAATAGTAGTAATAATACTAAAAGTAGTAATAACAGTAGTAGTAATACTCACATGTCGTTTCATAAGAATACTTTTTGAAAACCCTTATCCCGATTGTTGTTATTATTTTATCGCAAGTAATTATTCCAGTCAACTGCAACACTCTTCACATATTCAGCTGTTTGTTACACCATTTCATGAACGTCAGCTCCTGTGCCCAAGAATACAGCAATCTGCCCAATAAATCTCAATACCAGTAATAAACGATATTCTGGAACCGCTGAACCAATTTCCAACACGGAGGCCCTTCTTCTTTCAGCAAATTTTGAACACTGCACCTGCGAATGGATTCATCGCGAAAATTGAAGTTTCATGTTGTGGCCATTTTCGCATACTCGTTTGTCAGGTTAAAGACCTTGTTCTTGAAAAAAATGATATGGCATCTGCCTCATAACTTGGAAAATTAAATATTGTTAACGTCATGTTCACACAAAAGAAGTAATGAATGCATTTTTAAACAAACAACGCGAATTAGAAAACCTCATCAAAATGAATAACGTAAGAACATGCGATCAGAGTAAATATACAACACAGTGCTAATGTACGATTACACAGCGAGGTGTAAAAACACGCAGCCAGATTTTGGCGAGATATCTCGGTTGATTGGCGATTCAATCTCGGGCGCCACTGTAACAAAGAAGTACTAATTAAACTTTTCATCCGGGAGTAATTCGATGTTTTGATGGTATGAGCATTTCGAACTTCATATATCATTTTCAACTGATTCGCGATCTGTGTTTGTTGCTTGAAATAAACTTTTTATTTATTTATTACTTAAAAATTTTCCTACATATACTCGCCTCTTCTTTTCAGCATTTGAATTCTCATTAAATCCAGTACAGCGGCATATGAGACAGTAGTTTTGTCTTACAGATAAATTTCATTTCAAAGTAAACCTTCCTTTTTAATGAGCTTATTGCAAATTAGATTTTATAGACCCAGGGAATCGGGTTTTGATAAATTTCGTAAATAAAGTACAAATTATTAAGTCGATTTTGCGAACTGAAAGATATGGAAAGCTTACATTTACTAATAATCAAGTTCTGCAACTAAAAGTTTTCATCTACTTATAGCCAATTAAATATATTTTTAGCCAAAAGGAATTAACAGTCCAGAACGCCACAAAGAAATTAATAATAGTCCAGAAGGGATAATAAATAGAATAATTTTTTTGTGGCGTTTCACTATAAACGGCCTTTCACTTTTCAAACTGGTGCCACTAAATATTAGAGCCCTGCATTATATTTAAAGAAGTTAAATAATGAAAAATATGCATGAATATATGTATGTTTCTCGCATTGTGAGAAAACAACAGTACCTAGACACGCCAAGTTTTGAATAAGTAGCCCTCCACTCGAATATGGGCATCTGGAAGCCCAAATTTGGAATGTGGAATTTGTTTTCTTATCCATTTCGTATTTTGTAAACCTTTAACAAATTTTTAAATAGCAAACTCGACGATTTCAAAGTGAGCATTGCAACATTGTAGAGAGAAAAAAACATTGAAAGGTTTCCGATTTTAAATTACTTTCAAAGGGGCGTTTTTTTAACATTTTGTGTGCTACCTTTATTTATTAAACATCATGTTCTTCGCAATTAAACCATAAAATTCAGTTGAAGAGCAATATCGCAAAATAATATTAAACTGAGCATATCTTTAGAATTTTCTATACACAGTCTCACGCGCTGAAGATAAAAATGTTTCTTCTACACAACGTTGCCATTACTCGTTTTGAAATCCCTGAGTTTGTTAATCAAAAATTCGTTGAAGGTTTACAAAATATGAAATCGATAATAAAACAAATTCCAAATTTCAAATTTGGGCTTCCAGATGTCCAAATTCGCAGTAGGATTACGTCATTCAAAATTGGATGGCTCTAGGTACCGTTGTTTTATCACAATGCGAGAAACATTTATACATTTATGCAGATTCTTCATTATTTGATTTCTTCAAATATAATACAGGGCGATAATATTTGGTGGCTCCAATTTGAAAAGTGAAACGGACATTCAGAGTCATTCGACGCAAAATCGCAAAAGCAAAACAATAATCCTTCAGGGAGAAATCCCCTTTGGACTAAAAAAAAAATCTCCACCGCGCGAGACTGTGTATCGGGAATTTTAAAGATATGCTGTTTCAAATATTTTGTGATATTACTGTTGAACTGAATTTTATTGTTTAAGTGCGAAGAACATTATATTAAATAAATAAAGGTCACATATAAAAAGTTAAAAAAAAAAACGACCCTTTGGGCCTAATATAAAATCTGAAAGCTTTAAGACTTTTTTCTTATTGTTATTTGAACTACTTTTGTTTATGAATTGGGATTTATTTACTCATTTATTTTTTTTTTACTTCCTTGTACGAAATACAGAAGTATTGTAATCCCGAAAAATTTCGTGATGTCATGTTTCAACGAAAATATCCATTTTGACGGTTATCGAATGCAACTTAACAATGGTTTTGAATCAAATCTGTACGTAAAGACTGAATAAAGGACTCTTTTTTTCCATAAACGTATTGTAAAATGAATTCAGCAGAGAATTTTTCGTGATGTCTGTACGTGCGTAAGCAAGTATGTATCTCGCATAACTCAAAAACCTGTAGCCTCAGAACGTTGAAATTTTGTATATAAGACTGCTATAAGATGTTAATTTAGGACGCAGTCCGCTTGACGAGCGAAGTTTGTCTTATGAGTCAAAGAGCTGAGCCCACATCACACAACAAACGGCGGTTTTTAGAGACCCGGCTGCGCTAAAGAGAACTAACACAAACGCGTATAAATAACATAACGCTCCCACGAAGCCAGGCTCCAAGCCCGAGTAACATAAAAAGTTGAAAAAACAAACTAAACGAACATAAAAATGATAATAATATGTGTGGTTTTATCTATTTAAGTCACAGTTCAATTCTTGAAACCCCACAAACACTAATAAGAGAATAATCGTTTAAGTGTGTGAACAAAGACATAAGACTTACGAAATAGGGCTATAAATAAAGGATAGATAATCCTTTATTTCTCAAAATAAATATGATACAATCAGTTCCTAACTCGAAACGTACATCAAAGTCTCCACTTGGGCTTTAACTTAAATTAATATGAAATTAAACTTAACTAAGCTTAACTAAAACTAACTGAAAGATATAGCCGAAGCTATCAAGATTCTAAGCAGTTGGCTCCTAAATCTTAATTAAGTCGGCGAAGTCAAACGAGGGCAAAAAGTACGGCCGAGCGTAGCAATAGCTTAGAGAGACGTAACCAAAAGGCAAACGCGCGCTAGTCAAGAACTCATGCTCTCTAACGAAGTCGGTGAAATATCGACTTAAATACTATTCTTACTCATTTGCATTAACCGCGTTTCTGAAACTACATTCTGGTAGGAAATTGTAAGCTGAAGTTAGAAAAGACAGGAAAGATGCATAAAATAACTGTTATTAAAATTAGGCTAAACCTTGCAAGTAAATCAAGGTTGTAAAGCTATAAAAATCACGAAGTCAAACAAAATAAAACTAAGAAATATATAAGGGGTTAGTACGACGTCACGTAAAAACAATATAAAATAAACAAAAGCACAGGCAATCAAGTCAATAGTTGAACTCAAGCTACAATTTCAGTTCTTTCTCTATTTGAATTAATAATTTCCATGATCTCTCGAGCAGTCATACAATTCTTCCTGTCATATAAAACTTCCGTAGAAGTAATCTTGAAATTTTAATGAAACGAAATAATTAGACCACATCCACGCAAAAAAAATGTTTAATTATCTCCTAATGCTTCGCAAGGAAGACAATTCTGATTTTGCTGTGTACCAAATACGTACAAATAAAACGGAAAACGACCATGTCCCGTAATCATTTGATAAGAATCAATGTCGTTAATAAGCTGCATTTTCTTTTTTATTTTAAAATATCTGAAAAATTCATTGTTTCTATCTGAATCATTCAAGATATTACTCCAGCTATTAATGACTATATCTTCTAGGACGGCACATGCCTTTCGCTTAGAGCCATTCTAATTTCGGTGCTAAAAATTATACAACAAAGGCAGCACCCAGATTCTCACCCATTTCCCAGCCATCAGTATATGTATCATATTCATCGATTATAGGAATATTTCTAATAAAAGTTATGGTCATTCGATCTCTGGGATGAATGTAATCAATGTTGAATGTTTCAAAAGCGTATTTTATTACAATCTTTTTCTCAAATGCTAAGAAGTCCAGTCTTCCAGAGCGAAAAAAAATATTATAAAAACAACTGCTATGACATGTATTTGTACGCTTCCCTTTTTGGTTATAATCGGTCACACCAAAAGTATATTAAAATACTTTGAAATGGTTCATCGGCTAATTCTGGATACAGAAAAGCAAGGGCTTTTGTAGAAGAGAGATTTCAATTGGTTTCAATGTTCTTTTTCCTTTGATGAAGCGACATTAAAGTCGATTGAATTCCTATTCTATTGGGATTTTTTAAAATTTCTATAAATTTCAAAAAAAAATTTGAATTGGAGTATGCTTGTTTAAAACTTTTGGTTTTAACAATCTTTAGAAATTCTTTGTTGCATTTACAGGATTTTTTGAAATTTATTAATTATGAATTTCAATTTTCGTCTTTGTGAAAAAAGTAGTTCTAAGTTTTTTACTTTATGTCTTTACTGATATTTTTTCAGCAGCCTAATGCGCGAAAATACTAGGCATGTTTATATTTTGTAATTATATAT
>KK115971.1:2589429-2606277 GCA_000611955.2 Stegodyphus mimosarum
TTAAAATTAAAGCCAAGTAAAGGGAGTAAAATTCTAAAAGCAATTGCCTAAAAGTAAAATAGATATTCATGTTCCTAGCAAAAAGAGAAAAATTCTAAAGGAAATCGCCTAAAAGTAAATTTGATACCTACGTTCCAAGATTTAAAAAAACTTGAACAAAATTAATTACTCAAAAGAACAAAGCAAAAAAACTAAAAATTAAATGTTGGTATTCAAGAAAATTAACATTTAAAATTTTTGTAACACGTAAAAAAACATTTAATGCACAGTTAAAATTTAAATTAAAACACCAGAAAAAATATTAAAAATGGCAGTAAATGGCAATTTAGCCTACGTCGAGCTTTTTGTGGACTTGTCAAGAGAAAAGCACATCATCTCGTACCTAGGTAAATTCCACTACGCGTTTCGTCAAACGACAATAATTGAGACAAAAGCGAAAAAATTTTAACAAATAAAAATAGATAATAATCTACGTAATACCGTAGGTCTCAATTCTTATCGTTTCTTTTCCCGACGCGCCTGCCATAAAAAAAAAAAAAAGGAACTACAGCGTAACCTTTAAAACACTTGATAAAGCTAATGTACAAATAAACAAAAGTAACCAATTAGGCATGAGCCAAAAATTACATATATATAAAGTTACAGGAAGCGTTAGATGAGCAAGTGACCTCTAGGTCAAACATTTTGTGCATTGAGCTGCAAAATTAGGATTAAAGCCAAATAAAGGAAGTAAATTCTAATAGCAATCGCCTAAAAGTAAATGATAGACTTGTTCCTAGCAAAAAGAGAAAAGTTCTAAAGGCAATCGCCTAAACGTAAATTTGATTCTCATAACTAAGATAAAACATTTTAACAAATTAATTACTTAATAGAAAAACGTAAGAATAGAAAAAGCAAATGCTGGTATTGAAGAAAAACAACTTTAAAAATTGCTACACGTAAAAAACATTAAGGTACAAACCTAATTAAAATTCAAATTAAACCAGCAAAAATACAAAAATGGCAGTAAATGGAAATTTAGCCTATGTCGAGCTTTAATAGACTCGTCAGGGGAAAAGCACTATTGCTCGTACATAGGTAAACTCCATTACGCCTTTCTTCAAACTACAATAATTGAGACAAAAACTAAAAAAAAATTTAAACAGATAATCAAAGATAAAAATCTGCATAATACCTTAGGTCTCAATTCTTATTGTTTCTTTTCCCAACCCGTCTGCCATAAGACTTAAAAACAAAGACTACAGAGTAACCTTTAAAAATTTTGTAATGCAAATTTACAAACACACAAAAGTAGCCAATTAGGCACGTGTCAAAAATTACACAATTTAAGAGCGATCCCAATGAGTTAGAAAATTTAGACTTAGTTAACTAAAAAAGAAAATAAAATAAAAACAACCCACTCTATTAATCGGCTCAATGAGCTCAGTTTTTTTTAATTCTTATATGTTGGTAAATTGTACATTGTTTGCTTTAAAAAGAAATAAATTATGTTGTTCTTATGTTCCGGTTAAGGTTTTTATGCCTTTAGTTAATCTGCGTGCAATAGTTGTAGAATTATCTACAATTAAAAAGTTGTTTAACTGCGACTAAGCCTAACAGAGCAACCATATTTGTTTACATTTGAAACTTTAATAGCGAATTAAGTCAATTTCTGCACCATCGATATCTTTTTGCCGAGTTTGATCAAAAGTAAACTTTCAATTTTGTTCACCGGAAAATCTGTCTTCTTGCCCGCAGAGGCTGTTCGAACATTTTTTTAGACGATTAACCAGATTTTAAAAGTCAGGAATAAAATGTTCTGGTTGTTTTTCTTTAAGGAGTGTATGGCTATATGTACGCAATACTGGTATGATGAATGCCGAAAAATATGTTGAAACTGTTGAAAAGAGAGTTATTTAAAGTCTGATAAAATTACGATCTGACGGATATGAGATTAACAAGGTACTATGCCTTGTTACAAATCCAAGAAATATGCGAATGTTTTTCGGAAGCATCAAATATACTGGCGTGCAGAGCGAGGAGGCTGAGAAATTAGTATAAAAGCAGAATAAGGCATTCAATTTTTAAATTTCATATATCTCAGTTTACTGATTGGCATGTTAGTTTAAACAACAACTCTTTTAATGATGATAAATAATTTAGTTTCGTGCTCAGTTAAACATAATGACGAGTGTCAGCTACTCAACCAAAAAGTTGATCAACATCTTTCGTCTCAAATGTTGAAAGAAAACAATGAAAATCACCTCTAGATGAAAGAAATGATTTCAGTGATGGGATGGAAATAATCATTTCCACTTTCACGTCATCATTTTTCGTTATCTAAATACTGTCTTACTGTAAAGAGATAAAGGAGTTAAATTTATGAATGAGACGCAAAAAGAAAATGTTTTACCACTATCTCGTGTGTGGTTAGATACAGAATTAATGACCAGTTTAAGTGTTTATCAATGAAGATGGATTAGTTTTAAATTCACGTAATCAATGGATATCGTGTATTGTGTTAGGATTGCTTTTTTTTTACCTTATTGTGTTTTAAAAAGACTTTATTTTTGCATTTGACATAACGTTGTTTCACATGTCCTATCTATTAAATCTCACGGCAAAAACAAGTAAACTAATCACTCGAGATTATACAAAGGTTTACTTATCGAAAAAGAATCAAATATATGATTCACTTTATTTCTGATGTTAGGAACATATTTAATGAGGTAATCTGATTTTTTCGTCACGTCATAGTAAACATGAGAGATAGGACAAGTTATGTAGAGTCTTTCCTTTTTTACTTCTTTTTCAGTTTTCTGTATCTGTATCTTTCGGTAAACAATCATGTGATTCTGATATCTATCAAAGCATAATTAATATCAAGATATAAGAAAATATGCATTTAATTTAATTAATGACAAAAATTTCTAATTGCTTTTACTAATTATGTAATGAGATAATTTAATTTGAAAAAGGATAAGAACATGTGAGATTTTAGAAAAAGGTCGAACAAAAAGAAAAAAAAAGACACAGAAAATAGGAATAAATTAATTTATCAAGTATTTTTTGAAGGCTCATTAAATTTCAGTTCAAATTTATGTCACTACTCAAACTGAAATAGTTATAAAATGTGAAACGCAACTTCTTACGCTAAGTTGGAATTATTTTTTAAGCATCTAAATATGTTTATCTGCACATTTATATTAAGCAAAGCACTGAGATCATAGAGAGGAAAGTCTTCATTATCGAGAATGTGAAATTTCCACAAATGAGATGATATTTAAATTTTGATCGCCATTCAGCAGACTTCTTAAGTTTATTAGAAACCCAAATTATTTTTAATAATATATGTATTATAGTGAATGCAGAAAATTAGAGCAATGAAATCTTAAACAACATTGTGTGATCAAATTACGTGTGAAACCTAGTGAAAACGCAACACAAACATTGCTATGGCACAAGCATAGGAAGTCATGCCTTATCTGTACGCAGAGTTTCAAATGAGGATATGCATTATTTCGAGATGAGAAGCATTGAAAATATGGAAGGATTTCGCATAAATGATAAACTGTGAACGCGTTTTGCTTTCAAAGATCTTTTATCATCCGGGAAATCTTTGAGAGAAAAAAAGAGGAAAATCATAGTAAAGTGCAATTTTACATAAAGAAAAAAAAAAGGTATCAGAGTTACTTAGATCATGCGAAGTAAAAGGGACTACAGAATCATGAAAAGATCTTAGTGGACAAAACTTCGATGACAGATAACATAATATGACTGATGAAGACACGTGGGATCATCTACCTATCTCCAATGTTTGGTCTACTGTGATCACGGTCGTCTGAAACAACAGCCTCCTGAAAGGCTTGAAAGACAATGAAGAAAGTTTCATCGTGATCATCGTGAAGAAAGGGTTCATCATGTTCATCGGATCACATTTCACATAAATGATTACTTTCTCATGTCTTTCAGAGATTTGTCATAAATATTTTATCCAAAAAGACATTTTCCGATACTTAGGAATCCTTCCTACTCATACGATCTCTTTAATACCTCTTTTTTTCAACTTGAAGTTCCACCTCACTGACCATTATAAAAGCAAGGTGAACAGCAACAAACAGCTTTGATGGACAACCTGAAGACGATCTTTGCCAACTTTCAATTTTGGAACAAATTATGGAAACCTGTTTCCGATAGTAGATAGTCTCCAAATGGAACTACTTTGCACCGTGAGAATGTGTTTGTTTCCCTTGCCTTCTTATGATGCAGAGTTTCTAAACTAATCTTATTTTCCGCCACACTTTCTTAAGCACTGAAATTTGCATTAATACTTAAACATCATTGCAGAAGTGAGAAATTTTCCCATTCACCATTTTTTGAGTGTAACTATTAGATGAAAATACATTCTTAATACCCTTTCTTTACGAAACTTAACGGAAAACAGAAAAAATAAATAAACAAAGATGAAAAAATATGTATATATTATATTATATTTTTAATGGCAACCTTTAACAATTTACGATAAAGTATTACAATAGTCAGAAAAAAGTGTATTGCAGTCACGTAATCAAAGAAAGCAAATTATTTCAAACCGTTGAAACCACAATTTATGAAAACCGAATTCAGAAAATTAGAACACTTTTGTCTTTGGAAATGTAAATCAGTTTTATGAGCTGAGACGAAGACATGCTGAACGCACTCTCCTATTAGCAATCGCTTCACTGAAAGAAAACATTTCGCGACACTTCCATTTTTTACACGCCTCCATTAAATCTTGCTTCACCTCGCTTTTTAAATACTTTTATAAAATATTTTCTTTTTTAAAATCACTAGCATTGATATCTGACACACAGTTAAGAGAACTAAGTAATAAAAACTGGAATGCCATAGGAACAAGCAATTTCATTTTTACTCCCCGGGAAATCCTGCGATATATCCTCGCGAAATTGTCACGCCACGGCACATAATTTCCCGATAGGAATTACACTCCCTCAACTTTCTGAGAAGGAGGAAAAAATAAAATTGAAAAGCGCTAAAAATGAATTGGAACGGGGCGAACGGTAGGACACGACATCCCAACTGTTGTAAGAGGCTTCGCGGGGGTAAATTTCCAGCTGGTTTTTGAGACCAAAGTTTTTGATTAATCTCTTTATTACGTCCCTCCCATTTTCTCTCTCGCTAAATGTTGGAATCACTCTTGGTGTAAAAGCTCGTAAATAGAGTTTAAAGTGCCAAATGGTGCTGCACGGGATCTTGCCGCTCACGCGATGTAGCATCGAGATTGGGAAAAAGGGAAGAGGGGGTGGTTCAGATGAGTGTATCTATGAAATAGTCAAAAAGAGGGGATGAAATGTTTTGTAGATTTTTGAAGCCATCACATTTTTAGCGAACAAAGAGCTCTGAATCATTTTCGATATTTCTGGCAAAGAAGTCGACGAAACAGTTACACGTTATCGACCATGCTGATAAGAGTTTTAATAGTAACATATTCTGCACAACTGTCTGTTGCTAGCATCTGCTTCTCACGCTTAACATAGAAACTAGTTCATTTCTTTCATATCCAGAATTTCAAAATTAAAATTATAGTTTATACAACAACAGGTCAGGGAAAGAACAAATAATTTTTACAAAGCCTTAAAGGCACTTTTGTGTACCCTATATACTTTTGTGATTTGACGGTCAGCGCATCAAGCTAGTAATTCGCAGAAATCGAGTTCGACTTCGATAACCCCCATAGTTAGGCGTTATAACTTGTTTCCAAAAATATGCATCTTCCAACTACTTTTCTGAAAGTGACCAGTATTTCTGGAAACGTAAATTAACATCAGCACTGAATGTTACCTCTCTAAACAATCATCTCCACAGAAGACCATAATTTGAGTCGCCTCCATGTATTCAGAATCTTTCTGAAACCATGGGAGATTGGGATTATAGTTATACAGGGAATTAAATGAATTTTTTTACACTATCGTCATATCCAAAACTTGTTGATAAGCGACTTGCAAATTATAATTCTATACTGAATTTCATAACATTAGAAATATCTTTTATATTATTCTATATTATTACCATGATTCACATTCCATGAATTAAATGTATTAGAGTACCTATCGCTTACTAAAATCACTTCCGTTTCAAATATATTTGTGTTTATCAAGCGGGTGAGTTTACTATAATATCAGTTTTTAAACTTTAGAAGTAAAGAAAGAGCAAATTCATCAGTTAGTCTTAAACATTAATTAAAAATTGAAACTAAAATCAAATCATTTTCACATTTTTAAAATTTTTTATAAAATTATTTTTACAATCCCATACTTGATGAAATTTTATTTTTTGCAAAGAACTATTTTATCTGCTTTTTACTTCCTTGTGCGAAGTAAATCGTGAAAACTTTTATTATCGGGTATCATATTTTAACGAAAATATCCATTTCAACAGCTCTCAAAATCATTTGAACGATGTTTTGGCGTAACAACTGTACATACGGACAGAATAAAGGACTGTTTTGTCAAAATAGATTGCAACTTGGATTTAAAATGGACTCAAAAGCGCTATTTTCTTTGCTTCAAGAAAAGATATGTATGTACATCGCCATAACTCAAGAATATGTAGCCGTAGAATGTTTAAATTTTGTATATGGGACTGCTTTAACATGTAGTTACTCACCTCCGTATTTCGTTGGAATCGGCTGCACCATGAAAGCAAGAAATAAAAAAAAGCAGTTTTTTATTCTCATTTTAAAATTATTTTGCGATGTTGCTGTTGAACTGAATTTTATGGTTTGAGTACGCAGAACAAGAAATTTAATAAATAAAGGTAACGCACAAAACGTTAAAAAAACGCCCCTTCGCACGTATTTTAAAATCTGAAACTTTTCAGATTTTATTTCATTTTACTTTAATTAATATCTTAGATGTGTGTTGTATATAACTGCTCGCCTAGATATTTTTTATTTTTTAACTTTACTATTTAAACCTGAATTTAGAAAGTAAAGGTTGGAGAAAAGTACATTTTTTAAACTATTTGAATGGTTAGGAATCGTTTAAATAAGCACAAGACTAAAAAAGTGCAGTTTATGAGGTAAAAAAATATATTGTTGTAAAGTATATTTCTAACAGAATTTGATAAAGACATTACTATTAAATTTGTTTCTATATTCAAAATAAAAATAAGTAAATAAAAATTTTAAATTAAAAAATCAGTAAAACATTTCCTTTTTTTTTTTTTTTGGATGAAGATCAAATTAATGAAATAAAAAACTAGTTTTTTTTATTTCTTACGATTGCTTTCATCACTTACCATGTGATATTAATTCTTAAGTAATTTTGGGTGAAGCTCTATCCTGTTCTCACTGGTTCACATCGCGATATTCCCTCAGACCAGAAAATTATACAAATTTAAATGCATTTGGCATAATTTAAAAGCAAAGTTTAGCCTTTACTCTGTTCTTCTGCAAAGACTGCTGCATCTTTACTATTTGACTGAGAACGAATTACTGTTAAATCCGTAGAACGCCAGATATTACTTAGTAGCTGTGTTGCGGGGAAAAGAATTAAAAGTTTAGTTGTGGTATAGGCAGACCTGGTGTTTAGCTTTGAATTAGATCCTTGAAATATTATCAACCAGAGTAAGCAGCTTGATCTTGTAATATTTTGATACAACAAGTCATCTTTTTAGTTTGTGCTATGCTTTCAGTTGCAAGTCACCAGAATTGGCTTTAATATAGGATTTCAAATTGAATTTTTTTGCGTTTTAGTTAAATAATAATTAAAGGTGATGTCATCACGTTAAAATTTTTCTGTGTGTTAGCCGTTAGGTTAAGTTAAGTTAATTTCACACAGCAGAATTTATAATCGAAAGAGTAAATATTTGGAATAATTTTGAGTTCTTTCGTTCATAAAATTTCAAGAGGAAAGAAATTTTGAAAAATGTTGTTTTAGATATAGAGTGGATTTATCATTAAGACTTTATTTCTTTATCAATAAGTTAATTATTTGAATGATAAAGTGAGAAATTAGCTTCTGCAAGTCTCTTGACTTATGAGAACACGTTCGTAAAAGAACTCATAGTATAGTTTTGTTACTTATTTTGCCTTTAGCAGAAACCGCTGTATAATATGAAACTAGACATTTTTGGCACCAGAAATAGATCGTATGTCAACTGATAACATTTCATTCTATTTAACCACTCGTGTGTCAAATTAACTTCTTTAAGTTACATAAAGTAAATGGTTAGATTTTAAAAAATTCGTTTCAACTGAGAACACAGATAGTTTAGTTTTCATGTGTTATAATATATTTCATATGCTCCTATGTTATAAATTACTATACTACTCTTGCACTCGTGTGCTCAAACAAATAAAATTGGATTTTATCAAAATTAAGTTTCAGAGTTCATTTGTTCAGAAATCACAGTGTTGCCACTGCTCGCTTTGAAATAGTTGAGTTTCTTAATAAAAAATTCATTAAAGTTTTACTAACTATGAAACAGATAATAAAAAAAATTCGAAATTCAAAATTCGGGCTTCCAGGTTCCTGTATACGAGTGGACGACTACGTTATGCAAAATTTAATGGCTCTAGGTACCGTCGTTTTTTTTTTTTCACAGTGCGAGAAACATACATACATTCATGCAGAATTTTTATTATTTAATTTCTTTAAATATAATACAGGGCTCTAATAATGGGTGGCAACAATCTGAGAACTGATTCACCGCTCTCAGTGATTTGATGCAAAATGCCGATTCGAGACTAGTAACTCTGAGCTAATGCGAAAATAAATTTTAAAAATTCATCACTGTCTGCAGTTTTGTTACAAATTAGTCCAGCTTTATTAAAGTATTGCTACTATGGAGAAACTATGATTATTAATATGGCATCCCTATAGTGAAAGTTGTAGTGCATAACACGGAAGTTGTAGTTCTTGGTCGAAGGAAGAGATTTTTGACCTCTTATAAATTTTTCTACTCGTCTGATAGGAACAGATTGGACGTTAAACCATTAACGAGATTCCTGAGCATAAGCATTTCGTAATTCGTACACTTCTGTGAAATAAAAGCTAAGGAGAGAACTAGTGTTAGCAATAAATCTGACTTCCGGTCAATCCCCCAACAAAAAACGGGTATCTTATTCTAATAATGAGATACTATTGAAAATCATTTCACTGTATTTAGTTTGATATACGGGATGTATTTATTTATCCTGAATTGTGAAATGTAACAATCTCGTTAACGGATTAACTTCTGTTTCATTTTTGTCACAAACATGGGAAAATCTTTTCTGAGCTCCATATCTTTGTTTCGACCGAGCGCTATAACCTCTGCATGATGTACTACAATTTTCACTGCGTTCACTACAACCTGCAATGCTTTGATAAAGTTGGCCTGAAAACCAACAAAACTTCAGTCATCAAGATTTGTTTTGATTTCTTGATTTGTTTATTGTTATGTAAATAATCTATACTTGTTTACCAATAAATTGCATACTGTTATTTTCCTTATGAATCCACAAATATGAAACAGTTTCTGTACAAAATATTCCAAAAAGTCATTTGTCTTCTTCGGTAAGTATATCGTCTCAAGTATTATTAGGAAAGAGACAATAAAATTCTTATACACTTCTTTCATAAAATGTAGAAATTCTGCATCATTGGCGAGAGTATCAGCTAATACTTCTTTGCTTAACTTAAATTATTTTTACTCTTTTGCAATCTAATTCACTTTATCTTTCATTCATTTCTTCGAAATGCCTTCTACATTGCCTACGGACATTTGTTTTCCTTTTAAAGATAAAACGAAATTTTGCTGCGCATGTTATCCTTAGAATATTCTAGTAGAGGTTAAGATTTGCGATGAATATGAGGGTTTAATATAGCTTTGCCATTTGATGTCAACGGATAAAAGGTATACAAATAATTACAAACTTAAAAGTTGTATTTTGTTAGCTAGTGATACTTAGCATGTAATTTCATTAAATAATGTTACGTTAAAATACGGAGCATAGGCGAAGAATAATGCGGTCTCAAAAGTTAATCAATATTTATGTCTTGCCTTACATGATGACTAGCAATAGTAAGGCTGCTGATTATCGTCCTTCAGTACCTGTACCCTGGGTTCCGCGAACACATCCAAGCAGTAATCAAATTGAATTCAAACTCAATACATGAAGTTCGCCAATAGTCTCCAGATGCGTTATCCTATCACGAAGTTCTTGATTGGACGCTGGCAACGGTGGTCTGTAAACACTGTCTTTAACAAACCCCCGAAGAAGCTGTCGCACGACGTGGTGAACGATGTGCCAAAAGAAAACTGCGTCCATCTGCAGCATGTATATGCATTTTCATCCAGTGACGTTTCGTCCAAAATTTCCTTCCTTTATTAATGACTAACAATTCGATCTCCCTTTAATGGTTCTCTTTCTTCTCTCTAATACATATCCGCCTAAACCACTTCTATTCCCTATCCACCAGCGGGCGAGCGGTAAAATGGCTGACATTAGTATATTTGGCCTGGCTTCGAATTCAGGCGAACGAGCTGGCTGCTAGGGTACTTTTGTGGTTTTCCCCATTCTAAGTGTATACGAGCGAGTTTTCCTTAGAAAGTCCTCCACGAAGACTCCCTCCCCTTAGACGATAAGCCTTAGTGTGCTTTGCTACAATAAACTAAACCAAGCCCCTTCTACCTCCTCACTCCAGCGGGAAGAGTTATTTTGCCGATAACACTCGCTTCTATCTCGTTCGCACAAAAAGCAACATTGTTCGTGTTTTTCTGATCGTAAATATGCTCTTGTCTGCATGAAATAGTCTACATAACAACACAAAGTAAGTAACAGTATTTTATATTGTACTAGCCGCTACGTGGCCAGCCTTCGTCTGGTTTTTAAATGTACCGGAAAAATGCCTAAAGCGAACACCAACCATTAAATTTAAAAACTGCACAGAATTTTACTCTGCAGAGCAATACCAAAAATCAAACAAACAAACATAAAAAAAACACACAAATTTCAATAATAATGTATTACATATAAAAAAAATTACAATGAAATAAGCAATATCCCTTAATAGAAATATTAATTATCCTAATAAATAAATTAACCAACTTCTCGTTGCCTTAAATAAATTAACCAACTTCCCCTGGTCACTATGCGGCCACCCTTCGTCTAGCTTTTAAATGTACCGGAAAACTGAAGTCCTCTCGAGAAACTCGACAAACGTCGAGTATTCGAGAGAAACATTAAATTTAAAAACTGCACAGAATTATCGCCCTCATTCTTCTGAGTGGCAAGAATGCTGATATCGGCAACAATGGCAACAGTGATATATCAGCAACAATTGCCAACTCCTATATGGGAGTTGTGCCACCGATTTGATGCGATTTCATCATAAAACATAAAATATAAAAACTCATTCAAATTTTGAAAACATCGCTTCGAGGGGCACTGGCTCTTGTCTAGATGCACCTATGTACCAAATTTCGTAGATCTGGGTCTATAAGCTTACGCGCAGTACGAACAAAAGACACACACAGACAGACTCTACCTTTTATAGATATAGATTATTGTTAATTTATGTGATTATTACTAACTTCGATAAGCATGTGTAATATTCTAAACTTTTAATTTATTCGATGTGTAACCACCTATTTAAAGCCTTTTCACAGCTTCAGGAAATAATTAAGGATTATACAATGCTTGTTTAAATCTTTTGTTAAAAATTTGCGTGTTCTATTACAATGACGAACACTTTGAAAGTGTCAAAGACAAAAAATTCAAATTTCCACTATTTAAGCGGTATTCTTAGAAACATAGTCACTTCTGATTCCAATGAATTTTCCATGATGCAGCTAACAGAATGGCTTCCAATTCCGTCCTGGATGATTCCGGATACAGCTGAATAGGTTAAGATTTAAGGTGATTTGTTGCTACAACATTATTCGTCATGTGACTCGCAAATTATGGTTTCACTCTATTATATAACCATGCATTTATTATGGCGGTTTTTTAGTATTTGTTTAAAGCAGAAATATTTTTACGTGAGGTATTAAAAACCCTCCACTGACCTACTGGTAGCTCACGATTGAAATTTTGGCGATTCTTGTTTTAGATCTTACTTAACATAGCCTGAAGACACAAAAACTTACTACACATATTTCAGAGGAAATGAAAAAATAGCATTGTGAGAAGACGAAATGCGGGATTCAGTATTTAATTTTAAACTGGATTTTAATTGTATCATATTTTTATTAAACTGTTTAGCTTTAAAAAGATTGGATTTTGATTAATTGCTGAGAAACGAAAACTATCAGTGTAGGAGGCATGTTGTCTTTGTGGGGAAAATAGCCTTTTCGTTAAGAAATTACTTCACATGAATACATGCACATTTTGAATGTATGCTTAATCAAGCTGTCCATGAAAGCACTGCCTAAAGGAAAAAAGCATTGGTCAGAATTACATATTTATTATTTTTATTTTGATATTACACTGGGAAGAAAGTACTAGCGAGAATAAATGTACTTTCAAATAAAAATTAAGTAATTAAATTTTTAAAAAAACTGTAGGAAATTGCTATTTTCTCGTTTAATGAAGAATGTCATGTACTCAGAAAACTATGATATATTCTACCGTTCAATAAATACTGACACATTGTAAAATTACTCCTAATAAAACATCGAAGACAAAATATCATTACCGTAACCCATTTTTGATTTCTTCTTTATAATCAGCTAATAACAGCGAATTCGGGACATCATTAATTAACTTATCGAATTTTTAAAACACATCAAGTTTCAAAATTACACTTCGTAACTTTTCGAAACTAATTTTACCGCCACGATCCTCGAAAAAAGATAGCAATTCACCAACATCATTTACCAAACACCAACGGGGGCAGAAAATTAAATATCCATTCATTTCAACATCTGACGTGAGATTCCCACGAAGCTGCTTAAAATTTTCTCCTAAAAATCCTTTCCTTCGGATAAAAATCTTTCTCCCCGATGATTTAACGAAAGGAGTAAAAATCCGTGGCACAAAATTTCATGAATACATAAAAGCGGCGCCAGCGGCAAAAGAATCATCAAAAGAGAAGAGGTAGGAAACATGTTAATGAAAACACCTATTAATATGTTAACGCTGGTCGGGACGGAGTTTTCCGAGCGTTTTACTAACCCCCCCAAACCCGCTTGCGAGCAAGGAACAAAAACCCAAAGAATTTGCATGTGGTAATACTTTTCACGAAGGAGCCGGGCTTGGAATAGCAAAATTGCGTGTAGTCCCGGCAACCCGCGAGAAAACGCGTGAAAGTGTGTAATTGAATAATTTAGTTTTCCAGGGGCAGACGCCGCAACCCGGGGCTCAGAGTTAAAGTTCCGAATTATAGCTTTCAGGTTGCAGTTACCAAATGGTATTGACTGTTTTCAAATACCTTTTATAAATGCTATTTGAATAATTTTTTGTTTGTCGTTCGTTTAGAAAAATAATTACAGTTGTTTTTATACAAAATCCTGTAACATTTAGAAGTCATTTTGAATATTTTAAAGAGGTCACATTTTTTAAATAATTGAAATAATCATTGAAAGTTCTCTCTTCGTTGTCAAAAAGACGAAGCTTTGTTATCAAAAATTTTTAACTCTTCTATGGCAACGTTTAAAAGAAGCAATAAATGATGGCTGGAAACAATCACCTATAAAGCTTGTGGTAAAAGTTGCAATTGTTCTTTATAAACAATTTCATACTACTTTATAAAATAATATTTTTGAAATACATTTTTATATGTGTGATATTCATCTGAATTTTTAATAATGACTTCATGATGAAACTTGGAATGATGTACATTTATTATTTACATTTCTAAAGTCAGAAGACCATTTTCTTAAAAGATCACGAGAACAAAGTTTAAAAACTAAAAGATGAAATACGCAAATTGCTGCAGGTTCGTAAAAAGTGAAGATTTCTTAAGAAAAAGGTTAAAGTGGAGTTTAAATACATGTTTACAGTTTTTTTGCTTTGAATGTCCTAACTATTATGAATCTCGAAAAAAGTCGCACCCTAAGGCAGTACAAGAAAACATTGGACGATATTAAAAGCATTGAAAGTAAACTAAAAATGAAAAATAAAAATAAATATTGATCTCCCTAGTTCAACGCTTCAAACAGATATTATCAAGGGAAAATTGTTTTGAAGCCTTGTACCGAGTTGATCAATGAGTTTCGAATACACGTTTCGTTCCTCTGAGACATTTGAGATTCTGTAAACATGCATTTAAACTCCACTTTTACCTTTTTCTTAAGAAATCTTTTCACGTATTATTTACATTTGATTTATATTGAAGATTATTACAGTTATTATTGATTATTACAGTTCTTTATAAAGTGCAGAATGTTGTATTTCATGATTAAATCTGAATTCTCTGCCTTCAGCGAGATCACTTTTTACCAATGCATGTGTTGATATTATTGCGTCAGCCTTTTAAATTTTCGTGTCCGCCTAAGGATCACACAAAAATCACATTTTATAATCCATATGCTACAAGTGTTAAAAATGATATTGCTTTTGGTACTATTCCGTTAGAGCGGCGTCAGTTAAAAATGAATTAAAAATGAGAAGAAAACAATGCTACAAAAACACGCCATATCTTGGCTCGAGAATTTAAAGTTGGAAATATCATCACTCGTTACTTTTTTGTCATATTTCGCCATTTTTCAGTACGACGAATTACATGATTTGGCAATTACCTAATAATGAAGAGGTTGTCATAAGATTCCTTCAGGAGAAAGGAATAATTCCTCGCAGTAGACAAAGGTCAAACAAAGCTCCTATATGGAGTTGTTACATATGTTCTTGCTGTGAAAATAAAGGATTGAATTTATTTCGACTGATTTTGTTAATTTCAGTTAGAAATCAGTCATAATACGACAATAGCTTAGAATAACTACTTTAAAGTCCTTTCACAAAAAAAAAAAAAAAAAAAAAAAAATAAAAAAAAAAAAAAAAAAAAAAAAAAAAAAGATTGAACGTGTTCTTAAGGGACAGTAGGTATTCGGAGGTTTACGCCGGAAAAGCAAAAATTTTTTTCTGGTTGCCGTTCCCGATCGTTGTGCTACAACATTGATGACTGCTATTCAGGAAAACATCACGGATAGCAGCATTATATATCAGACAACTAGAAGGGATATCAGAAAGAGGAATAAGAAATGCTTGGTATGAATATTTTACTGTGAATCACAGTTATAATTTTGCAGACCCCGAAACTGGATGCTATGGAGCGATTATAGGGCAGTGCTAAATGAAGTAATTAAGGTCAGCTGGGCACTGTTCACAACTACTTAGAGTCATATTTGATAGAATTTACGTGGTTTCGGTTATATTCAAAAGCTGACATTTTTTCTGCAATATTGAATAATATTTATAATTTTATGCCACCTGTTTTGATTGAATTTCATTTTGTTTTGTTGTTTTTTATTTATATGTAGAATATTGCAGATTAAAAAATTTTAAAGAAAAATTTACTTTCTTTAGGTATTAAGAAAGTTTGCTTTTTACGGAACTAATATTTTTTAGTCTTTTAAACTCTATTATTATTTCCTAATTTTATACTTGGCGACAACTGGCAGAAAAAAAAAAGCGGCGCATTTTAACTGATGCCTTTTTAACGGAATAGTACCCTGCTTTTTAATTACTATTCTTGGGATGTGAATTTTAATTAGATTAATTAAGTTTCTATTTTGGTGCCTTTTGCTCTTCTTAATTATCAAATTTAACATACATAAAAAAGGGAAAAAATAACTGTATTATGTAATAAAATGATTGCGCTTAATTAAAAGAGGTTATACTATTTTAAAAATCAAGTACAAATAACTTTCTTGTACGAAAGAATTACCAAATAAAAACTGGATTACATTAATTAAATATTAAGAAAGATCATTTCTATTAATTGAGATTTAGTTGAATGTACCTAGAAACAACCTCACGAATTCGTCTTAATTACCAGGACTTTAAACTTTTGATGGCTTCATTAAAAAATGAGAAGAATGGAAGAAAAATTAAAAATAGGTTTTCGCGTGTGATTTTTAAAGAAGCGTTAAATTAAATTCTGCATCCACTTAAGTTACTGCGTGCTGTTTACTCTTCAAATTATTTTAATTTTTAAAATTTGGTTTTATAAGAGAGCCATAAAAAACTCTTATTAAACACAACCTAAGACACATGTTACTTTCTTTCCCTCTTTTTGAAGTATTCCAAAACAAATTGCATTGATTTTACACTCTCATAAAGGTGCGGTTGTTTCTAAATAACTTCTTTTTCACTGGTTCTAAATTCTTTGTTCAGTAACAACTTTACAGAAGAGAATAATATATTTGATGTTTTTTCGTATTATGTGGTGACCACATAATTATTAAATTAACGACTATAGTGAAACTTACTTTTCAGTTTCCTAAAATGATAATTTTTTTTAAAAAATGAACTCAGTGAATTTTAAACTTAATCGAAATCTTACATTAAAGTATTCAATATTGTTTAATAACTGGCATTATTTAGAATTTATAGAGTTAAACATTTATCTAATATCTGACAAAACTCAGAATTCATAGCATTCAGCATTTGTTTAGTATCTTACTTTGAAGCTAACATTTGAAATTTATTAATTAACTTAGAAAAGGATTACTTTTGATAGTATTTTAAAATTTTACAATTTATGACGAATCCAAAATAACATTTTAAACGCATATTACTATGACAAGCGCAAAAGCTTCCGCAAATTTTCTTCGCTGTTGAAAGAGCCGAGTAAATTAAATAATGTAAAACACGAAACTAAAAAATTTATATTTCAAGTTTTCAATTTAACATCTCATTAAATACACACACACATATATATA
>KK115971.1:2606366-2624540 GCA_000611955.2 Stegodyphus mimosarum
ATATATATATTATATATATAGGCATTCATGAAAGAATTTCTACTATGTATGCTAATTATGATACCATTTGAAATTTATGGAATTAACACATCTGATATGTCAACCCTCGCCTCGTTCAGCTTACAAAAATTTCAATAGTTTGTCCCTTTAAGATATGTGGAAAGTACAGTCTAACTGACTGAAAGTTGCAGCACAAAGTGAAACAATAAGAATTTAATTTCAGTGACTATCATATTATCAATTTTGAAAGGTTTTTGTCCTTGAAAGAACTGATTAACTTGAGGAAATAGTTTATTATTAGCCCGAAGAGGAAATTTGCTCAGAAGAGCTATTAATTTCGTTTTGGCATTTTATGTTGGTTCACTATAAATGACGTTTCACTTTCCAAATTGTTCTCACCAAATATTAGAGCCCTGCATTTTAGTTAAAGAAATTGAATAATGAAAAATCTACATGAATGTATGTACGTTTCTCGCACTGTGAAAAAACAACGATACCTAGAGACGTTAAAAATTGAATAACGTAGTCCTCCACTCGAATATGAGCATCTGGAAGCCAAATTTGCAATTTAGAACTTTTTTATTACCTATTTCATATTTTTTAAAACTTTAACAAATTTTTCATTAACAAACTCAACCATTTCAAAGAGAGCAATGGCAAACAATGTATGGGGGGCAAAATATTTTTATCTCCAATGCGCGAGACTGTCGGAAATTCTAAAGATGTGCTCTTTTTAAATTAGTTTTTGATATTGATGTTAAATTGAATTTTATGTTTTAAGAAGACAATATTTAATAAATAAAGGTAACACACAAAACGTTGAAAAACGCCCCTTTGGGCGTAATATAAAATTTGAAAGCTTTCAGATTTTTTAAAAATTTATTTATTGTTTTTAAATTGTTTCATAATGTTAACTTCATCACGCAGTTCTCTTATATTTGAATGGTAGATTTAATTTTTGCTGAATACTAAATTCTTCACAATGTAGTTCATAAAGAAATATTGTATATTTTTTACCCATTAGTGATGACTTTTAATTTGGTAAAGAGATTATCATTTTTGTAATATTTTAATTTATTTGTTTATTATTTATTTTTGACTATCAGATCCGATTTTTAATTTCTGTCATTGGCAGGAAATATTTCACTATAAATACTTTTCACTATAATGTATGACCTTTTATTTGCTATATTATTAAACGTTATAAAAATGTTTTCAAAAGCAAGTGGGACAAATCATATTTCTGAAGATACACGTGAAGGATAAATCTATGATATTAATGCAAATTCCATTTCACTTAAACCCAAGCGAAATTTCATATTTTAATGTTCAATTATGCAATCTAAGAGCTATTTTTAAAGGGAACTATTTTAGGTTATTTCTGTAATAAAAAGATTTGGCTATAAATAGCACTACAGATAAAGAAAACTAAAATCAGTAAATAAAGTAATAAAAATCTGATGTTGGGAATCAAATTCATAAGAAGCGCTTGGAGTACTATCATCATATGATACTACTAATATGAATAACTAGAATGCACATATTAAAGCATCCGTAGTAATATTGCAACAACATTAATTTCACAATCAACTCGTTGCTTATATTTCCTCTCCTATATTTGCACTCTTTTGCAGTAACCCTTGACTTGCGTATATACACAGTTTTGCAAAGGCAGGCCCTGCGAGATAAAACTTACAGCGATGAAGTGTAGTTAAAACACTCGACACGACTTAAACAGGCTGAGAAGCACTTTTCAAAAATGAACCGACTGTCCTGGCGCAGGAGAAAAAAGAAGTCCTCATGAAAACAATACATGAAAACAATTTTCGTTGTTCTTTTTTAATTTAGTTTAATAAAATACTAATTTACAAATTTTCAAAAATGTTATTTCTTGTGGAAGAATTAGTTCCGAAATTTTAGGATATTTTATTCAAAGCATTTATTAATGACTTTTTAAGCACCTTAGGGGTAATATAAAAATATAATACAGCAACTAGCAATCTGTTTTACAATGTTGTCCTCAATTAGAACTTCTAAAATCATATGACCATTTGTTTTTTCAATTCCCGTATATATGTCCTTCACTGATAACGTAATTATTTTTTTTAATTGATTGCCTTTAGCTTTTTGTCCCTGCATATCTACATGACTCCTTTCTCTGTTATTTTTGAATTATTTGGAATAAAAACAAAAATTCTGAAATTTAAATAAATAAGAATACTGTTAAATAAAGCATTTAACATACCTATATTTTGTTCAAGAATAAACTTACGCATACAAATATCTGCTGCTGCACAACGAGAAAAATGAATCGCCGAAAATTATTTTACAGTTTTAATTTTCTGTTCTGGTATGTTATGCATCCTTACAGATGATTTTCTAAATATTACTATATATTCACTTGCTTTTTGATTTACTGCTTTCTCAAACATTTGTCCTCTCGAAGATCATTTTAATTCTCTCTTCTGAATTTTACTTCATTTTTCAATTATATCAAAAGCCAGGAAAACTATTTGACAAAAGAGGCAATTTTCCCTATGAGTAAATTCCTATTCTAACTAAAAGATAAATACGACAGCGTGGAATTTAAAAGAAAAGAAAAGAAAAACGCAACCTTAGGCTAAAAAAGATTTTGAACAAAATTTTATAACAAAATGGTTCCTCTCTGGGAGAGCAGGGACCTACCATGAGCGCCCTCGAAAAGCAAGAATTTTATTTAAAATCTACGCTAATCTAATCTTACTTTCTTGTCTAATTTTATAAACTTTTAATCGTTAGGTAGTCGATGGAATAACTACATTTAGTTAAAAATAATTTGCAAGTTTATAATTTGTATAACATTGTTAAGAATGTTTCGCTGTAATCTCATTTAAAGCTTGGGATTTTCAGTGTAAAAATTTCTTTCGGTAGACCCTCCCTTTTTTTTTAGCCCAAAGGGACAATAGCCCAGAAAGGCTATTAGTGCCGAAACATTTTGCGGCGGTTCACTGTTAATGTCCGTTTCACTTTTCAGATTGTTGTCACCAAATGTTATTGTCCTGTATTATATTTAAAGAAATTAAATAATGAAGAATCTGCATGAATGTATGTACGTTTCTCGCAATGTGAAAAAACAACGGTACCTAGAACTATCAAATTTCGAATAACGTAGTCCTCTATCCGAATATGGGCACCTAGAGGCCTGAATCTTGAACTCTGTATTTGTTTCATTACTATTTCATATTTTTTAAACTTCAACGAGTTTTTTATTAAGTAACTCAACGGTTTCAAAGCGAGCAGTGGCAACACGCTGAATGGAATAAAATATTTTTTGTCTCCAGAGCGCAAGACTGTCTATTGGAAATTCTAAAGATCTGCTGTTTTTATATATTTTTTGCCGAAAGGGAGATTAGTCCAAATGGTCTCGAAACTTGTATGTGTGTGTAAATGAAAAAAAAGTCTCTTTGTGGTATAAACTCCTCGTAGTTTTATATTAGCTCACGAATGAAGTCACGTACATCCGATCGCAATCTTTTGAAATTTCTAATTTGCTTTCAACAGAATAAGTTTTTTTTTTAAATTTATAATTAACTAGTTCAAATTTCTTCCTTAAAATATCTTTCCTGTTTCCTTCGGGATTTAAAAAAAATTTTAACCTCTTTTCGACAGTTTTTGAAGTTCCCTGTTGTTCGTAAGAAAAAAGTATGACTTTTCGGCGTTTTATACAGTTTCTATTCAATGTGTCAGTTTTTTCAAATTTTTCCCTCCAAAATATTAATATTATTCATACAGAATTTTTTATTTCATCTCTGGATTGTTTTAAAGTCTTCAAGAGTCTTAAAAATGAGTTTATATTAAATGTTTTCTGGCTGTAAATCATATTATTTTAATAACTTCACTGGTTGAACATAAATAATGTTTTTTTTTCCTCTTAAACTACCTTTTAGAAAACGGTACGACTATATTTTATGCCGTCACCCTAATATGTAAATGCATATTAAGACAACTAATCCATGAAACTCATTTACTTTATTTTACTTGAAGGTGCGGAAACAGTTTAAACATTTTTTTCAAGGTTTAAACACCTTCAGTTTATTAAATACGTACATTTAAAGCAAATTCACCGAACCTTTATTTCTTTTCGTGAGACACCTTGAATAGGCAATTGTCTTATATGTAAAACTGTCTTATGTTTGGGCCAATTTTTTTATAATTTTGGTTATTAATTAATTTACTTAAAAATGAATTATTCACCTTTTTACAATTATCAAATAAAAAAGGAAATTATATTTCGGTAAGAGATAAATATTTTTTTAACCTTCTTAAATTTCTAGACAAGTATAATTTTTAAATATGCGAAATATACTACCGTAAACGATTATACCATCATATACAGTATCTGCACTCTTTAATGCTTTCTTTCCTGAATAACTGCGACCAACTCTTTACAATTTTTACTCCACCCATGAATGACAGCAAAAGCCCTGAAGAATCTCGTTGCAAAGAGATGATTAATTGGTTACTGCCTCGAGTTATGCTAATCAGGGGAGGGCCAGGGGGTGGGAGGGATGGTCTTCTCCGAGGATGCAACCTCCGCTACAGATGAGAAAAGACCAAAACTATGAGATCGCAGCAGATGGAAACATCCAGTTTATTTTCCAAATCATTTAATTCCTGAAAAGCTCCTGGAAGACCCAGGTTCCATGCAGACGTGCATCTATTTGTGTGTGTGGGAAAGGGCGGATAGTAACTGTGGCCCACACGCGGTCGAAAATTGAATTAGTGCTTCACCCTTTTTAATCTTAATGAATTGGAAAATGTTGTTAAACGCGCGAGATTTGATTCGTAAAGGGAGGGGGCAATTTATTTTAAGCGCTTGTTGCTTAAATTTTAACTGCTCCGCAAACAGTTTCCGATGTTGGGTTTATTTGGAGCTTTGATGGAGTGATGCAGAGTGAAAAGAGACTGTTTGTCTCCCACCCACCCCCAATCCATCTCTCTGCTTCTGAAAACAATTAGAGATTAATGTCTTTGCAGGCACGATGTGGAATTTTCGAGAAAAGAGAGCGGGATATTAATCAAAATATTTTCTACGTCTGCCCAGGCAGATGTGATTCTCTCTACAGTAATTTATTGCTTAGGAGGAATTTTACAGGGTAACGGTATGAATAATTGCATCCTCGTGTAGCAAGTAGGTAGTGGTGGTACTCGTAAGAGGAAGAGGCACTTGATTTTTTTGAATGGTGCATTTCCTGGTGAATTGCTTATTATTTAAGTGAAAAAAATAATAAGAAAAAATGTAAGCAAATAAATAATTGAAATTTTTAAGTTCGCTTCAGCGGTGATAAATGAAGGGCAGAATTTGAAGCGTGTTTTCTGCTCGTTTTCGCACATTCATTACGGAGGTGTTCCTGAAGTATTCATTGCGTGATAAATTCTCAAAGCCTCCGTCATCGTTCTTTAATTTTTTTTTAAAAAAAATTTAGATGTGATCTTCATTATTGTGTTGTTCTCATAAGTTTCTAGAAAATGAACCATTTGTGCTTATAATTTAAAAAAAAAAAATGCTGCCTTTTTTATTCTTACTAATTATTGGAAAACTTTTTAAAATATCAGAGTGGCCTGTTCGTTATTCATTTAAAAATATTATTTATGCATACGTATGTTATAAGAGTGTGGCGGAGTCTACTTGTTAAGTCAAAATGTTAAATGGCTTTTCTGTTCGGAATACCTGTAACAAATTGCAGACATTTATTATTTTCATACTGAAGTATCCAAACATAGCTGTAAAAATTCCATATGAATTTTTTGTCTCTTTATTACTTTTATTTTTGTGCTTGTTATTTGTTATCTAATTCTTAAATATATATTTTTTAATAACGTAGCATTTCTCAATATTTCTCTAAGGATTTTCATTATGCTCAATATTTCTTTACGGATTTTGACTAAACATTTCTGTTTTTATCTAGTTATTAAGTTCTTTATAGTCTTGTAATTTATTTCTTGCAATGCGAAATGTTCAGTCTTTTAATTTATTTCTTTAAGTCCACTGGGGATACTCAACCTTAAGGATTTACATGTAACTTGCTTTGTTCCTAATATGCAGATCCTTGCTGCTTGAAGATGTCTTTGCACATAACTGTTTGTATCATCAGTATCTTCATCAGTAGGAGTATTTACAATTTTGCTTAGGAAATGCATAATATATACATTATCTTTCATATTTTATAATGTAGCTAAACGAAAGCATTCTGAAGTCTTCGTGAAAGATTATTCAAGAGAAACTAACTTCGTACTTATATTATAAGATATTTCTCCTGTCTTCTTTGCATTCCTTCGTGGTGTAGTGGTCAGCACGCTCGACGCATAACCGAGAGGTCAGTGGTTCGATACCCGGCGAAGGCGTTGCTCATTTTTCACGTTTCCTGCTTTAAAAACCCTTTAAAAAAAAAAAAAAAAAAAAAAAAAAAACCAATGTCCTCTACACTGGCGTCCGAACTAAAAAGGTGGTGGATGATGATTCTTCACCACCGGAATTTGGGATTGGGTCCCCCAAAACCCCAGTCGCCCTTTAAAAGGAGGAGTACATAAGGTATTTCTCCCGCCTTCTTCGCATGCCTTCGTGGTGTAGTGGTCAGCATGCTCGACGCGTAATCGAGAAGTCCGTGGTTCGATTCCAGGCGTAGGCGTTGCTCATTTTTCACGTTTCCTGCTTCAAAAATACCTAATGTCTGTACAAAATTACAGATGGTAAAAGACAAAATGTTCATATAGCAAGATGTTCATCCAGAAATCGAAGCAAAACTACCTGCGTTCAGTGATTGTAGTAAGTTAGCTACAATCGATCAGCACATCTTCTCCAGAACATAGACAAGCGGTTATGTTAGATTTCCCTACTGTCAGTTGAAACTAAATTACACTGCTTCATCTAGTATTTGATCCATTTGAATGATCTAGAAAATGATAAAATCAAAAATGTTATACAAAAGGAAAAATTGAATGTGTGTTAAGGCACTGCTAATACATAATTATAATGGTTGATAGTTTTATACACTGTAAGGTCATTATTTCATTCTAACCAGTTATTTTTAGATTTCCTTTCCTTTCTATCCTGATTTCAGTTTCCTCCCGGGATGTAAATTTGTTAAGGCGTAGATGCAAATTCTAAGCGTGTTTCAGAAGCAGTATTTAAGCTGCGATCAAGAGTTCGTGAGGAGTAGTAGTGGACTTAGTTTCAAGTTTATGCTGTGCTTTGGAAATTAGCTCTCTAACCGATGTTAGACACCTTTCAGATTTATACTGATATTTCTAGGATCGGCTTTGCTGTTTGCAGCCAATTTAGCGTTAGTTAAGCGAAGGAGCCAATCATTAGCTATCTTAATTTACTAGTGATTTGTTATATTCTTATTTTCTGTTAATTTACGTAACCACAGATGGTGGTGATTTGTCAGCACGAAGTGCCTGCATCTGTTTTAATTTTGTTTAAATAAAAAGGTTATTTAAACTTTTCCTTTGCAGTAGTTATTCTTAAAGACCTTAGAATTCGTTACTTCGTCTTCGACGTACAGGTGCATGCTACCAAAGAATACACGTAGACTCCACAACACATGAAATTTGGCCTTAAATATTTGTTGGCTGCATTCATAAAATGCATAAAAGCCATAGTTTTTATGTGGCATAAAGAAAATTTGAATAATGCTGGTCATATTTTATTTTTTAAGCAGAATTTAAAAATTAATTTAAGTATCAAAGCAAATTGTATTCGAACCCAAACAATATATTAAGACGCATTTGTACAGAAGATGATGTAACTAGTATAGTTGTCGTAATTCCATCGATTGTTTCTATTAGGAAGTATCAGAATTTACTGTTATCAACTCATACTACATTAATTTTAATGTTCTACCTATAAATTTTGTTTTGAATTATTATCTAAGATGCATATTGCTGTGAATAATTATGCTATCAACTGCACATCAGATGCAAATGAATTTTCATTGCTTCTTTGATGTGGGGGGGGGTTATGGAACTTTTAAGATACATGAAAAGTATATGATACTTTCCACTAAAGAAAGATACGTTTTCCATCAGGCATGGGGAGTATTTCATGCGTCTACGAAGACAATACGCAGTTAAGCAACCATTGACACATATAGATACAGTTAAAAATACATACACATAAATCATTATGCAAACAAATTCGAGAATGGATGAGCTCAGATTATTGAAAATACGAGGGGTTGAAATTAAGGCCGCTTTAATACAAATAAATACAGATACAGAAACCCATAGTAGAAGAAAACTAATGTAAGTAGCTTCGACAATGGCCAGAAACTATTTTCTTGCGCTTACAAATCACAAAGCAAAATGTAGCCATTTTTTATTCACAGAAAAAACCTTTTCAGTGTATCAAGAAGTATTACAAATTATCTCTTACTTCTTTAAATAGGTTATACACTTTAGTTAAGCTCTCAAAAATAGATAACAAAATTCTGTATTTCAAGTATTAAATATATTCCTACCTCTCTCTCTTTTTAGCCCAAATGGGCGTTACCCCAGACAGGCTATTAATCTCGAAATGGCATTTTGAATCGGTTCACTGTGAATGTCCGTTTCACTTTTCAAACTATTGCCGCCAAATATTATCGCTCTGTATTAAAGGAATTAAATAATGTAGAATCTGCATGAATGTATGCATGTTTCTCGCATTGTGAAAAATCGACTGTACTTAGAGTCATTCAGTTTTGAAAAAAGTAGTCCTCCATCCGAGTCTGAGCAGCTGGAAGTCCGAATTTAGGATTTCGAATTTGTTTTACCTATTTTACAAAACTTCAAGGAATTTTTGTTTAACAAACTCAACGATTTCAAAGCCACCAGTGGCAACACTGTGCGGAATAAGACATTTTTTTTTTATCTCCAGCGCAGGATACCGTCTATCGGACACACTGTAGAGACATTAGGTATTTTTTGAAAAGCAGGAGAGATGAAAAATGAGCAATTTCCCCGCCGGGACTCGAACCACGAACCTCTCGAATACGCTCAGAGCTTGCTGACCACTACACCACGAAGGCATGCGAAGAAGGTGGGAGAAATACCTTGTAACTCTTACTTTCAGCCCAAATGCTTTTGAAACGTGTATGTGTACCAAATGAAAAAACGCCCCTTTGGGCGTAATGTAAAATCTAAAAACTCTCAGACTTTTTCTTTTATTTTTTTATTCTTTTTTGTTTGGTTTGTTGTCATGGCCAACCTCTTAGTCCAGTAGTCTAAAGATTCACTTTGATTCTCGAAGAAGTACAGTGTGCGTGTCAATAAATACTGTTCTAAAGCTCCTAAAATCTCTTGAACGGTACCAGATTGTTAAATTTACAAGCACAACTAACCTTAATCAATGTAGTAGACTCATGACCTTGTTTAATCAAAACTGCGAATATTTTCTGTTCCCTATATTAGTGAGAATTTTATTAATAACCCCCAAAAATAAATATCAAAGTTACTAAAACGATTTTAAAAGTGAAGTTATAGGAATTTTTTAAAAAGTTATTTTTTTTTTAATTTTATTTGTTTTCTATAAGGATTTCCCTCCTTTCTTTGATTCCAAAACATTATGCTTAAATAACACTCTAGTTATTAGTAGTGAATATTAATAGGCGAGCAATTCTAAAATGTAACTAACAGCTTATGGACAAAAGATGCAATTCCTTAAATGCATTAAATACATATCGTAAAAATGACAAGTGATAATTTACAGAGAAGCTCCGGAGTGTTTATTAAAACAGATAAAATTAAAAAATGACAAATTATACTTTCGGAGATGAAAACTGAGGTAGATCTGAATACATTTCCTAAAGCGATATCACGATCCATGAATAAATAAATAGTTTCTATTCTTTTCTTCAGATTTGACTAAAATATACTCCTTTTAAAATACAAAATAGAATTTATATGTTTAAATATAAATCCCTCTACTTTCTAGCTAACATAAGGCCCGGTACTTCCTAACTTTGTAGTACCAAGTGTCAGTAAACTAAAATTAAATTTAAAATCGTAGTTGCACATTTAAACGAAATGATCTAGGGATTTCTAGTTAACTAATGAGCTATATTTTTCTGTAGAAACGAAACACGATAAATTACTTATTAAATAAACATAAAAATATAGTGTACTATTATATACATCAATTTACATGCTTTAAACAATGTGTTTGACACAAGCCTAAATCGCAGTCCGATAATTTAGTTAATGTATCAATAACTACGTGCCAAAATGCTTCAACTAAAAGCTTCCCTCCAAATCCCATGTTAGATTTTCAAATGTTCAAAAGAACATGAGTCCGATGCCACGACAAATGGGTAGCGGGCTTTCGGCTCCGCTCGGTGCGGTTCCGGATCGACATCTCGCATGCGCCACAGGGCAAACAAGCTAATTTCACGGCCCGCTTAGTTCCCGGTTTCGCTTATTTTCCCGGGCACTTGCCTCTTATATAAACTCCGTGTAATAATGCTGGCTCTCGTTTTGTGCCCTCTCGACCCTCCCTCAGATAGCAGGGGTTGAGGGATCTTCGGCTCCCAGCGGGGGATCAAGGGCCCTTGTTGTATGCAAACTAGGAAATGATGGCAGGAGACGCAAATGAGGAAGGAGGAGCTGCTCTATTACGAAAGACGAGACCGGCATTTCGTGAGGGGGCAGTCAAAAATAACATTTCGTTTCTTTGAGACATTTTCTGTTCAGTAAGTTATCATTTATAAAATACGGTTTCACGAATTAAGTATTAGAGATATTGTACAGGATTGAAACTGCATAAGGGCGACACCATCTTTGTCGACATATGATCTATATGGTAGCTGAAAGACAGTGTTTGATTCCATGCCGGTGTCGATTCTAAGCAATTGTCTTTTAACTGGTTATCCCTTGGAAAGGTGGCACAGAACCGATACTGTGTAAGACCGACACCATCTTCTAGCATGTGGTCAATATGGCATTTAAAAGACCATGTTTGATCCCATGCCGATGTCGATTCTACATATCTACGTAGTTGACTGATTATTTGTTGCAAAAATGGCGTTAGAAAAATTGTTATAATGGACTGCACAATACTGACATTGCTTTCGACTGACACTGTCTTTGTTGACATATGATCGGCATGGCAGCTCTCAAAGACCAGGATTGATCCCATGCCTGAGTCTATTCTAAGCAATGGCATGTTAACTGGTTATCCCTTGGAAAGATGGCACAGAACCGATACTGTATAAGACCGACAGTATCTTCATCAGCATCATATAGTCAATATGGTATGTTTGATCCCTTGCCGATGTCGATTCTACACATCTACATAGTTGACTGATTGTTTGTTGCAAAGATAACATTAGACAAATTGTTATAATGGGCAGCACAATACTAACATTGCCTTCGACTGACACTCTCTTTGTTGACATGGCAGCTCTCAAAGATCAGGATTTATCCCACGCAGGTACTGATTCTACACAAATTCACTAGAAAAATAGTGATTTAACCAAATTCTTTCTCATTCAAATCATACACCATTGTTAATTATGAGTCTTATCTATGCTAAGTCAATGTCGATTGTACGCCAATGTCAGTTCTATCATATGTTGATCATGTGCTGGTATGTCGAGATCGATTTTATGCTGATGTTGATTGCATGCTTTTCCTAATTCTGCGCAGTCTACAAATAGGCGTTAATTCTTTTCTTTTTTAAACTATCTAATATTCTGTAGCTAGTGACTGGTCTCGATTACGTGTCGCTCTCTATCCTGTGTATGTGTCGATTTTACATTGTGTCGATGCTGTGCAGTGTCAATGCAATGCTGATCTTACACAATCTACAGCCGACGAAGTGTCGCTTTCATGGAAAAATCCGGAGAGATCTGATACAAATAATTAATCTCTTTCAAAACAAAATAATTTTTCTAATGTAACAGCTACATACGTTCTATTTCAACTACTCGATTGCCAGAATTCGAATTGTAATTTTGCCTTAAAAGGGCGTGTCTTCAATATATTTAAAATTTAAATCAAGCAGCAATATAGACGATTTTCGGTTTACGTTTATAGATGTATTCCTGAACGAGCAGCGTAATTGGTATCGGAGAAGAATTAAAGGCTTTTGATATTAAATACGTCTGTGTCTATTACTGAGTCTTTCCATTCTTTGTCATGTTACGTTACACTACCATGAGATTTTAAATCTACAAGACCGGATTCTGTTGCCAATCCTTGAAGTGTAACACTTTTCATTTATTAGCCATGTGACAAAATCTATTTTTAACATGGCCATTCAACGGGGATTAAGATCTTATTTTTCCAAACTACAGAGGCAGTAGCTGCTTGTAGACTAAGCTGTTTAGAAGAAATAAGTACTTAATAATTTGCATATATACATTTTTAGTAGTAGTACATATATATGTATAATGATACTACGTTAAAACATATTTAAATGATATAATTTGTAATATATCCTCTGATAGTTTTAGTAGCATTTTTATACATCTCTCTGTTATTGTATTAATAGATAAAAGATTTTGTTTTGTGTTTGCATGTATATGTGTGCGTTGTTGTTGTTACAACATACATACCTCGTACCTCGGTGAGGAATTATGATCTGCTATCGTCACAAGAAACACACACTTAAAATCTTAGATTAATAGTTTTATAATCTTATACTTTTGCACCAACAATTTTAAGGAAAATTCGCCTCTCGTTGGTGTAAAACCTAAGCTTATAAAATATACAGAGAAATAAATGTGCATCTGAATAGTAAACGACCAGTATCCAATTCGATACTTCGGAAAAAGTGATTTTAGTTTCAACATGTTTTTATCACATATAAAAGAAAATATAAAATATGACATATCAAAGAAGTTATAAATACAAAAAAGTGAATTAAAATTTGTAAACAGTAGATATTGTTACGTGCGTACGGGTTCGTTATATATTGAATGCACGAGTCGTAAAAAGTTAACAAAAATTTATTCTTCCCACAAGAAATAAATTAAAATGGTGAAATATTTCTTCACAGATATTTGCACAATATCACAATATCTTAAACGTTTAGCAAAAACTGAGCTCAAAATAGATAAAATAATTCTATCCCAGAGCGAAATCGCTACAATCAATAACAACATTAAGTAAACAAACAGCAGTTCGCTTTTTACAGCTACAACTACAACAGCAACAACAACTACTGAGATGAGGTGTTTCAATTCGGCTTTTATAAGCTTTTTAATTATCAATAGAACAATTTCAGTTTTTCTAGATTTTTCTGGATGGCAACAGTAATTACGAGATATTTATTTATTAAGCATAAATGTACGCGCTCTTTTACTTTTTTTTTTTTTTTCGACGTAGCTTTTTTCTCTTCAAAAATCGTCTGCGTTGCACGGGGAAATAAAAAGGAATTTTAATTACAATTCTAAATAAATAGCCAAATAAATGTGAAATTCGTAACAAATAAATGTGAAAAAAGTGAATTAAAATTCGTAAACAGTAGATATTTTTTAATTCTAACAGGCGGTGTAGTTATACGTTTTGTGTTGTTAATGTACATAGTAGCTAATAATAATATTATTGCGGTCTTTTTCTTATTTAAAGCAGTGTCTCTGAAGTCTGATTCTTTTTCTAGTGGTGAAATGTAGCAAAGGACGGAGAGAGGCGCTTTTCCTGTGATGATATTTAATATTTTAAAGTTCCTGGTGCAGGTTTCACGGATTTGAGTTCTCTAGATATTGTCCGTTTTCTTACCTTAAGCAGAAGTACAGAAATATTTATTTGTTATGTTAGTAGCCCACATATGACATTGATAAATAATTGGAATACTACAGGATGTTTTTTACAAAAAGTGTAAATGACTAAATAGCTCTTGTATTGTTGATGGTAGATCCGTGATGTAGTTTAAGAAATGATAGTCATATAAAATAGGCTAGCAGTGTTTGATAATTTTAGTCACATTAAATCTTTTAATAGTACTATAAGAAACTTGAATTTTGGGACAGGTCTTCTGCAAAGAAAGTTTTAGTTAATAGATTATTTTGTGTCCAATTCAATAGCTCATAAAGAATAAAAATGTCCGCAACACGTAAATTTTGTTTTGAAAAATGGTATATGACTTAAACCATTCTAGCAACGCGAAAACGTCAATTTTAATAATCGCATAAAATTTAATTTTTTGAGACAGAAAATTTGAAGTTTTAGCTATCCTACAAGGTAGAGTTTGAAATCAACTCTTCTTTCTTCTTAAATGATTGTTTCGATTAAAAACTGTATTCTAGAAATTTGTGTCCCAAAACGCAACATTGGAAAAGACCCTCCAAAATTTTAATTGCTGATTCACCGGATAATTTCGATCGGATATAGAAATATTTTTTATATTATTAACCCAAAGAAGCGTCAGCTCAGAAGGGCTATTAATCTTGAAATGGGATTTTGCGTTGATTTACTGTAAAAGGCTGAACCACTTTTCCAATCGTTGCCACCAAATATTATCGACTGTATTACTTTAAAAGAAATTAAATAAAGGAGAATGTGCATGAATGTAGGAATGCTTCTCGCATTTTCAAAAAACGATGGTACCTTGACCATCAAATTTTGAATAACGTAATCCTCCACCCGAACATGGGCACCTCGAAGTACGAATTTTGAATTTCGAATTTGTTTTATTATCTATTTCCCATTTTGTAAAACAAGCGAATTTTTGATTAACAGACTCAACGATTTCAAAGAGAACAATGGCAACACAGTACAGAAAAGACAAGAAAACAAAGCATTTTTATTTTTAGCCTAATTTCAAATATTTTTGTCTCTAGCGTTTTTAAATATTTTGTGATAGTGTTTTTGAATTGGAATTTTATGTGGTTGAGTGGGAAGAACATGATATTTAATAAATAAAGGTAACAAACAAAACGTTGAAAAACGCCCCTTTGAACGTAATATGAAATTTGAAAGCCTTCAGATTTTTTCATTATTATAGCTACATTGTTTTATTATTATAGCTACATTGTTCTAAGGAACATTTTTATCATTGAAATGTTTATCCTCCAGCTAGGTACATATAGAAATTTCAACTTTTTTGTACTTTCACTGAAAGGTATATTAATTAAAGTTGCCGTAGTCTAGAATCCTACCTCATTTCATTCTCTTCTCAAATAAACATCAGCATTTCTGACTGAAGTTCAAGGGATATTTATGAATTACAGTGTGTAATATGATTGGAAAGGAATTTTAGCAATAATTTTAATCAGTAGTCTAAATTTAATTTATAACTCACATAAAAATATATATGAATTTCAGCTTATAACTATATGTGGCCTCACAACTTACGTTAAAAACTGAAATCCTTTCAAAAAGCACTTCTAATTCTTTAAAAGTAATCAAAAATTGTCAATACAAGAAGCAGGTGTTAAGCAGTTTCATCGTACATTAATGACATCTGCAGGCTTTTCGATTTCTTTGAACTTCCTTTTATCCTTCATTAATATTCTTCCCATAAAGATGTAATAAACAGAAGAGCAAGAAAGTAAGAAAATCATCCAGCATTTTGACATTTGCACGGATTGTTGATTCGCTGAATCACATGAGCATAGTTTCAAAAGCTCGTTAAGTAAAATTGTCACATACTTTTTTCTTCATCACTTTCAGAAATACCTTCACCTTGGACATTTTATTGCGTAAGAGACAGGATGTAAATTATACTGTTGAGAGGTCAAGAAAAGGATTTAGTCTTGAATCCCTTCCAATGAAATATTTGAGGCACTTTGTTTACATCTTTGAGGAGAGGGACACATGTAAAGTCTTGAAAAAAGCAAAGCAAGAGGTAAAACTTTAAATCTATGTTCTAGTACCACAACTAAAATTAAACAAAACTTAGAGAAGGCCTCAAAAATTTAAATATTGAAATACGTGTTTCACTGAAGATAACTTCCAACGACTAACTATCCAGATTCTAACTAATGGGGATCATACTAATGTGTATTACTAAAAATACAAAGTTCATTTACCAAAAACAAAAACGCAGATCATCTACTAATGAACGTTTCACGGGACCTGCTGTCAATTACTCAGAGATCTCTCAAATACAAATCTGCTCGCTATTTAAACTCAATTTAATTTAATTTTTAGTAATTGCTGATGAAAGAAGTAGAAGTGGCAGAAAAGAATTACTAGAAAAAATAACGTGTTATCTAAAATAAGTCTTTGCAACTTAAACAATGACAGCTACGTTTGTCTGTCCATGTTACCCAAAGCATAGTACTCTTTCAGCAGAAATCGCTGGGGAGTACATAAGAAGTAATGATGATTAGGCTAAATTACACGGAAATACATATTTCAATTATTTCCTCTTCTGCATGTTTAATTTCACACTCGTAATTTGCTTTAGTCTCCTAAATTTTAGTAATTATCAAAATTTATTAATTGCTAAATTTTACTAGCTATCAAATTTTGATAATTGCTAAATTATAATAATTACTGTGTTAATATTAAATTACTATAATTTATCTTTTGATTTATTAGCACTTTTTTTTTGGAATCGTTAACTTAATTTACTGCCTTTTGACAATTTTTTAGATATCATTTCCCCCCCCCTTTTGTTTTAATTCTATCGTATGGCTGGAAATAAAATTTTTAGAACGATTTTTAAAAACCTAACTACATTGTTTTAGATAGACTCAAAAAAGAGAAAGATTAAATTTAACTATCATAATATTCTTGATCGTAAATAATTAAATATAAAATATTTGCGACGCTTCTATAAGATCTGCACTGAGACAGTAAACAGAATTTGGACCTGCCAGTAACTCGCTGAACACTGGTAATTCTATTTGATTACAGGCGAACTGGCTGGATGCACGGGCGTTCTTGATGTGTTCCCAGACGTAACGTGAATAACGTGTTACGTAAATGTAACGGAAGTTAGTTTCCTTTAGAAAGTCCTCGACGAAGTCATCTCTCCTCTTAAACAAATGCCCTTCCGTGCCTTGCTATAATAAAATAAATCAGGCAAAACCATGAACAGACTTTTTTAAGGATCAGTAATAGAGATACTATAAAAATGGCATGTGTAAATACACGTAGTTCGATTCACATGATTTGTCTTCAAAACTTTTATTTAGAATTTGTCATTATCAACAAACTCTTGAGTTTACTTTTGATTGCGTGACCAAGAATATTGTGATAACTGAAAATAATATATAGGTTACTGTGTAGTGGTGCCGTTACATATATTTTATTTTTTGCGACCATTAATTTTTATCTTTGGCGCATTTATAATTTTTTGTAATTCTTTATGCTTCGCAAAAATTTGCATTTCCCTCAAAGGGGTAGTAGTCTCGAAACGATATTCTGCGTCGAATCACTAAAAGTTTCTAGTTTACTGACATACGGTTAATTTTAATGAGAATGAAAATCTCAGTATGAAGTCTTTTGAACGGAAAGTTTAATTTCAATTTTTTATTGCTAATAAATATACGGCATGACACATAATTTATGAGTTTATTTTTTGCTTAAGCCAATTTAAATTTTTTTATAAATTTTAAAATTTATATAAAGAGAATAAAAGATAATAACCATGAAATACTATCCATGTGATGTTATTAATAAAATTTATTTATTAAATTGTGATAAAATGCACTTGGGTTCGCCCTTTCGAACACGCGGATAAAACCGTGAGAACTCCCATCCACCCAGCCGTTTCACAACTCTTTGGACTCAAATCAAACTACCAGTTTTCTGGGCTTCAATCCGCTTTGCTACTGGCTTGTATTTTTATTATTTCCCTGAAACATAAATGGTATTCTAAGTATGTGAAAAGTTTAAAAAATTGAGAAACGTTGATCTAGAATTTTAAATATTTTTTCTCTTTGCCAAATACTATGTCCTTAAAAAATATCCTAAATAAGCCACCACCACCCCAGATCGCTGATTTCTGATAGCTATACATTTCTTTATATTTATCAAGTGGAATATTCTGTAACATGAGATACTTCCTACTTGATATTCTATTATTGCTTCTTTTAGTTTAGAATTTCATAAATACAAAGTTAGAAAAACTTTCGAATAGAATAAAGAACATTCAATTAGCTACGAATTTATAAAATTAACTTAGTTCTGTAACTTGAAACTTAAAAATAATTTTATGTAATTTAATTTTTTAAAATTAATTTAACATTTAGTTTTTTTTTT
>KK115971.1:2639634-2689637 GCA_000611955.2 Stegodyphus mimosarum
CACCAAACATAGTGGCCGCAGAAGACTGGCGTGCGCCAGCGTCATTGCGCAAACAGTGGGCAAGTGTTGATGACGGTGTGACATCCGTGAGCGGATGTTGCAGTGATTAATGGTTAAAGATTATGCGCGATGCGGTGACTGCGGCTAAGCAAACACAGGACACAGATGCGCAGAAAAATGACACCATTCTTGCAGCAGGGGACATGGAATTGGAGGGTTGTTAAGATCTTGTATATGCAGTCCAGAAAAAGCGTTAAAAGTACAACCATTATTATGAATTCTGAGTTTTAAAATATATTCCTTATTAGTTATTTATGCAAATATTTTTTATATTGCAGACATTACCCGGATACCCGGGTTTGTTAATGAAAATTACGTTTCCAGTTTCTGAATTTTATCGAAATTTGAATTTGATTTCTATTAATTGACTCCATTCTGTGCACAGGAAACTATCAGGAAAAATTAACAGTTGCATGAAATCAGCTGCTCGTAACATGCAAAATAAGAGTGTCAACACCTTTTTCTCGTTTACGTAATTTATGAATGAAGGAAAGTTCATATTTTTCAATATAAAGTCATTTTAGGGGGTATAGCTTAATTATAAAGTTTCTTTTTTGTAATTAGTATTAAGGCAAATGGCTGCCTCACCATTTGGCGAGAAATCACCACAAGTTGCCAAGTTGGCGACCATTTGGTGATATTTTTGTCTCATACAAAAGTATGCGGAAGAATAACTATAACTGGTTCTTCACTTTGTAACTGAAATTGGAAAGCATGTTCGGTGCGCAATATTATCAATAATTTAATTTATTGTTACGCATGTAAACTTTTTTTATCGTTAAGACATCTCTTGCCGAAGGCTACGGAAAATGAGAAAATGTTCAAGTTAAGTATAGAACAGCATTAATGTTCAATGAAATACGACTCCATAGCAGCAATCGTAGCAAAAAGCTTTATACTCGGTCATATTGATACAAACATCTTTAACTATTTGAAAGAAAAAGAAAAATGTTCGACGTGGGGTTTCAAAGAGTGATTGCAATTTTTAAGGATAGATTCACTTGCATTTCTGGCAATGAATGCATTTTTGAATATTTCGGGTTATCAACTAAATTTAGTGAAATCTACATTGAGACGTTCATGTTTCTAGCCGAATCGGCTGAATGTTAGCATCTTATATGCATGAACATGGTTCAAAAGCAAAAGGAAATATAATTATTTATCATTAATATTATGCAACGAATTAATTGAGACTATTAGTGAAAAAATGGCAAATATTTTTTTAAATTGAAATTAAGAAATCAAAGTAATATGCCATAATTGTTAATTTTGCACCCAATACAATGCAAATTGATCAATTCACTATCACAGTGCACTATTTTTAGATAATGGACAACATTTCTTTTTTAGATAATGGTTTTGTATTCATACATTTCTTGCCCATCATACTGGTGCACCACTCGAAATTGTAATTTTGGATCTGCAAAATTTGTTAGATGTAAATTTTAAAGACTTCTTAGGTCAAAGCTATAATAAAGCACCAAACCTGTCTGACCGAAATAAAGGTCAGCAATTCGTAATTAAATAGCAGAAAATGTCCATAAAGTCCCTGAACAACTTTAATAGCTTGTTATTGGGAATGGAACAATTTATCCCTTTGGTTCTGGTAACACTTTCACCAGCAAAGTTCAATGCTTTGGGGAAAGTGACGCACCTAATACAGTTCCGACATGCGCATTATTGGTTGCTCTCAAAATTATCAAACTGTAAGGTTTATCCTAATTTTATAACAGTTATTTTAAGTTTATGCACCTATCCTACCTCTTCTAGATTCAGCTTACAATTTTCTACCAGAATGTATTTTCAGAAACGCGGTTGATGCAAATGAGTAAGAGTAGTATTTCGATGTTTCACTGACTTCGTTAGAGAGCCTAAGTTCCTGACTGTCGTGCTGACTTCCGTTTGCCTTTGACTACGTCTCTCTCTAAGCTATTGCTACGCTCGGCGGTACCTTAGGCCCTTGATTGGCTTCGCCGACTTAATTAAGATTTAGGGGCCAACTATTTAGAATCTTGATAGCTTCGACTATATCTTTTAGTTAAGCATTAGTTAAATTCTTATTAATTTAAGTTCAATCCCAAGTGGAGGCTTTGCTGACTGTGTTCATATTTATCTTGAAAAATAAAGGGTAGTTAACCCTTCTTGAGTCTTATGTCTCTGTTCATACACTCAAGCGATTATTCGTTTATCAGTGTAAGGGGTTCCTCACATTGAACTGAGAAATAAAAGGGTCAAACCCCACAAAGCTAATAACACAACTTTCTCCATGCACTGCACAATATGGCATGATTAACGACTGTGATGGATTGCTGATTCTGATCTTCAAGTCTACAGTGTTCGACACTTCTGAACGGTGAACGATGACTTTAACATGACCCCATATAAAAAACTTCAAACGCAGGCGAATGTGGTAGTCGTGAAATTGGTTTATTCTCGCCGATCCATCTATTGGGAATATTTTCCCGAGAAAACTAAAAGCATACCATGCCCAGTGTGATGGCGAGCCATCTTGCTAACAGTTATCTCTGATTAATTATCCTCAATAAACTAAAAATTTTTTATACAACATCCAATACCAAACATTCACTTACGGGCTGACCCGCTTCAGTTCACTTGCGACATGAGGATTTTTGGATCAACAAATCCTCACATTGTATAAGCATTTAACGGAAATGAATTGTTAGGAAAAAACTTTGATATATGTGGAATAACAGCTAAAAGGTTTTGCAACACTGCATCTTACAGGGTGCCTGAATAATAGGGTAAAGCTGTTCAAGGACCCTCTATACTGAAACGGCACATCAAGAGATCTGCACTGCGCATTTACTTAATTAAACTGAAATATGCCACTACTCAGTCCTGTAAAAATGCTACATAACAGTTTTAATTTGGTAAAAGTAATTCATATATTTTTTCTGCCTCGCGTAATCGCTTTAAAGCTTTGGAATCTAAATTTGTAGAAAATGAGGTGAATTTTATTGCTAAGTGATCTTGTGATGGTAGGTGGTCGTGACGAGAATATGCAATAAAAGCGATCCGAGTAGGTATAGTAAATAAAATACAAAGCACCTTGCTATACGATTTACAAGAAGAATCACAAAATTCTTATTTTCAAGTCGAAGCAAAGCATATTGACGGAAAATAGTAAGAAAACTGGAGTTCGTTTTTACAAGCTCCAATTTTCTTATCACTTTGGGATTTTCTTGAAAATTCTATAGCAAGCCATTTCTACCGATCATTACTTGGGTCAAGATGTTGACAAAGATGAATGCATCCAATAAATTTATACATGATCTTAGTAATAATTTAACAGCATGTGTAAGCTAGCTGCAAATTTTGGCGCAATATATATATGACTTAAAAGGAATAGGAATGTATATAACGAAATTGAAAATGAGTCATAAGTTACATTCGACATCAAATTTTATAGTAATATCCAAGAAAAACCTGTAAATTGGAAACGATCAAAACCAGCAAATAAAGATATCAATTTAGCTGATTAAGAAGATACTAAAGTAAATATATTCTATCCCATTTGTGTTATATATTGTCTCAAAACTGATATATAATACAAAAATATTAAGAAATTAATAAAATATTTTGAATAATTTTTACTGAATTGGAAGTTGGAAAGGATTCACCAAGTCTGTGCAAGTAAAAAAAATTATTTAAATTGCACTGATGTTAGCTGACGTAATTATTGAATTGAGAAGAAACAAAATTTACGAAGCTTGAAAGGTATGTATTGGTTCATCACCAAGTCTGTGCAAGTAAAAAAAAATTATTTAAATTGCGCTGATGTTAGCTGACGTAATTATTGAATTGAGAAGAAACAAAATTTACGAAGCTTGAAAGGTATGTATTGGTTCATAAAAATAACAGCACTGTATATTATTTTATTAATCACAAGACATTGTTATGAATTTATTTAACCATGCCTAAATGTAACTGTTTCATAATAATAAGGTGAAATATGGTATTTAAGAAACTCAATAGCAATGAAAATGCTAATAAAACCTTTAGCAATGCTTGTAGTAGAAAAATATACTGTAAGATATTATTGATCAGTGTTCTAAAATGGAAGTCTAAAAACAAAGCATATTTTTTTTTTAATTTTGATTAGTAACTATAAAAATTACATACATATTTATACATTTTTGTTATACCAAAAAACTCTGTAGTGGTTTATTTTAATTTCCTAGCAGTTATTTTTATTTTAGAACAAGCTTTCCTGTACTCTCTTGTTTCTCATATACGATTCCCTACCAGAATGAGTTTGCGGGATCGCTTTTTATGTAAATGAGGTAGAAATTAGTATTTAAGGTGAAGTCTCAAAAACTGCAGTAGAAGAGCTTAGAAGTTCCTAGTAGAACGTGTTCTGCCTTTTGGCCACGTGATTGCATTAAGTCTAACCTTAGAACTTTTCGGCCTTATTGTTACGTGCCTGCCAGTATTCGCCGATGATCTTTAATAAAGGCCAATTCTGTTAGCTATTTCTGCGCAGCTTCGGCTGGTTTTAGTTTAGTTAGTATTAGATTAGTTTCTTATTTTCATATCTTGAGTTAAAGCCTAAGTGGAGGCTTACTGTAAGCCCGAGAAAGGGCCATCTGTGAATCAATTTTAAGTTATAATAAAGGATAATTTGACCCTTCTTTGGACTTGTCATTTATGTAAAAGAACTCTACAGATGTTCGCTACACAGTTCTTAAGTATTCTAACTTTTAAGGATTACAAATTTAGCCAGAATATTACGATTCTTTTTATTATATTAATGTTTGTTTTCTCTATTTTAAGAAAAAAACTTATTTAAGAATTTCATTCTCCAGAAATTATTTGTTCATCAGAAGCAACTTATATAAACGGGGGTACTATTTAAATTTTGTTTAAGGCCTCTAAGCTCAATATGACACTAACGCGACGTATGCCCTTTTTAAAATGATGAATTAAATGAAAAGCTCATATGAAAAGGCTAAATATATTACTGCCATTTTTATTTCAAAGAAATAAATCCAAATTAATTATTTCCATGTTATTATTTTTTATATGAACAATGCACTTTCTTATCTAAACTGTACGTTATTATAAATCAGAAGTTCCTAAATAGTACATTGAAAAATCTATCGGTGATTCGTTAGTGAGAGCATTATGGGAATAAATGGGGTAAAATGAAGCAGTTTCCTTATGAAAATTTTGCTCTGACGGTTGTAAATGAGTGACTTTTTATACAAATAACAATTAAGATAACTAAAATTTCAGTTATTATTAAAATAATGGACTGTTATTAATAAAAACCTTGTGAAATACCAGTTAAGTGCAAGAATATAATGAATATTTAGCCACAGCAAGGAAAGAAAACTTAGTAAAGAAATAAGCTGGGGTAAACGTTTACAACTGATTATCCTTTTTTTTTTCCCTCGATTCTTTTTTGATACCAAGATCGGCGCTAAGAAGGTACAATTTCAAGATGGCCGATACACAAAACCAAAAATAAGAAGTCAAAGAATTGCACAAACTCAGTTTTCATGTATGTAACGATCTATTTTCACTTAAAAAAATCAGAGAATTACACAAAGTCGGCATTGCGCGATGCCTTGACTTCGTCCACGTACGCATCGATCTATTTTCACTTAAAAAAAATCAGGAAAATGATGACATCATGTAAGGTTTAAACAAAGTTACTCGTCATCAAACTTGAACAGAATTTGTCGCCAGTCGAAAGGGCATCCTGTTCTACACTAGAGCCTAAGCTGGATATTAAATAATGGGAAACTGCTTATTTCAAATGGAATATCTTATAAAGAATATGTCCTAATTCATTAATTATTGAAAAAATTACAATCATGCTAAAGAAAATGAGCATTAAACGCTCTCTTGCATTACTTGAAAAAAAAATTTTAAAATAAATATTTTTTAATAAAGGAGATGTAAATTGTTGTTTCATCAAAATATTTTTCAGCTGTTTTAAATACTATGTATAATCCTTAACTTAAATAAAAATTTGCTTTAATTGAGTGCTTACAGCAGATAAAAAAACTACCCTCCGGATCGTGAATTATGACAAAACTATAAAAGAAATATCTTATAACAGCTCACAAAGAGAATACTTTATCTCAAGGTTGCTATCTAAATAGAGTATCGGAAAGACTGAAATGTATTTCAAGTAAAAAGAACTGGATTTCCATTACGGCGGAATTTTTCATTTGCAGAGAAAGTGTACGATTCTTGAGGCTCTTCATATAGTGCTTAGTCTAACGGAACGATCATTAGTCTTTTCTTTAGATTCATATTTAATATAGGCCCGTCACAGAGGCCTGCGGCACCCAGGGGCCAGATTTCCGAGGAAAAATGGCGCGAGTTACATTTTGGAGATTCAGAGGATGGGAAGATGTTTAGAAAAACAAGAAGAAATTAAATAAATGATTACATGCATATATGGCAAAAATAAAGCTGATTGATGGTTTAAATTTTAAAGCATAAATAAATACAAATGGAAGAATATTTTGTAAATAAATAAACAAAAGCACTGGAGAGAATAAATGACACTTCTTGATGGAAAATAAATTATTAGAAATTTTCTCTGAATGAAATGAATTTGAATGAGGAAACTTTTATTGAAAAAGCAAAGATTATGCTTGGCATCTGAATGAATTTCGGAATGAATTTTCGTTTTACGACTTAAACGCTTTTATTATTTTTCAAATGCTTTGAGCCATTTAAACTATTTATTTATATTTGTAATTCAAACTTAATGAGGAACTGTTGTCTAATAATTCTAATTTCATAGTACTTGAATTAAAGCAAACAATTTTAAACTTCCTTTAATTTCTGCGTTATGTCAAAACATTTAAGCTTAGATTACTAAGCAAACATAAAAACATAATCAAAGAAAGACCAGCACCTAGGCAGTCCTGTTCTCATTTGTTTCCTGGAAGCGCATAGTCTTTCAAATACACGCATGTATTTACTTAAATTTAAAAAATGTATTATTTCAACAGTTTATTTGTAGAATTCATTTAAGCCTAAATTTTTCCATCTTCGAAGAAGTGATTATTTTTAAACCAACCAATCAAGTAGAAATAACATGCACATTAAACCACATAACACCACAAATTCTTTATAATTTTGTGAATTCTATAGCTTTCCATTTTTTGTATTTTTCTACATTTTTCTACTAAGGTATTTATCATACACATAGCCTAATAAGTGTTGCCATTCTAGAAAGAAATGATTTTCATTTATTATCCGTACCATTCCGAAAATTACCAGATCTTTGCTATTTTGCCATACGAGATATATAATATATTGAATTTATTTTCAAAATAAAACATTTCTTTTTTTTCGTAAATTTCTGAAATTTTAGTCACTGTCAGTTTTAAAAATACATAATTCCGAGTCTTCTAAATCGAAGTATATGTAGCTTAAGACATTAGAAATTCATTATTTACAATAAAATATTCATAAAAATTATCAAGTTGATTTGTTATTAGTTTTCAGTTAGTTATTTTTTTAATTTAAATGACTTTTAATAAATTATATCAGTTAAATTAATGAGTAAAAATATAAGTAATTTGTAGTCTGATTGCCATTTCTTTTACCAGTTCGATATCTGAAACAGCTTTAAGCCAAAGAGTTACGATAGATTCACAAGTTTAAGAATTAATTAGAAATCCAACCTACGAAACGTTAAATAATGCATGTATATAGAGAGATAAATAGATAATTCAAGAAGACAAAACTAGAAGCGAAAAAGGAAATGCCGCAAACTAAAAACGAAAAATCTACGTTTCCGAAAAATTCCTTTCTGAACTTGTCCCACCAGCGGCTGAGCGATAAAATCGCTGAACACAGGTAGTTCCGACCTGGGCTCGATTCCAGGAGAGTTGGCTGTCTGCATCCGCGTTTTCCTTGTTTTCCCCACTTGTGACGTGTATACGAGCCAGTTTCCCTCAGAAAGCCCTCCACGAAGGCATCCTTACCCTAGGCAGATAACCCTAATGTGCTTTGCCGTAATCTATCATACCAACCTTTCTCAACGTTGGTCGTAGACATATACTTCCAGTTACAAAAATGTTTTAAATGATGATGACTCCTGTTTCGTATTTTTGAATTTAAAGAATTCAGCTTTGCAAATTCTGACTGAAAAAAATTTTTGCTTTTACACTTTCCTTCGGTCCTTATTCTTATACATATATATTTGGTGATTACAATATTACTTTACAATTTCATATTTGTTATTTCGATCTTTTACAAATAAAATTTATTTTAAATTACTTTAATGATATACATTTTTAAAACTAAAACAAATGTATAATAAACGAATGGGCATCAAGGCATGTAATTTTCGACGTCAGAAACATTTTTGATTAACTATAATATGTTATAATTATTCATAATTAACAAACGGGTATATTACAAATTAAATTTGAAATATATATGTTAGATATATCATTAAAAAGGAAGCAACAATTTAAATTAATACGACGTGTGTTAAAAACATTTAAACCGGCTCAAATTGTTAAGCAACTGCAGATTGATTAAATTTAAAAGATAAATTATCGACTTTTAGCTTTAACAAACCTCAGCAGGCTTGAAACTGGCTACTTGTATGGCTGCATGGAATATAAATTGAAAGTTTTATGTTTCGTGCAATGGCAACACTTGAGGAATTCGCATGGATGATGATAAACGCATTCTCTTAACGTTAATATAAAAGTAGCAATAACATAAAGCAATGTAATATGTAATATATGGTAGCGTATGTAATACGTATATGGTATGTAATATGTAATATGTGGTAACATTACATATGTAATATTTTGCAAGTTGGTTATTTACGAAATATTAGCTGTTAACCAACCTGCGTCCGTAAGACATCTTATTCGTCGTGAAGTGACAGCACCTGCTAAGTCTGGTGCTGTCACTTCACGACTGGTGCTGTCACTGATATGGCAACGCAAAGTTACATGACATAACTCAAAACTTCAATAAATTTGACAAAATCCTCTTAAAAGTTTTTGACGCAATAAATAAATAAATAAATAAATAAGGATTTAAATTAAATAATGTGAAAATAAATAAATATTTAAATTAAGAAGAAATCAATTGAGTATATTCAAATCACCTAACTTGTTAAGCTGTTATAATCTGCTTAAGTCTAGAGAATAAATTAAAGATCTTATCCTTCGCCGAATACCAATACTGTGAGAAACCAATATGTGCAATTGTGCGAAGAGCATAAATTAAAAAAAATTATGTTTGGCGCCAGTGGTAGCACTTGCAATAAGCTGCTGTTAAATTCTTTTCATCTCATCTTTTTCGTCAGTTCCTCAAGCATCATTATGTCCACAGATTTTATTTTTGTATGACCAGCGAAAGTAACACACCTTCTTCGAGGTATTAAAAGTGTTTAACATAGTTCTTAGAAAGATTGTGAGACATCGCACAAGTATGATAACCACTCCTCAGTCTTGAATCTGTTTGTAGCTAGATACACAAAAAAATTTAAGTATACCTTCATTTGAGAGGCATAACTGCATTTAAAGACACAAAACAAAAGGTAATTTTTTTTTATTCTTAGAGATTCAGGTCAGTTATAAATTTTTTAATGATTTATATAATTAAAGCATTTTTAATCAATACAAATCTATATTAACTGTCTACATGAATGTATATACATATATGTATATATATATATATATATAGTTAATAACTACGCTATAACACACGCAAGAAAATTTTCTACGAACATGATAACTTCAGGAAGAAAAATATTTTAATTACTTCAGTTTTTTTTTTCGTAAATAGTTATTTTATTATAACTTACGGTATTAAACAAAAAAGGCCAAAAAAAAAATAAGAGCTAAGACAAAATACATTGAGTCCTGCAAATATGAGGGATTTTCCTCCTTTAGTTTCAGTTCTGAATTCGTTGAAATCTTTCAGGGATTTAATTCTTTTCTGTGGGTTAACACTACATTCATCCACCATTTTCTCATTTTAATCCAAAACAGCTTTATGAGTCCAAAACCAAGTGATCCTGAGTGCTAGATTTGGTATTATTATATATATTTCGGTCTAACGACATTGCAAATCCATAGGTATTATATTTTAGCTTTAAATTTCCTTTGTATGTATAATTATTTGAATTTTACTGTCCATCAACTTGATTTTAAATGAGAATAAATACATTTAAACCTCACGTACTGCAGCATTTTTAAATGCTGGCAAATTAGTCGAATAGTCGCACTCAGTAAATTGAGCTCATAAAAAGTGACGTGTCTCACATGCACTATTATGTCATACCTGCTCATTTTCCTAGAATTATAGGATCCGAAAACTATAGCAACCTTGAGGGAGGAAAACCCTTTTGTTTCAAAAGGCATTGAATAAGTTTCTCAAGAAGTTGAGCTATTCAAAAGTTTGTCCAGTCCCAGGGTGCAGAAACTTTCGACATATAGGGCAGTGATCCCTTATAATATTATATGTAAATATTTTTTCTTATGGTTATGAAAAGTACCATAAAAAATAGCCAATATTTTCAAAAAAAATTTCTTTTCTAAAGCTGCAACAATTTCTGCTTTCAAATCTTACGGAGAAACCACAGTTAATAATATCTGCAAGGTAAAAATGTTCAAGGTGGTTTAGTTCTAGTCAGTATTATCTTTTTAATATATGCTATTTAGGAAACATGCATATATGTATATCATTAAATTGATATGCATATTAATTTAATTGATATGCATATATGTATATCATTAGAATTTGCGTGAATATATGCATGTTATATATGTTTTATCAACTTATCTGTTTACTGGCTTTTAAGTAAGTGCAAAACTTTTTCACATATCGAAAATGACTTTTCATTTTGGATCCTTTTATTAGTAATTAGTAATTTAGCAAGTGCTGTCTTTTTTTCCTTAAGCATTATTCTTCTAGATTTCTTAACGTCATTTTGTAAATTAACTTTAATAAAATAATTTTATTAGATAGCGTATCTTGCTTAATACTGATATATCCCTGAAAATGTAATCAAAGTTAAACAAGAAAAAGTTTCAAATTCTAACTCATTCTAATTCGCCCAATTATTTCTACACGAATGCAATCATGATCATTTACTTAAAGTTTTATTGAAAATACTTACAAGGTGTTACAAAGCTGTTCAGGAAATTATTCTCGGGAAGAATATTTAATCTTCATCTTTTCAAAAACATTTCATCTGTATCAGTCTTGATTATTCTCTCATGCCTTTACAAGACTTCTTTTGATGCCTTTTAATCAAAATGATTATCAGACCTTTAATATCCCCACAACTACTGTTATCGAGATTATTTAATCCATCAATTTCAGGCTTAAGCATTATATAATGCCTATCTTGATGATTTTGATGCTTGTTGGTCAAATAACCAAAACATTTACCAAAGAGCTTATAGATAACTTTGGAACTGCTCTCAAAAAGGATAGTTGACACATGTCAGTCTTAAATGCTGCCTGATGCGTATTCAAATACGATATCAAAACTGCATGCCCGCATGTTAAATAAGAAATCAAATGCACTTAAAATGTTAAAATCAGAACAAAGTAACATTATTATTATGTATTTAACAGAATAAATTTTCTTGATTAATTACATTTGCAATAAGTAAAATGAGCAGAAATATTGATCCCGTTACTTCAGAAGTCAATCTTAAAGATTAGTAAATATAAGTGCTTTTAGGCATTTACTAATAAATAATTAAATAATATAATCAACGAATAACATTTTTCTCACATTTTTTAAAGTAATGAAAGTAAAATAATATTTGGGGGGAAAAATTAGTAATACATCAGTGTTTTAAACGCGCTAAAGTTATGCTACGGAAAAGTCGCATTTTAGCGCCTTTTTAATATGCCTGATTTTTTTTTTCCCATTTACGAGTTTACGAAGAAGCATGCGTTACATGCCTCTGTAAGTCTTTATAAATATTTAATAACTTGAACTTATTTCGAGCATAAAATTTCTGTTGTAACTGAAGCCATCGATAATTTAAAAGGATCTGTCATTATTGTTTGCCATTTTAATAATAAAAAAGTCTGGAAGGTTTCATATTTTATATTACGGCCAAAACAGCCTCTTTTTTTCATTTAAATACACATACAAGTTTAGAGAGCATTTGGACATTAGTATTTAAAATCAGCCCATCGTTATTATTTCCGATAAATAGTCTCGCGCACTAGAGATAAAAAGTTTTTTTTTTTTTGTTATTGTTGTTTTTTGTTCGTATAGTGTTGCCATTGCTCGCTATGAAATCTTTGAGTTTGTTAAATAAAAATTCGTTAAAGTTCTATAAAATATGAAGTAGATAATAAATGAATTCGAAATTACGACTTCCAGATGCCCATATTCGGGTGGAGGACTACGTTATTCAAAATTTGATGGTTCTAGTTATTTTTCACAATGAGAAAAACATGCATATATTCACGCAAATTCTTCATTATTTAATTTCTTGAAATACAATGTAGGAGGACAATATTTGTTTGCAACAATTTGAAAAATGATTCAGACTTCTATAGTCATTCAGCGCAAAATCCTAATTTGAGAATAATAGCCGTTCTGGGCTAACGCTTCTTTGGGATAAAAATAATAATAATAATAATAATAATAATAATAATAATAATAATAATAGTTTGCATTGCTCACAATTAGAAATGAATGTCAAATAATCATAAACATGAATTTTTAACAATTTGGCGAGCTGTTTCATAGCTTTTCCTAAAAGAATCTCATAATGCTACTAAAAGCATGCGTTGCTACTAAATTCCAGATCACGTATACTGTTGTTTAAAAATGCATTAATAAATTTAGTTTCGTCAATGTTCCAGTAATAATTAGTAATCTCACATCTCTCTTAAACTCGTTACCGCAGAAACAGCACATGACACTGCGCCATTTTTTTGGACTTGATCCACTGTAGCTCTCAAGGATCTCCTTCGAAAGGGATGCTGTAGGGGAGAAGCAAAGAACACTCCGGGAAAATGAAGGATGAAAGGACGGAGAACCCTGATTGGACGGAGCAGCGAGAGCTTGGGGATAGGAGGATTCTAACACCAGCTGTCTCAGCCCCCAATTACGGCAGCCAAGGCAAAATTAAAAATATGTCCAGCCATCTTGTAATGGCCATAAAGCTCCTTAAAGCTTTCTCGCCGCTCAACCTCTGACAGCAAGTTATTCATTTGTCAAGCTGGAAAGCAATTAATTTAGGGGAAAAATGCTTGGAAAGCAGCTATCGCGTATCAGCGTTCGGTACACGATGAAATTTAGCTTCTACCCAAGCATTTGTTCTTGTTCTTTTTTTTCAGCCTTTTTTATTCCCCCTCTTCCCTTCTAGGGAAAAGTTTCTTTGTTCTTTTTATTCCCGGGCTTTTTCGGTGTGATTTGTGGTGAGAGTTAGGAGCTTTTATTAAATGTCTTCCACCGCTGGAACAGAGTGATGTTGGATCGTAATGAAAGAGATAGGGTACGGATTATGAGGGAATTCGGTAAGGGGTGGGTGGATCTGGGCTATCTGCAAGGCCTATGTTCTGAGTTATTTAATTTTGTTTTAGCTGTACACTTCATCCTGCTTTGAGAAATTGTGTAATTTGTGTTCCCTAAAAGACTAGAGTTTCTGTTCTTTTCAAAGTATTTGAAATGGTACATTTAGACATATATGAATAAGTTAATTTAATTCAGTCCCAGAACGCAGCCATTACATATAGGATGATTTGCAATGTTTGTGTAAAAGTACAGGACGTAAATGAATGAAAATAAAGCCAGTAAATGTCAAAACTCCTCGAAAAGATAGTCATCACAAAAGTAAAAAACTGAAAAATTCAGATCGTATTGAATGTTAACGTATGTATCAAATAATTTTAAATACTTACATACTCAAATAAAAATTCCTTTCAGAATTACTTAAAGAACTTAAAATTTTCAATTCTGTTTGCTAAAAAATAGAAAAGTCGAATATTAGGAGAAAGATTTTAAGTCCAGAATCGTGGCAATTTAATAATGTATAAATAGTAAAACCCTATTTGTAAGTATTATTTATACACCATTAATCAAGTCCTAGTTTAGAGCACTTACCCTAAAAAGGAAATTCAGTTCATTATTACTGTTACATTTTCACTGTAAAGATTTCATTACTATTGTTATACTTTTTCTCTGTATTTATCTCGATACTTTTCTCTTTTTCGCTTTGTTTCCGTTATTTTATCACATCATGGGTAATTCTCATTGGCTTAATGGTGAACGTAATGAAAAGGCAATAAAATTGCAATCCTCACTGTGACGCAGAATGCTTGAGAAGTTCGGTATTACACAAAATTAAAGCTTTTTAAATAAGATAAAAAGGCAACCTCATATTAATGCAGATTTTATAAATAACACCCTATTCGTAAAATTAGCAAAGCAACAACCTTGTGTTTGAAGTAGATTTGCGTACAAGAGTGCCTTGCAGATTTCTTTGCGCTTGATAAAGAGGGACCTGTGCCTGTTTGCCTTCGAAATGGATTGAGTTCTTGACTAAATCTACGCCAAACACAATGTTGTTGCTTTGCTAATTTTATGTTTCACTTTGGCGTGTTTCTCTTCTGTTTTGATTTCTGTTTTAAAATACCCTATTCATTTCGAGGGTGATTAGACACGGGTCCCTCTTTAGCAAGTCCAGAAAACGTTTTACTAAAAATTCTATATCAGTCTAACATTGCTGTGTTGCTTAATTATAAATTTTACACTGGCATGTTTCTCTTACAGTTAGACTTGAAACCCTTTATGACGTCGTGTTCTATTTTCTTTCATAAAATGTAATCGACGCAGAAGACTGTTTGGTGAATTATCGTTAAGTACTTAAGTACTAGCAAGTCAGGGGAAAGGTGCAAAGAACCCTTTATTGTTTTATTTATTTATCACCTTTCCCCTTAACCAGGGGAAAGGTGATAAATAAATAATAATGTAACTTTGTTCAAAAAATACAAAATCTAATAATTATTGAATTCCGTGTATGAGCTCAAATTATGAGCATTTATTTAACTTCCATTGCGAGGAATCAGCCCATCAGTGGCCCCTTTTATTTCAGAAATAATTGTGGTGCAACGTTTAGGTGTTTCCACCCTTCATAGTATCATAGACGTTTCCGAATAGCCCTAAATAAACAACTCGTCTTTCATTAATACTGCAGTTTTTCTTCTTTCCTTTAAGACAACATTTCTCAGCCATTTCAGGACTATTCGTAATTAATAGTAATTCACTTTCCTCATCAATGTCTACAACAATAGCATTTGATGTGCTTTCCATCAGAATATGTAAAACTAAGAAATTACCTCTATCTTTGAAACGGAAAGGTATTTTGCTGTTGATATTCACAGCATTTCCAGATAATAAATAATTAATTAGATTAGAATATTTCTTACATCAAGTTTCAAAAGAGTAAAGATATAGATACTTGCAAAACCCCTCCATTTGTAGCAATGTTTTACTTAATTCCCCTCAATGATCGCATTTATTTCTCCATTCCTTTTACTTTAGCAAAAGGTATTTTCATTTTAAGTACGCATTCGAACCTGGCCCTTATTTAGCCTTTACGTTTGACAATCAAATTTTTCGATAAAAAATTTGAGCTTTATATTGTAATTACGTAGCGTATTCGGAAACTAAGTACCGTTTCATTCTAGCGCCGTCGCAACGCTGTGGTAGGCGTCCCGCGCATGCGCACTAGTCTTTCTTGTTCGCTGACTTTTAATTGTCGCCATTTTGGTTGCTCTATGTTGTGTTTTGAGTTTGCTGTGCACATTCAAAATGTTTAAGACAATTAGCTCTCCCCCTGACTGTGAGATTCGTGCCGTGATTAAATTTTTGAACGAGAGGAATGTTAAACCGGCCGAAATTTATCGTCAAGTGACAGAAGTTTACGGTGAATACGCGATAAGTGATGAAATGGTGAGAAAGTGGGTAAGAATGTTTAATGCAAGTCGAACAAATGGTCCACGCCGAGGCTCGGAGTGGTCGGCCTTCTGTTGTCACCGATGATTTGGTAAAGTTGATGAAGCAATTCATGAGAACAGACGATTCACAATGACAACTCTTTCAGAGGCATTTCCACAAATTTCACGTACTGCTTTGTTCGAAATTGTGTCTGACCGCTTGAATTATCGCAAACTGTGTTCCCGATGGGTTCCAAAAACGCTCACTGATGTTCACAAAACAAAGCGACTTGGTAGTGCCCTGACATTTCTCACGCGGTACAGTGATGAGAGAGAAAACTTTTTAAACCAAATTGTGACAGGTGATGAACTTGGGTGTGTCATTTCACACTAGAATCGAAACAACAATCGATGGAGTTGAGACACACTCATTCTCCGAAAAAACAAAAGTTCAAAGTGACAATGTCATCACAAAAAATCATGTGCACTGTCTTCTGGGATAGGAAAGGCGTTTTGCTTACTGAATTTCTTCCCAGAGGTGAAACCATTAATGCGGCACGATATTGTGAGACTTTAACAAAACTAAGGCGTGCCATTCAAAACAAACGAAGAGGAATGCTCAGTAAAGGAATTGTGTTGCTCCATGACAATGCTTGGCCACATACTGCTGCATACTACTGGTGTCACTCAATCGTTAATTCGACAGTTTCATTGGGAGCAGTTCGATTACCCGCCGTACAACCCGGACTTGGCGCCGTCCGATTATCTCTTGTTCCTGCACATGAAGCGCGAGCTTGGTGGCAAGCGCTTTGGATCTGACGATGACACGAAAATGCTGTGGAGTCGTGGTTATCGAAACTGGCGGGAAGTTTCTTTGACGATGGTATACAAAAACTGGTCACCCGCTATGACAAGTGTTTGATCATTGGCGGAAACTATGTTGAAAAATAGTTTAAGACATGTATTTTCATGTAAAAATAAAATTAGATTTGAAAAAATTGTTTTACTATTTTTTTTTTTCAAAACGGTCCTTAGTTTCCGAATACGCCTCGTAGTACAGCATTTTATTATTTTTATTCTTGTCCTGTTATTTTACCAATTTTATTGATATTTCTTTCGTTTGTAATTCGTCCAATCTTTTCCCTTGATTATAAATGTTTTATTTCGGCATTACATGTAAAATTTTTTCCTTGTAACGTCTGTTTCTATTTGTGTTCGGACAACAAAAACGGGTGGGGAAAAGAGACCAACTCAATGAGAGGCTCAAATTTGTATAGATTTTTTGAAGTATTGTATATAAAAATTTTTACAATTAATAACCATTATACTAATTGACGATAGAGATCTCAGTGAGTTGATCGGAATGAAACCGGTTCTTGTTGTTCAGTTAATTGACTTTGTTTAAAGCTTCAAAAAACTTTTCCCTTGATAAGTTCTGTTTGGAGCTTTAAATAAAAAAGGATTAACTTTGGTTTTCACTGTTTTTGTTTTTTCAACCTTTTTACATATTCTGTTCCATATGTATATTATAAAATCTGCAAATTCATAAAAATGAAAATAGGTAGGGGATCATGGTTCTTACAATCCTTAAGTAATTCTCTCATATATTTCATTTCCCATATTAGATGATATAAAAAATTTTGCAGCACTACGTGCAGATTTTTCTACTAGTTAGTCCAAAGGGATTTAGTCCCGAAGGACTATTACTTTCGTTTTGCGATTTTGCGTCGAAAACACAAAAACGGCGTATCACTTTTCAAATTGTTGCCACTAAATGTTATCGCTCTGCATTAAATTTTAAAAAATGAAAAATCTGCATAAATGTATGCATTTTTTTTCTAGTTTTTTCTTTCAAAAACAAATAGAAAATTTGTCAACTTTCTCAGTATAGATAAGTAAAGATATAGAAAAATATAAAACACCAAATACAATGGAAGTGGAACAATAAAAAAAATTACAATTAAAATTAGTTTCTACGCAAAAACAAGCAATTCGACCAGCAGGCAAGAAGATCGATTTTTCGGTGCACAAAACTAAAAGTTTCCTTTTGGTCTCACTCGACGAAAAGACACTGAAGTTGCAGAAAGAATTAATTCACTATTCTGATATGTTTCAAATGTAAACAAATATGGCTGCCATGGTTAAAAAAAAAAAGGTTTAGCCGCACTTAAACACCTTTTAAATTGTAAATAATTCTACAACTACTGTATGCAGATTAACTAAACGCATAAAAACCATATATAGCAGTCTTATATACAGAATTTCAACTTTCGAAGGCTACTCGTTTTCCAGTTATGTGAGATACATACGTAGATATGTACAGACGCTACGAAAAAATATCTTCTGAATCCATTTTAAATTAGTTTTATAATTCATTTGAGGAAAAAGAGTTGTTTATTCTGTACTTACTTACACATGTCATGCAAAAACATCGTTAAATTGTATTCAATAGCTGTCAAAATGGATAGTTTCGTTGAAATATGGTACCCGGAATTTTTCGCGATTAAATTACTTCCTTTACTTCGCATAAAGAAGTAAAAATTTCAGAACGTCTTTTTGCAGAGGGGGGGGGAGGAAGAACAAGAAAATCTGAAAGGTTTCAGGTTTTAAATTACGTCCAAAGGGGAGTTTTTTTTAACATTATGTGTGTTACCTTTATTTATTAAATACCATGTTCTTCGTACTTAAACCATAAAATTCAGTTTAAGAGCAATATCGCAAAATAATTTTAAATTGAGCATATCTTTAGAATTTCCTATACACGGTCTCACGCGCTGGAGATAAAAATATTTTTTCTGTACAACGTTGCCATTGCTCGCTTTAAAATCTTTGAGTTTGTTAATCAAAAATTCGTTAAATTTGTACAAAATATAAAATCGATAATGAAACAAATTCTAAATTCCAAATTAGGGCTTCCATATGCCGATATTCGCAGCAGGATTACGTCATTCAAAATTCGATGGCTACTAGGTACCATCGTTTTATCACAATGCGAGAAACATACATACATTTATGCACATTCTTCATTATTTCATTTATTTATATATAATACAGAGATGCAATATTTGGTGGCAACAGTTTGAAAAATGAACCGATGTTTAATGTTTCCGACGCAAAATCGCAAAACGAAAGCAGTAGCCCTTCAGGGACAGAGCGCCTTTGGACTAAAAAAAAAATCATAACGTAAAAGAAGCACAATCATTTTAAATTTATACAATAACTAGCCGCTCTGCGGCCAGCCTTCGTCTGGCTTTTAAGTGTACCAGAAAAATGCTTAAAGAGAACACCAAAGATTAAATTTGAAAACTGCACAGAATTTTACTCTGGAAAACAATTTTATCGAAAAAGAAACAAATAACAACGGAAAAAAAATTCTGTTAAAAATGCATTACATATAAAAAGCATACAACGAAATAAGTAATATCCCTTAATACAAATATTAATTATCCTAATAAATAAATTAACCAAATTCCCTTTGCAAAATCTTAAGAACTCAAATGGTATAAACAGATTAAGAACTTAAACAGATTAAAAACTACCATGCAAAACGTTTTTATAATTAAAATTATATATAATTAAAACATAATATTACAATGAAATAAGCAATATCCCTCGATACAAATGTTAATTATCCTAACAAAGTAATTAAACAATTTACCGTTGCAAAAAGAAACAATTTTTTAATTTTTTTAAACTTTTCAGTCTCTTAAAAACAGTAACATAAGAAATACGATGAAAAATTGTTGCCAAACCGAAATTTTTAAAAGAATAGGAAAATTGTTGCCAAAACTACATTTTAAAATATCTGAGATGTGAGAAATGTATTCGGAAGCTTTATTTAAAAAATTTTTAAAAAATGCAAAATATTATTATTTTTCCAAAATTCCTTTTTTAAAAGGAGTCGAAAGGATTAAAGTTCAACGTGTCCAAAAATCAAAGGAAGATAAACTGCACATTTTTTAAAATAAGTTTTTTTAAAAAAATTCCGTTGAAAGGGTGTTAAGCTCACCTTCCTAAATAAATTCGCATTTAATCGATTTATTGAAATACGAAATTTATTTTAAGTTCGTAAAATAGCTAAGTGCATACGCTTCACGACGATGTAAAAATGAAATGTATAGAGTAAAATCTCGCTTTCCTGTAGCCCATTATGTCTCAAAATGACGCGATTTGGTCACAAAACATAAAATAAAAAAAATTCTTATTCTAATTTCGAAAAAATCGCTTCGAGGTGCACTGGCTCTTGTGTAGATACACCTATGTACCAAATTTCGTGGCCCTGGGTCTATTAGCTTACTCGCAACACGAACGAAAGACACACACACACACAGACTCTTTGTTTTATTATATGTAGAGATATGTAAATATGTAAGGAGATGGAGGGATAAATAGAAAGGTTTATTAATTCAAAATCTAATCCACAACAAGAATAAGAATGCTAATATCACTGTATATCGGTAAATCCACTCCGAATTGCAACATCGATGCATAAATAAATTGTGTAGGCAAAGTATACTATGGAAGTAGAGACAACACTCAAGAGCTTCATTACAGAATTGCAAGTAAAGCTTAAGTACCGTCTTACTTCTAATGTGAATTTTTAAATGAAATTTACATTTTCATTTCTCGCTCTGCCCGGGCAGAATTAATTAGAAGGAACTGCGATTAGTGTAACACCCGCTCCTTGGTGACACATCCCCACCACTAAGTCGCCTTAGAATAAAACTCAAAGAGGCAACAAAAAAAAAGTTTTATATCAGCTACGCAGCACATTAAGAGCGAACTCGAGTAAAATAACAACAGACCCGGGAGTATTTAAGGCAGGCGAAATCTAAGCCAAATGGGTCCCCTAATTAATTCTTATTTTATCGGATCCGCGAACCGCTAATACCTTGGCGTGGATCATTTTTCCACATAGGGGCAACAAGTCGGATAAGTAACTTTCCACTTTGCGGTTCCCTCTTGCGACGGATTTGCATAAAACGAGGAGAATCCTATTCGACGATGGTATTAGTAGTTGAAGTCAATGGATAAAGGCTTCCGAGGCTTGTCAAACGAGGGTTCTTATGAAAAGAATAAAAGCAGCCGTTTTTGGCGATTTATCCCCATTTTGGCACTAATACACAACATGAGTAATTTTGTATTTGCTAACCATCCACAACCTTCTGTTCAGAAGCTTCATTTTTAGTTTCATACCATTTAAAATTTCTTTTTGATGTCTATTAAAATGACATGTTATTAATAATTATTCTTGAATCAAGTTTCTAGAATAATCATTTGTTGAAAATTCATTGACTTCTATGTTTTTTCTTTTGATAATTCCTTTTATAATCCAGGAAACTCTTCGGCTGAAAGTTTCCATCGAATAAAAAACATTTTGTAAAAGTTCAGCATTTTCTGAAGTGCATGCATTTTTTAATCGCGTATTATGTACGGATTTACTTATTACGGCATAAGTTTAAATTTGAATTGTATTAAGAAAATAACAGCATGTAGAATGGAAATCAGATGAAGCGTGCTTTAAACATTTTGAGTTTTTAATTATAGTAAGAAATAAAAATTGCAAATATTGATCAAGTTACTTCTGATTTGACAAGTCAATTTTAAAGATTAGTAAATATGTTTATAAGAACTTATAGGCATTTATTAATGAATTATTAAACAATATAATCAACGCATATTTCTCCCATGTTTTAAAGCAATATAAATAAAGTATTATTTTTTAGAAAAAAAAAATCTAAACGCTTTCAGGTTTTACATTACGCCCAAACGTGCGTTTTTTAACGTTTTCTGTGCTATCTTTATTTATTAAATACCATGTTCTTCGCACTTAAGCCATAAATTTCGATTCAAAAGCAATATCAGAAAACGTTTAAAAAGAGCATATCTTTAGAATTTCCGATGCACCGTCTCGCGCACTGTAGATAATTTTTTTTCCGTACAGTGTTGCCATTGCTCGCTTTGAAATCGTTGAGTTTGATAGTAAAAAATCGTTAAAATTTTACAGAATATGAAATAGATAGTAAAACAAATTCCAAATTTCATATTTGGCTTCCAGATGTCCATATTCGAGTGCAGGAATACGTTATTCAAAATTTGATGGCTCTATATAGCGTTATTTTTTCACAATGCGAGAAATATACATACGTTCATCCAGATTCTTCATTATTTAATTTCTTTACATATAATGCAGGGCCCTAATATTTGGTGGCAATAATAATTTGAAAAGTGAAACGCCGTTCTGTAGTGGGTGATGCAAAATGCCAAAACGAAATTAATAGCCGTTCTTGGTAAACTGCCCTTTTGGTCTAGTAAATAAATACTCTTGAATTCTACCCCAAATCTTTCTGTAATTTTTTGTGCTATTCTTCTTAATAGACAGAGGTCTGTTTTCGTTTAAAAAACAGATTAGAGAATTGTAGAGACTCGGCATCGCGTAAATTTTGGTAATACCGGGTATGTGCCAAACACATCTCCTCGCTGTTCCCTTTAGAGATTTTGCCGCAAAATTCTCTATTCTTGCTGAAATTTTTCGCAGTTTCTTTCACTGCTTGCAAATTTCCCAAGCGCATATTTTAAAATTCTTTAAGGGAAAAAAATATCACAGTTTATTTATTAAAAACCTTTGGAACTTGAAACACAACAAAAAGAAGGTATACGAAAACAGCGATATTTCTTAACTGAAGGATTGTTGTCAGCATGGTTGCCTGAAAAATGGTTATGTGTATGGTTTCTGAAAATTTGGCGACTTCTACTAAAGTGTTAGGAATTGCGCGTAAGTGCTCTTAATTATTTTGCAGTGCGCAATATGATAATAGTAATCCATAATAAGAAGATAAAAATAGATAATAAATCCATAAATCAGAAGATAATGTATAATTCTTTAAAGAAGTTATGAAATTTTATGCATCATCGAATAATTACGAAGAATTTATTTTAGAATGATTCATCCTGCATTTACTTTACCGCGTCATCCATACGCAAAAATTCGCGTTACATGAAATAAATGAAAATTGTGTTGTCGATAAAAGTTATTGCAGAAATTTAGGTGCTATAGAAAATTTAGCCACTGTAGAAGAGAGTTTGCCATAACCAAATTCTGTTTTAAAGTAAATCAATCAATACAGCATCATTCACTTATTGCTATGTGCTTTTCCAACGTTTCAGTATGAAGTTTAATATAAACGGAATGGCATTAAGTAGTGAAAAATACTCAATTAGAAAGCTTCGCTTTTTGAAATAGTTCCATTTTATTAAGAGAACTTTTGTCATTAGTTAACCGCTTCAAAAGTGAAAAAATGGTTGCCATGTCAAAACCATTCCGAAAGTAACATTAGTTGGCGCTTTGGCGGAGTTGGCGAGACCTTTAAACACTATTAAAGTTTTGATGGGCGCTTTCGATGCGGCAGTCCTTTCGCTGGCAAGAGCCAATTTCGATGACAATGGGCAAGCACGTGTCAGCCTGACACTTCCGAATAATAACTAGGATTAGAATTCGCCAATAGGAGAAGCATGAAGATTAGTTTGAGCGCTTTTCCCGCCATTTTGTTGTTCCTGTCACTCAAAACACTTTCGGGATCTTCGATTGTCAGGGGTTGTGCACATACAGAGACAGCAGAGAGAGAACTGAGATCTAGTTAACATGATAATTAGCTAGGTGTCTGTGGTTTTTAATCTTCCATGAGGAATTAGCTGATACAGATTTGAGTAACTAAGACAGCATCATGCAGATACAGTGATATCCTTGTTTTAAATAAAGCTCTAGAAAAAAAAAAGGGGGAATTATTTTAACATATGGTAAATAGATACAGAGAAGCGTGCAACCACGAAAAAAAAAATCAGTTTCATTTTTAATTTGGAATATGGACAGTCGCATATGTACATTACTATATACATATCAAATGTTCTTTTGTAGCCGAAAATAGTGAGGCTGCTTTAAAATCGTTGATTAATTTCATCACTGAAGCAGTTACAAGTAACAGGGAATCAAGTCCATGAAACAGCATCCTGCTTTCAAATTTCCATAAAAATCTGGGTCATTTTCTATAAAATGATAACTAACTGTCGTTTCTATGGCCAATTTACATAACTCTCGCGAAATTTTTTGGGCTCTTTTCCCACTTCAGATTAGATTTGCCCTGATTTCACTTACAAGAAATAAAAATGAAAGCAGCTAATTTGACAGCGGGAAAACGTTCAATGTTCATTCAAACTACATTATGTAATACTTCTAATCATTCTCCTCCTGTTCATCGATTAGTCAATTAATTCGATGATGCACATGAATAAAAAAAACATAGCGATCCTTCAGAGTTCGTAAAATATCACATTATGTATAATTAGTATTAAATAGGCTTGTAATAAGTGGCTTTAATTTACCCTCTGCAACCGTAATGTGGGAATGTTTTTCTTCAGGAATATAAAAACAAACTGAATTCAGTAAGATGTTTAATATGTTATCTAAACCAAAATTTATTACTAAGAAGAAGAATTTCTGTGATATTAATCACTGAAATAGACTGACAAGATCGGTATTTATTAGCTAACTTTCCGATAAATTTTACATTTACAATTATTGTATTAATTTTTTCATTAATAAAATTATTCTAAATATAAAATTAATTAAGATACCAGTGTTTTCAATAACTTACTGCATTCTTTGTTTCATACCTTGTCAGGACTGAGTGTTCTGTGCGTAGTTTTGGCAAACATTTTGAAGTAACTTCTTAAAGTCCTAAAGTCCTGATCTGGAACAGGGAGCTGAAATCAGCTATGTTCTGGTGTAGATACTGTGCTGAAGAATAACTGCACTTGGAAGGGATTTAAAATCCTCTTTTATTAAATCAATATTATTTACACTTCCCAACTCGGGAGGGATACAGAAAGTAAAAGACCACACTTGGGCCTAAATGAACAATCAGGTAAATTTAAACTAAAGCTAAATAGAAATTTAATTAAACTTTGCTCACAGAGCTATTTCGCGGAGTTGGCCTCTAACTAAATGGTGCGTAGCAAGAGATACTAATACTAGCGCACTTCAGTTTATTTCAATAAGCAATCACGTAGTAAGCACTATGTCTTAGAAATTATCTGCTAGCTGGTCAGGCGAACGTGCGAGAATGACCATGATATCTGAGACTAAAAGCTCTCTCACACTGAGAGGTTTCTACCTCTGGTTTAAATAGTACTTGGCTACTGAGACTAAAAGCTCTCTCACACTGAGAGGTTTCTACCTCTGGTTTAAATAGTACTTGGCTCTACTTCAAATTAGCATAAGCTGAAAACGCTCGCTTCTTCTGACGGGAAGTTGAAACAGAGAAGAGATAGAAAGATTTAAATTAAAATAAAACTTTGTTAGTTTAACTAAAACCTTACAACCTCTAATAAACTATTGTAAAACATTTTACGAAGTGTCCCATAAGATTTAATCAGAAAATTCGAACAGATTCAATTTAATGTTGTCATCATTAAAATATTGTGTAAGATCCACTTCATATAATCAGGCTATCGAATAAGTAATTTGAACCTTATCAAGGAGTCTGGCAAACAGACGGTAAACATTAATAAAAACCATTTGGTAACAAGAGTCCCCGGTGATGAAGTAGCTAGCGCGTCTCTTAGCTGCCCCACAGCTCCGAGGTTCGATCTCTAGGCTGGGTGAGCTTGACTCAGCCTTTCACCCCATAAGTGGGTCAATAAAATGAGTACCAAGTTTGCTTGGGGACTAAACGCCGGGGTCCTTCGACAAGCTGACCACTTGTCCAGGGCATATGCTGATGCACTTCGGGACCCAAAGGTCAAGAAAGCAGAAAAAGAGCACTTTGGCCCACTAGGGCTGTTGCGACACTGGGTTTAGTTTACTTTGGCAATAAAATAAAAATAAACGATCGAGCAGGTTAGATGCGAGAATGATTAAATAAAAACTTTAATTCCCAATATGTTATTTTGCAAATAATGAAAATTATCTTTTGTTAAGATTGCCCGTTTTCCTTTTGAATTATGTTCGGAACCATACACAAATTAGTTTTGATCGAATAAAAAGTCTTCAATTCTTAATTATATGAATTTATTAGATTTTCTATATTTTATATATTTCATATTTTTTCCTTAGAAATGTTTTCGGATGTCTTGGGAAATGTCTTGTTATGACTGTCTTGAGATTTTTCTACTGGTTTCTTTCAGTACTTTTATAAAGGTTTGTTTTAATAATTATACGGCTGTTTTTGAATTTTCCCTTGCATTTCATACTTCCTTAAGATCCTTTTTTAACTTCATGATTTTCGAGACATTACAATGAAAATGTTGAAAATACATGCTATGGTTGATACTGTAACAAGCTTTTCCAAACTTTTGAACATATTTTGTATCACGATGCGTTATTTAGGATTTTTATTATTTCTTCGGACGATTTTATATTAAATTTTTAATTATCTACAAAAATCATTAATGGCAATTTTCTCAAAAATTCTAACTTTCAATTCCTATTTTACCTACCACCAAGCTATACACATAGTTAAAGGAGATACTGTTTTCGACTCAAAAACTCGATAGTGAGTTTTCAGTGAGTAAGAATGAATTAGGTTTTCCACAACACGTATTTCTGTTTTCACAGTGATGTCTGTCTATTTGTGTGCACGCGTGTGACAATGTTTTCGCCCAAGATAAGTGTTATATTAGATTTCTAAAAACTTCCCTTCTCCCTATTTAAGTTCCTTGTATTCGTATAAACATTTAATAAGCATTTGGGTAAAACTGGATAAAAGGATGAATGCCTTACAAGAAGCCCATAAGACTACATGAAATCGGTAACAATATGATCCAAAATTTTTTAATTTAGTATTATTAGATTTTGGTTAAAATCGGTAAACCGGAAGTGAAACTTTACTTGAAGCTCTGAACAGATTTTCGTGAAAAAATATATTGTGAGATAATCCAGAATATCTCAGATTTGCTATTTAAAACTGGTATGTGATTGAGAAAAACATATTGCGATTATAAGCATTAAATATATGCCTGACACCGTATTAAATATAACGAGAATAAGAAAAAAGAAGCTCTCGTTATGAAGCAACTAACTATATTAGCCTTAGTCTTTATTTTTGTTTCGAATCATTTTTCAAATAAAAGGATGCTGGCACCAAATTTTATCGCTATGCATTATTTTTAAGGAAATAATATAGCAAATACAAATACTATTACGAAGATAAAAAATGTATGGCAACATTTAATATTCTAATAAAGTTTCTAAAGACATACTGCTTTTAAAACTTTGTGATATTTTTACTGAATTTTGTGTGGCGTGAGGTTGAAGAAAGCGATGTTTAATAAATAAAAATAAAATAACAAATAACAAATTTTGGTCATCTTATTAAAACAATTGAACGTTGATGTCATGAACTGAAAAAAGACCGGAAAAAAGGTATGCCAACACTTATTACTCTATTGAGAACTCTAAAGCCATGCATCTCTTAAATATTTTGTGATTGCTAAGTCATGGATTTGTGAATCCAAAACACTAAGTGACTAGAGGATATAAAACGACCGATGTGATATTTTCGAACCCAAAGCATGAGAACGGATATCTACACTGAAAAAAAAAAAAAAAAAAAGGGGGGAATAACCCAAAGCATGAGAACGGATATCTACACTGAAAAAAAAAAAAAAAAAGATGGGGGAACAGTTCTATGTCTTCCGCTCTCTACTGAGACGATTGACGAAATTCAAATTGGTGTTTTTCATGTTTCGAAAGGATATACATTAGGTTTATATATAGCATTGTTCTAACGTACGTATTTTGACACAAAACTGAACTTTTTCTGAAATAGCACGCCAGTTTTTTTCCATATTTTGGTTCTACGACTCAAATTATGCCTTTATATTAAATTATGTAATTTTTGGTTGGAATTTTACTGAGAAATTTAAAAATTTATCTTGGTGCAATTTTTTCAGTTTGCGCCAAGAATAATTCACTTGGCGAGCTTCTTAATTTATAGCAACCTATTTTTCTTTCTCTTTTTTCCATTGTAAACGTGAGGAAAAAATGTCTCGTTCATACTTTCAAATAATTTTAACAAAGTGCGTAAACCACATTTTCGTTATTACCGCTTATAATAAATACGCCAAATTTCAAAAGGGCCTAAAATGTAAATTCACGTATATCTTAGGATATGTTGAATAAAAAACTCTAATTTTTTGCAGATGTGCTTAGAAATATACCTCCTTTAAGCTGATGGCAAAATTTTGAATTCACACTATTTAAAGGTCCCAGTGATACATATCCCTCAGAAATCAGCAAGATATGGTAAATTACTTAAATTTGCAGATGAAAAATTACTAAAGAAAATTATAAAGCAACTATGTGTCATATAGAAACTCGATGTCATATTGAAGTACTTACACGTGATTAATGTACTTATGTAGTATATAACGACAAAATTTTACTGATTGCGAAGTCAGTATAGCAAATTATTTTCCGAATTAAACTGAACTCCAATTTAAATTTATGGGGACGGAAATAACAAGATTTTAAGAAAAAGTAACAGGAAATTCACTCATCATTTGGAGGTTAAAATTAAATAGTTTCAAACATGTAATTTATTTTTACCTTCTTTCACACAGCAATGCCACTATATTTGTCTTAATTTTTTTTTTATCAGTTAATTTCATACATTCTTCTCATGCAATTTACCTTTGTAAGGCATTCTTCACACAACACAATCACACATTATTAACTTTCAGACTTCATACCGTTCATACTTCAGAAGAAATAAAAACCTAAAGCATACATCACATGCAAAAAAAAAAAAAAAAAAAAAAAAAAAAAGCTTCATTTGATAAAAAAAAATGGCTGTTAAAATTTGCAGAAGCAAAACTGAATATTTTCCAATGATTTTTAGTAGAACGATATAATTTAAATTAATAGAAATGTGTAACTAAAATTAACAAAACAGTGTAATTTACTATTTATTTAACAGAACATTATAATTTAAATTTAAATTTTAATTAAATATCATTTAGAAAAGAAGAGATACTGGATGGATCTACATTAGGAAAATAAATAGTGCCTTTGGCCTGAATTTAATTTTTAAATTTAATTTTTAAAATAAATAAAAAATCTGCGCATAAAATTGGTTGAATGGTAGAATAAATAAGGAAGTATGCAAAAGACATGTGAATGAAGTTAACAGTTATGATCGGAAAAGAGTAAGTTAAAAATTATATAAAAGGATTTTTTGGTTATTTATATACGATAAAGCATCCAAGGAGTATTTCTTTGCGGGACAGATGCCTTTAGGGAGGACTTACTAAAGGAAGCTGTTTCGTAATCGCATTACACATGGGGAAAGGCATTAGAACCAACCATGCAGCCAGCCCATTCGCCTAGGTTCGAACCCGGTGTGCCAATACAGCAGGTGTTTCTTATTAACTTTTTTTTTCATAAGAAAATTCTCATAAGAAAAAAAAACTCATCTTTTTTCTCTAGCCAGTGGGCAGTCTTCCGGCCTCGGACGAACCCGAATAGTCCCTTTAAGCTGCTCGGGTGTCCTGAGCCGCTTTCACCTGTCACATGTGCCTTAAGGGAAAATACCCAGTGAAAGGACACTTGGGGTGTTTTCATTACTCATTAAAAAGAGAAAAATAGCTAAGAGAATACTTTGCGATGCCGAAGTGACACGACGCGTTCGCGTCTGAGGAGACTTTTTTCTTTTTTTCTATCTGTAATACTATGCTATCTATGACACTGATCTTTTGAACCCTTTACTCTGACCTGGCTTTAACACGAAACTTAAATGGTATGTTTTACTAAAAAATTTAAAAAGACAATCTGTGTTATGTCTTCATCCCAGAAATACGGCAACGTCAAACCTGCACATATTACCACTGTTCAATAGTGTAACCGGTAAGTCAGTGGTGGAGCTTATATAAAAGAAATTAGGATACAAATTGGAAAAAATAAGCAATAAGCAAGGTAATATTAAAAAAAAAAGAAATTGTAATTGACGGTTAAGGTAAAAAATTAAGTACATAAGTTGAAATAAAAATGAGAACACTGAAGATGCAGCAAATTAAAATAAAAAAAAAAGAGGAAGATAAATTTTAAAAAAATCATAAGATAGTTTCATAATCAAATTAAAGCTTATGTAGAAAACTGCATAAAGGAAACGGAAATAATCAAGTAATTATATACTAAGGAAAAAAATTACGTCCGAAAAATATTTAGTAAATACTAATTAATAAAAATACTTTTTAAAAAATCTAATGTTATGTGCAAAATATTACTTTGTGTTCTTGTTGTTGCTTATGCTCATTTGTCTGGCCTATAGTTAGGCCAAGCGCCCACGAAAGTCCTCGTGGCAAGGAGCGCTAGATTACGCCTGTCGTTGGCAACAGCCAACCTAACAGGTGACACTGCGATTTAGCTCAGTTCCGCCCCCAATTTCGATGGAGAGCAGCCCGGGGGGAACACCTCCGAAGGTCTCCCATCCCTATCCCCTTCCACCAAACCCCACGAGAGGACTTTCTGCTCACCTCATATTTAGAGTGCTGCCATGCCGCACCGACAATATACATTTACAAACATTCATGCTTTCTCCGGGATTCGAACCCGGGTCCTTCAGCAAGGCAGTCAGCGACGCTAACTATTATACCGTTTGTGCTGCACATTAGTTTGTGAAACCAATGAACTAAATACAATTTTTACAGCAATTATTCTCTGTCATTTTTATCACAGTCTTTTTGCTTATCCTCAAATCGCTTCCCATGCCAATTAGTTCCGTTTTAATGATTGAAGACATTAAATTGCAATCTATGACTCCGTAACCTGCTCTGTAATCAAATCTGTATCACTCACAGACTTACTTTCTTCGTTTCTTATGAATAAACCAATAGAATCTGCTCTAGATGCTCTAAATTTTCTTTCTTATAATATTACTAATATGCTTAATAATATGCCTGGGCTTATTCACCACATGTGGAGAAAATTATTTTGTTCTAGGATATTTTGTTGTTATTGTCAAATTTAGATCAGGAAATATTTCAACATAACTCTACGTCAAGCAAAAATGTGTGTTTTAATTGTTAAGACACGAGCATCTTATTAATAAATGTGTTATTTTTTAAACATACTTTTTCGTTCCCTAAGTACAAGCTAAATCTAATATTATATTTACACAAAGTAGGTGAGCACGTACTGTAACACTTTGTGCAAAGATGTCACAATACGAATGAGTGTTTAAAAACACAATACTAACTCCAAATAATTTGGATGAGTATTCACTGTTATAAATGGTCATAATGTAATTGACTAGCATCTACAGTTAAATTTCGGAATCATATAGGCAGCCCCGAGAATAAACTACGTAGCATACAGTTGCATTTCCTGAAAAGATTCCACCGCCAACACATTCCCCGTCGTCGTCGTCGACTTCGAATTTTAAAAGCGTCGTCTCTCCCTAATCCCCCAATAACAACTCCCCACAACATTGTCGCTCAAGGATTAATAACCAAAAGCCCCAACTTTGATCGCTCCCCTTCTTCTGGCTCCCATTTGTTAGTCGGCAGAAATAAAAATGAACTTTCCGACAAAGAATTTAAGCTTAGTCCTCCGTAAAGCTGGCAGACGAACACAGGGAAGTTCATTTGATGCTGGGATAGTGCCAATCGAATACAGTCACTTATGTTATTTTCACAGAAGAACGAGATGTTGAAGTTGAAATAAGAATAATAAAATTGTTAGGAAACTCGAAACTAAGTAAGACGGTAAAACAAGAATAAAAACTGTATGGGAAGTATTTTCCTGCATAGTTTTTATCTGTAGGCTAAAAATTTTAACATTTAAAATACGTGAGCACAAAAGCAACGTATGTTGTTTGCTACAAATTTCTTACCGAACATTATCAAGTCTAAATAAGGAATTTAAAAGAATAAAAAGAAATAAGGTTATGAACTGAATAACACGCAGAAGCCAAATGTAACCAAATCTGGTTAGCTGGTCCACTTGTCCACTGCGACAGCTTACTTCAAAAAAAAAAGAAAAGAAAAGAAGGAAAAAAACATGTTTTTTTAACGTTTTGTGCATTACCTTTATTTATTAAATATCATGCTCTTCTCACTTAAACCATAAAATTCAATTCAACAGCAATATCGCAAAATAATTTAAAATGAGCATATCTTTAGAATTTCCGATACATAGTCTCGCGATGGAAATATTTTTTCCCCCTACGGTGTTGCCATTGCTTAGTCAAAAACTCATAAATGCTTTATAAAATATGAAATGGGTAATAAAACCAATTCCAAATTCTAAATTTAGGCTTCCAGATGCCCATATTCGGATGGAGACATACGTTATTCAAAATTTGATGGCTGTAGATACCGTTGTTTTATCACAATGCTTACATACATTTATGAAGATTCTTCATTATTTAATTTCTTTAAATATAATACAGGGCTCTAATATTTGGTGACTACAATTTAAAATTGCCGCTTTGTGCTAAAGAGAAGATTGCTTGTGATTAAAGTGGCTAGAATTATGTAATTATTGTGTAAGTGTAGCATTACGGCTATTTTTTGGCCAAATCAGATCAAAGAACTTTTGAGGCTTCGCCTCTGCGCTTGCTAAGATATGGTGTTTAAGTCTCCGCTGTTTAGTTCATGTCTAAAGAGGAAATAAGCTGTAGAGTTTAGTAGAATTCTATCGATATCAGGAAACTAAAGAAATCCACGATGCCCTAACCGGGACTCGAACTGCGAAGCTCCCAAATACTTGTCGAGCGTGCTTACAGTTGCACCACAAAGGTATGGGGAAAAGGAGGAAGAAAATACCTTATATACTCCCCCTTTTTAAAAGGGGTTTAAGGGATCCAGTTGCTAAATCATGGTGATGGCGAATTGTCGTCTACCACCTTTTAGCTTAGACGCCATTTGTAGGGTCATTTACAATTTTTCCGATATCAGAAAACTGAAAACATCCGCAGTGCTATCTCCGAGATTCGAACTCCGGACCTTCCAAATATTTATCGAGCGTGCTTTCAGTTACACCACGAAGTCATTGCAGAATTCTTCAGTTTCCTGATATCGAAAAATTCTAAATGAATCGCAGAACTATGTAAATTGTGGTGTACATACAGCACCTATAATGATGCTGTTTAAAGATGAATATATATGCTAAGAATTAGTTATCAAGACGTAAAATTATATACTAAATTTACGGCCACGTCTCTGTTCAAGTATCATCCCTCTAACTACTTCTGCATTAATCGATATATATTTACATACATATAGTAAGTAATGTTATTAGATATACATAGTACATATATTAAAGGAGCATTATATAAACACTTAAGCTATTTATATATATAAATAGTGGTTCCTTAATAACTGGAAAATTGCCATTCTGTATTATCGAAATTATTAGTCCAAAGGGGCTTTGTCCCTGAAGGACTATTTTTTTCGTTTCGGCATTTTGGGTCGGAAACATTAAATGTCGGTTCACTTTTCAAACTGTTGCCACCAAATACTGCAAGCCTGTATTATATTTGAAGAAATTAAATAATGAAGAATGTCCATAAATGTATGCATGTTTCTCGCACTGTGATAAAACCCCGGTACCTACAGCCATCGAATTTTGAATGACGTAATCATACTACAAATATGGGCATCTAGAAGCCCAAATTTGAAATATGAAACTTGTTTTGTTATCGATTTCATAGAAGGAAATAAGCAGGAATAAGCAGCTGATAAGCAGGAAGGGCATTTCCATAAAGGTACATGCATAATATAGATAAGAAAATGCTGTGAAAGGTTCTGAAATGAAAACTAGGAGAATGATATTGGATGCAGTATTGGCAAGTTTGAGAAAAAAAGCCATAACAGAAATGGGACACATATCATTTCTGAACTGCCTGAACTGATCTACAGCAATTCGCGTGATGTCACAATGTCCTGTAAAGCAAAACTTACATGCATACGAGAGTAATACATTTAATTGCAATTAACTTTTCCTTTACTCTGCAGTTACAATATGCACTGGACACATTGCATATTAAGCTATTTGCGGCTCAAAAATGCGCACCGTTTTCTATTCCTTCATTCTGTACAGGTTTTGTGATATAGGTTTCACAAATCTGTATATATTGGGAAAGAAAACAGTGTGAATTTTTGAGTTCAGGAGAGGAATTACAATAATAAATTTAAGTTTTGTTTCTGACAAAGAAAAACTGTTTTTCTTTGTTGACCGGCATAGTTTTTAATAGTTTAGATTAATAAAACTGCACAGTTTTCAACTAACTCGTGAGTATATGATAATTTTGAAGTTAATTAAAAGCCGAGAAAATTTTATTACACGTTATTGATTTATGTGGTAAACCCTCTCTAATAAGACCGGCCACGCTTCAAGAGGACTTTTGAATTTTTGTGGTGGGACTTATTTGTTGTAGAGGCAAGATATTCAATGCAGTTGCTTATTTATGCTCTTAGAAACTCTGGTTACTTTTTAGAGGTGGTCCTCTTGTACAGGTGATAACCCCGAGAGTGTATAATGTACTGGTAGTTGTATAACGAAGAAGGCATACGGAAATTTAATTTCATACTTAAATTATTATAATATTTAAATTTCTACATGTTAATTAATAATAATAAATTTTACTACCTGAAATCCACTACAAATAATAATCTTTAAAAGTACTTATGATTCTATACGTAAAAACGCATTCTCATAAAGACGTCAATTAATAGCGTATGAAATAAAATCTAATGAACAGGAAGTCCCATAAGCAAATAAAAAAAACTTTTGCTTTTATTTATTAGCGATAAAGTGTCAGCAGTGCTGTCAGCGGAGTAATAAAATCCGTGATTGACGAGAGGGTGTTTTAGAAGGATAAAAAAATAATAAGGTCTAGAAAGGTGTATCCAACACGCACCGTTTCAATTATGCTCAAGAACTAGGCCCATTTGCCAATTCTACGTATTTGTATTCTGAGCTGAAATTATATCCTCTACGTTGTTATTAGGGCTGTCTTTTTAATGCCATATCATCTGCACTAACTCAAGGCATTTCTGTTTCACCAAGGCAGGGTTACCATAAAAAACGAAATGAACTGTGGCTCGAAAATCGCCAAATATGAGCTTATTACAATATCTGGCAAAATTGCGCTTCAAATACCACGATTTTTCGACAATTGTTAAGTACCTTGGTTTTACGATTCTAAGATTAATTTGAGTACCACCAACAGCAGTGGAAAAAAATTGCTCTAAGCAAATAAAACATAAGACTTTCAAATACCCATGTATGTAAACTTTCAAATACCCATGTATTTTCAATTTTTTAGTAACTAATTTATTAACGTACCTATATAAATTAAAATTTGAAAAAGTATTTACAACGAAATAATTACCAATTGGGAAAACTGGGGAGTGTAAGATGGTATCGATTTTAATGTGCATGCTATTTTTATCTACATAAGAGAAGATGTGTGCCTTACAGTAGAAGAAATGTGGCATTAGGAGGCAGAACGCCAATTATTATGAATAAATGAAATCAAATGTTCGAAAAATATCAACATCCGGTTTTCGTTTTTTTTTTTTCCTCTATTACATTATCCGATAGAGAAAATGCAACACTATGAGGATTTGTTATAATATAATTATAAAAAGTACAATGAATACACAGCTGGACGATTTACGGAAAGGATTTTAGAAGCAAATTTTTTATGTAATACGTTAGCGAAATAAAAGAGAACGAAACATGAAGATGAGTCATTTCTCTGTAGTACTGGAAAAATGTTTTTCGTCTCAAAACATGTAGAGACATTAGGTATTTTTTGAAAGCAGGAGATATGAAAATGAGCAATGCCCTCGCCGGGACTCTAACCACGGACCTCTCGAATACGTGCCGAACGTGCTGACCATTACACCACGGAGACATGCTAAGAAGGAGGAACAAATAACTTATATACGCCTCCTTTTAAAGGGCGAATGGAGATTAGGGGACCCAATCGCCAAATCTTGGTAGTGGAAACTCATCATCTACCACCTTTTTTAGTTCATTCGCCACTGTAGAGACATTAGGTACTTTTTGAAAACAGGAGAGATGAAAAATGTGCAATGTCCTCTCCGGGACTCGAACCGCGGAGCTCTCGAATATGCGCCGAGCATGCTGACCACTACACTACGAAGGCGTGCTAAGAAGGCGGGGCAAATACTTTATAAACAGAAGTATAACTGAAGAGTTTCCTGATTGACGACGCTGACGTCAGTTTCGGCAATCAGATGTTTTAATAAAGAATTTCGTTTTAGATCTACGAACGAATGGTTAGTCTTCCCGTCAATGTGGCATCATCGGGTAGAGGACAAACTTCCCAGCCTTTATGAGCACACAGCTCGAAAAGGGCGCATTAAATGAAGAAACCCACTACAACGTAAAGACATCGAGGAATTCACAGACGGCTAAAAATGAACAATAAAGTGGGCTCAACTTTCGTGATATATGATAAGGATGCAGAAATTCACAAACAGAACTACCGCCTGAATGACGCAACAGTCTATCAGGCAGAAGTACAGGCTTTGAAGAGAGCGATCTTCTGGCTAGGCGAAAACGTAAGACACGACAGATTAATAAGGGTCTTCGCAGATAGTCAAAACGCCCTACATAGTCTTAACAGTTTTACGATAGCAAACAGAAGCGTCCAAGTTTTGAAACAGCTCATTATCACTCTCAAGGGCATGCACAGTAAGAAGATCAACTAGGGTTAAAGCGCATGAAGGAATAATAACGAATGAGGGAGCAGATCAGGAAGCAAAGGCAGCCACACAGAAATCGACTTGCCGCTCTCAGAAGAGGTGAACAAAGGTGCATCACAAGATCATAGAACAGTGGCAAATGAGATAGGAAGAAGAAAACACAGGAAGAAGAATTTTCAAAGTTTTTCCCAAAGTTTCCAGCAAAAGGTTAAAATGTAATTCCTACGAAAACCAGGCCCTTACGAACCATGGCAAGTTCGCAAGCTACTTCGCAAGGTTCCATAGCCGCAAAATAAAATGCGCATGCGCACGAGTGGCCCACTAGCTGATGCAACACACTACATGAACAGCTGTCCGTTATTGGACAGAGAAAGAAAGGCAATCTTCCAGAGATTTCCAGATATCACGCTCTCGAGATCCGAGATAGAAAATCTCGAGAAATAGCTAACAGAGATCCAAAGGATTAAAACGATAATTAAAATCCTAACTGACGAGGAGAAAAAATTTGTTAAAGGTATGTATAAAAAAGATAAGTACGACGCCTGTAAGTGCATGACTATGTCATGTCAACTCCTCATAAACCTTTGTAAATATTGTAAATAATGTATGTAATGTTTATGTTCTGTATCTTTGTTTTAGCAAATATTGTAAATAAGAGTAAAATTAAGAGAATCTAGATTGCGGTCCCAAAATAAAGCGACTTGTTGATGAGACTGCAGACAAATTTTCCAGTCAGAGAGATCACTATATGGCTTTAAATATCGACAGATAATTTCGCCGATAGGCTCATCTGTCCTTTTGTCTATGCCGATGTCATGATTACCTTTCGCACACCAACTTTCAGAACCAGACCAGTTGCTTCCTACCTAATATAGAGAGCGAACTAGTGATATGTCCACGCGGATTCAAACACCACTTACGAGCCATAGCGACCAGTCGGTTGAATTCTCGTCGATGTGCAGCTGAAACACTACTGCCAAAATGCAAATGGTGAAGATCGAAAAAGGGAACGTATAGTATGTACAAAAGTACAAATGTATCTAGACAGATTTTAAAGCGATTGAATCGACTCATCTGAAAATGAGAGCTTACAAACAATGGATATCCAGAGAGAATGTACAAGAAGCTCTGGATGCTCCAATATCAGTAAGAAGCATCGTTTCTAAAAGATTGGCCGAAGCGGGCTTGAACGCATGTTGCCCTTTACGAAGACTACTATTGACACAAATTGACTGAATCCAGCTATTGCAATGGTATCCGGACAAAGACTCTTGGAGGACTGAATGGTACAGTAGGCGAGTTCACTAATGAGTCACTGAATAAGAGTCTGAAGAAGACGTAAAAATAGGTCCAGTCCCGATGAGCTTGTTGAAGGTCCATAATGCAGCATCATGGTTTGGGTCGCCATCAATATGAAAAGCCGGTCACATCTCATTGACATCAGAGGCACATTGTCGACACGACAATATGCCGGTGAAATGATGCAGCCAGTTCCCCTGCTCTACATTTGGTGATTGCAAAATGCTATCTTTTAGCAAGATAACCCCCAGCCGCACATGGCAGTCATCAGCAGATAAACCCTGCAAGGCATTAGTTCAGATGGCACTGACGCATTAATTTTGCTTCTGAAATGTAATTTTTCCCTTGGAAGCAAACAAATATTTATAGATTTGGTAATATAATTGTTTAAATTTTTCTACTAATGAAAATAAAAATTTGTAATCATTATATTAGAATTGTGAAAGCATTTCTTATGTTAGCCTCAATAAATTTGCTATTATTCTAAGTTGAAAAGCGATTTATATTTGAACAACATATATATGCACATAAAAGTTGCGAGTTGTTTAAAACGTTTGTTCCTTCCAACAATAAGGTAAACTGTTAATTGAGAATTAATATTCAAAATTATTTTTGGCCAGTGCTTATTCACTAGTTCAAAGTGACTTATTGATTATGTTCGACATGTCAGCATGTTCTCTTCAATCTGTTAGCAGAGTCCCTTAGATTGACACATTCATCTTCAATAATTCATGTTGCAAATTCAGTTTAATAATAAAAGCTGTTACCAACTCAGAAGTAATGATTCATTTTGATAGGAAATTTCATAACGAAGTAGCTGAACTTATTTACAGTATCCAACCATCTGAGGTTAATTTCTGCTCTTTGGTAGTTCTCCTGCATGTCCTGGGAGACTATACATACGAGCAGCTACTACAAGGGAAGGTAGTGGAAATCTAGTTAATGCCTCCCCGTTTAATCCCTGATTGAATATGAGATCAGGTTTTATTTGGCACGTCTTCCAGATTTGGTCTTTATATAAGGGCATATCATATTGTGCGAATGAAGCTGTCAGATAAACGGAAATTGAGGTTAATAGGGGTGTAGAGCCCTTAGGTTATTTTGAAGGAAGCGACATGAAAAATGAGCAATGTCGTGCAACCGTTATGTCCCGATGGCGGGCTGGAAGGGGGAAGAAAATGCTTATGGTCTTCCTAACTGTTATACAGATTTAAGAACGTGGCTTCATATTAGAAAAGTGACCGCGTATGAGTTCTCGGTAGATGGTCCCATAAATGTAGCAACGCTGTTTTCGAATTCTGCGAGGAGAAAACGGACTGCATTTATTTCTCAAGAGCATCCCATATATGTTCTGTAGAGTTTAAGTCTGGAAATCTGGCTGGCGAAACCATTCAGTTAATGTCTTCTCTTTTCAGAAAATCGCCCACCAGCAGCTATATGTAGTCAAGGACTGTTGTCTATAAATATGAACTGAGGGCCAATTGTACCCTTAAAAGTGTAGTCATAGTCCATACTACACTTTACAACAGTCAAAAGTCCATACCCCCACTCACTATGTTGCTTCATCCCAGATTTATGGCGATCAATGCCTCAACAACTTCTCAGCATGGGCAGACGCTGTGAAACCCGCCTAGCAGTCAGCGGAGATCATATCCCCTATTAAAGACCGGATGTTTTTTGCTGGACACCCATCACAGGGATGTTTCGGCCTTCAGTCTCATTGCGCTCCATGCTACTTTTTCAATAAAGCTTCTTTTTATCCCTCTGATTTCTCTTTTAGTAAGTGTTGCTTACATTACTCATGTCCTTACGTATTGGGGATCTCACGGTATTAAATGTGTTGATTTGGAAAGCTTTTGTACAAACTTATATTGAAAAAACCGTCTCGTCCTTAATTTTTGCACACCAGTGTATGTTGACAATTAGTGGTTATGCTGAATCAAGACTCAACTGTGAATATAAATTTGTCATATGTAAGTACTTAGTGAGTATGAAATAAACATTTTATTAATCACTAAGCACTTTTTTTTAATTTGGGAGCGGCAGTTTTAGGAAAGTATGCGGGCAGCCTGGGGCCTAGAAACGGCCCTGATCGTTTGTGAGCAAAATTTAATTTGGTGTTCCAATAAAGACCTGTAATAAGAAATTCTGGATTACATTATTTTATATCCTAGGTATAATTGCCATGTGTAAAAACTAGTTTTTCTGAATTTATACCAGCATAATCAAATGTTTCCTCCCCCCTTTTATTATTTAAAATTGTATTTTATTGGACAGTTGAATAGCACGGTATTTAATTGGTTTTTTAATTAAGGAATATTAAGTATTTAAAATATATTTAAATGAAATATTTTTAAACGAATACCATAATAATACCAATTTAATTTTCTTCTACATTATTTCAATAACATCAATAAATCTAAATTCATTTTGATCTGCACATATATTCAAGTTTCCTATTTGATTTTGTGCCTCGTTCTCCTGACAAGTGCAAGAGAAAAATCAGTGCATTTATTGGTAACGTGAATGCGTTACAAGCGTTCTGAAGTTTTGCAAATGAAATGCTGTTGTAATTGTCATTCTCTTCTATTGCTTCATATTATAAGATATTTTCTCCCCTTTCTACATGCGTTCGTGGTGTAACGGTAGCACACTTGGAGCGTGTTGGAGAGGTCCAGGTTCGAGTCCCGACGAAGGCATTGCTCATTTTCACATATCCTGCTTAAAAAAAAATCTAACGACTCTATATTATAAATGAATCCACGTCTAGATATGATAGAAACAGCCTTAATATGTGTTACATTATTTTAGATTGCACTTTTCTCATAGCGATTCTACATTTTCCGCGAAAATCTCTTAAAAGTTCCAAGTAAAGAACTATTTTTGGTTTATTTTATATAGTCAAAAATTAATATGTTTTGTTCTCAGTTATGATTGTATATGCAGCATATAAGCATATAATACAAAAATTTTTAAAGCATTTTAAATGCAAAATTTTAGAGGCTTTAGATTATATCATAATATATATTTTTTCACGAAAATCTGTTCAGAACTTCAAGTGAAATATCACTTCTGATTTATCAGTTTTACGCAAAATCTATCATGTTTTTTTCTACCATCGGTATGCGGGTTCTAATACTAAAATTTAAAGTTTTGGATTATTAGCCCAAAGGGGCAATTTGCCCAGAAAAGCTATTAATTTCGTTTTGGCATTTTGCGTCGTCCACTATAAAACGGCGTTTCACTCTTGAAGTTGTTGCCAGCAAATATTAGATGTCCTATATTATATTTAAAGAAATTAAACAATGAAAAATCTGCATGAATGTATGTACGTTTCTCGCATTGTGAAAAAACAACGGTATCTAGAGACACCAAATTTTGAATAACGTTCCACTGGAATATGGGCATCTGGAAGCCCAAATTTCGAATTTGGAATTTGTTTTATTGTCTATTTAATTTCTTGTAAAACTTTAAAGAATTTTTGATTAGCAAGCTCAACGATTTCAAAGCGAGCACTGTACGGAGAAAAAAACATTTTTATTTCCAGAGCGCGGGACTGTGTATCGGAAATTCAAAAGATATGCTCCTTTTAAATGTTTTGTGATATTGCTCTTGAACTGAATTTTATGGTTTAAGTGCGAAGTACATGATATTTATTAAATAATGGAAACTCATAAAACGTTAAATAAACACCCCTTTGGGTGTAATATATAATCTGAAAGCTTTCAAATTTTTTATTTTAATTTTGTGTAAGGTGTACTTTAATTTTATAACAGTTATTCTTTATTTTGAAACCCTTTCCTTCCAGTTCTTGTTTCCTACTTACAACTCCCTACCAGAATGAGTGTTTAGAATCGCGTTGAATGCAAATGAGTTAGAAGAAGTGTTTAAAGGAAGTTCAACTTACTTCTTGAGAGAGTGCTTAGGAGTTCTTAGTGGCGTGTGCTTGACTCCTGGCTACTACGTCTTTGAATCAGTTACGCTGTGCCGTATTGTGCGTGGCTGTTGAGAATCACCGGCTAGGTTAATTTAAGGGCCAACTACGTTAGGTATTTGTGCCTAGCTTCGGGTAAGTCTCTTTGGTCTCAGATTAGTTTCTTATTTTTTTATCCCGATTTAAAAGCCCGAGTGGAGGCTTTCCTGTAAGCCCGAGAAGGGGCTTTCTGTTGTTATTCTTTGAGTTAATAAAAAGCTATTTTAATCCTTCTCAATCTGTTTTAATCCAACTGCTTGAACTCAGCGATAATTCGCTACTTAGCTCACTAGGCTCGTCGACATTATATCTAGACAAAGTATCGAGGAATACTATAATTGTTTTTCATTAAAAACTTCTTCATACAGAGGTACATTGCAAAAAAAAAAAAAAAAAAAAAAAAAAAAAAAGACACTTCTATATCTCCCGTTCTACAAGGCCAATTGATGACATTCAACTTGCGCTTTTCATGTCACGAAAGCGCGACTTGAGGATAGGTATTAGATTTATATATAACATTGTTCTAACAAAGGTATTTTGTCACAAAATCGCCCTTTTTCTGAAATGTCGTGCCAATTTTTTTCCATATTTCGATTCTAAGCCTCAAATTATGCCCAAATATTAAATTTTGTAAAATTTGGTGCGACATTTACTGAGAAATTCAAAACTTTATCTTGGAGCAATTTTTTCAGTTCGCTACAAGAATAATTTACTTGGCGAACTTCTCAATAAATGGCAACCTGTTTTCCTTTCCCTTTTTGCATTGTGCATGAGCGAAAAAAAGTCACATCGTTCCTACTTTGAAATAATTTTAACAAAGTGCCTAAACTACATTTGATGTTATTATCGCTTTCAACAAATATGCCAAATTTCAAAACGCGCCAGTATATAAATTCCGGTATATCTTCGGAAATTTTGAATAAAAAACTGTAATTTTTTGGAGGTATGCTTAGAAATACATCTACTTTAAGATGACGGCCAAAATTTTATAAGGTATAATTAAAAATTTTTCTCGAAAAATATATAAAATTATTTAAAAATACAAATTTTAAAACTAAACATAAAAAAATGGGCGAATTTTATTTGGATTAACCTAAATTTCGAAATATGAGAGGAAGAATCAAATAAGTTCAATAAAAAAGAGATAATCATAAATATAAACCTAATTTTTCAATTAACATTGAGGAGCTAAAATTTTAAGTGCTAATTAAAAAAAAGAAAAAAAAAAGAAAACTCTTGCGATTTTTGCAAAATTTGGCAATTGGGCATAATTTGAATTGAAATATAGAAAACAACTGACATGTCATTTCAGAAAAAGGCCGTCTTTGTGTCAAAATACCTACATTGGAACAATGCTATATATAAATTTAATGCATTTTCTAAATCGCGCTTTCGAGACATAAAAAGTGCAAGTTGAATTTCGTCAGTCGGCACAGTAGAACGGGAGATATAGGACTGTCCCCCCCTTTTTTTTCGCCGTATACATTTAAAGACATCATTTCTTTATATGAATTCAGAAAGCTTAAATACGGGCAGCAGAAGTTTTGGATATTTGATGCAAATTTGGAGACGAGAAAATTGTCACACACATACACAAACGGACAGACATAGTTGTAAAAAGAATAAAAATTTGTTGTGGAAACTCTAATTCGTGCTTATTTACTGAAAGCTCATTGCTGAGTTTTTGAACCCAAAACTTTGCCATACTTACCTATGTGTGTTAGCGGGAGTTAAAATAGCGTAGTTGCTAATAAAAATTCTGTTCATGTCTGTCAATGAGATCACAAACAACGGTGGTGAAAATTTTCCACGCGAATGCAACTATAAAAACGAGGGAAACGTTACATTCCAAACTTATTTCAGATTTTACGAAAATTATGGTGATTTTCTAATTTTCCATATGGGTCCAAATAAATATCATTTACGGATTGGATTTGATCTACGCGCCTTAGTTTGTATACTAGAGCATTTGAACAAAACAATGTAGATGCACAATGCGTTTACAAATTTTACTGCTTCTTTCTTATGATGTAATTATTATATCGCATTCAGTGCTGACAACTGCATTGTAGCTTCACGTGCAACTGTCAGCATGCTTATAATTTCATGCATCTAGTATGTCAACAAGTTCATTGTTTCATATATCTTTGTCAATAGCTTTGTTGCTTTAAAAAAAACTTACGACTGTAAACTAAGTAGTTGAAGATCCAAGATGAAGAATGTTCACTTAGAAGATCAATAAATTATTGAATGCCTGCTATTTTAAGTTACATGCTTCATTATATCTTTAATCATCTATCACGTTATAACGTATTTCTCCCTCCTTCTTAACATGCATTCAAAATTTCTGCTATAATAAATTATCAAAGTGTAGATGATATAGCAAAAATTCAAAAATAAAAGTTACCAGCATAATAACTAAATGATAAGGTAGCACTAGATAGTAATGAGCTATAAGGTGTTTTCTCCCTCCTTTCTGCATGCCTTCGTGGTGAAGCGGTCAGCACGCTCGGCGCATATTCGAGAGGTCCGTGGTTCGAGTCCTGGCGAGGGCATTGCTCATGCTTCATGTCTTCTGATTCTAAATAACCCAGTGACTCTACAACGTTCATGAAAAACAATAAAATGGTGCCATGATTTTTATTCCTTTCACTATGAATGATATCAGTATTGAAGTAGTAATAAAAAGGCGAATAACTTTGCCGTAACTATAATTTAGTACAACATTGCTACTAACTATTTAAAACGGTAACCCTTGATTCTGCTATTGCGAGCTGCTGGTTTATTCCTAGACTGCCGGACTTGATTTGAGAATTTTAATTTTATTCTTGCTAATTTCAAAACTGAACTGAAGAAAGTAGAATTTTGGGTAATAAATTCCCCGATTTTTAAAATTAGCACTGGAAATGCTTTTTTTAACTTAAAGCAAGCTTAAAATATATGTATTTGTGTTAAATTGCTCCCTTTCTCCCTAAAAGCACGAGAAGGAAATATATATATATATAAATAAATAAATAAAAATTGGTTTAATAACGAATTTAGATAATTATAGTGTACGTAAATCTGGAAAATTGTATTTTAACTTCAAAAACTGTATTTATTTTTTATGTAAATGTAATGAATCTTCTTTTGGTTCCATCTTCATTTATCATTATAACAATATTCTCTGAGACCACTATTCCTTACCCCGAATGAATCTATCAAATATGTATTAAATCGACTGCTGAATTCCCTGTAAGATTTAAGTGTTTTATATGTAAAATGAATTAAAGTGTTATAGTCCTGTTTTCGATGTAATAAAAAAGCTCTTTTTATGGGAAAAAATAATCATAAATTCAATGCAGATGTAATTTATCATGCAGTCTTGATTAGGATTATGAAACAGTTTTTTTAAATGATTTATCACGGTCTAAAATATTTTTCAAGTGATACCAAGAGAGGGACTTTATTGCAAGCTGTCCCGTTTATTTCAAAATTATCAGTTTAGTGCATCTAATGATGAATATTTTGTAAATTTCGTAAACTTGAATAATCAACAAATTTATTAACCTTTTTTAATTCTTAAATCCCAGATTAAAATGAATTTACTACAAAAATAAAAGTATTCAACATAAATACGATTAAAAGTTACTCAAATAAGCTGCTGGCGATCCGTTGCAAATAGATTCGCTGCGAATTCCATTGGCAGTGAATAATGTAGGTAGAAAGTATTCGGCCTGACGGCCTTTACTACTCATTATATAGCAGAGGTGGCCATCTTTTGTGTACAAAAGATCTACTTTGTTCTAAAAAATGCATCGCGGTCGACCCGTTGTCACAGGTGTATTTTATAAAGGGCGAGAGGGGTGTAAAGTACTTAATATGTTAAATTATTATTATGCATGTATTTTACATTACAAAACAAATAGTTTATGGACTAAAATTTAAATATCTAGGTAAACTTCAGAAACAAAATTATTGATTGACAATGCTAGCAAAAAATTAAACAGAAAGATAGAAAAAGAACATACTTTATTACTTTTATTTAATAAGCAGATTAAATTTTCAGGTCTTTAACCAAGAAATCATAAGTAGGTGTATATCCTGACAAAACTAATATTAAAGAGTCTTCAGTATGTGTGTTAGTCAACACAGAACGTTGTTTAGTCTTCGCTAAATTCAAGTAGGAAAATGCCTATTCTCAGAGGGAAGAGGATCCGAAACAAGAAATAAATATGTTGTCTACTTTTCGTGACGCTTGAATATTTTTTTACTTCCAAAACTTCCAAAGATACTTCCACAAATCATCTTCAAATTTTCATTTTTAAATAAATACCTTGGCTGCCAGTTCTTCGCCAACTCAAGAGGCTTGTGCTTCATTTTTCTTTTCAACTAAGGACTTTCCTATATGGTTATATATGCATGGTTTCCTTACTCGGAAATTATTTGAGGTGCCGGAAATAGCGTGATAAAATTCACGCTGATGCCGGCCTGTATTAAAGAACAAAGCATCCATATCGTCAGAATTCTGTACATAACAAAAGCATGGGTTGCTTTCTACAGTAATTGTACTTGCACCGCTCATTTATATCATTACCGTTCATCATCATCATTACCGCTTTCAATCATTTAAAATTTATTTAGTCATTATTATTATTATTATTATTATTATTATTACTAGTTTGTTCAAGTATTTAACATTACTGCAAAATTTACTTCCTGCAGTTTAGAATATACACTTACAGTATTTCAAAAAAATTAAGTATAAGAAAAATTTGTTTCCCAAACAAGGTTTTAGATACATTATTTGTTATTTGTCATTACAATTAATTTGTAATTTTGCTATTAATGAATTCGACTTTATTTAACCTTGAGTACTTGTTTTAATTACTAGTAGCTAGTTGTAATTACTAGGAGCTTCGAGCTAACATTGGAAGATCCATGGTTGGATCCGGGGAGTGCACAGGTGTTTTTTCTCCAAAAACCTAATCATTCTATAACTGTTTATTTCATAATTAATGAACTTTCATAATTACTAGTAGCTAGTTGTAATTACTAGCAGTTTCTAGCTAAAACTGGAAGATCCGTGGTTGGATCCGACGAGTACACAAGTGATTTCTCCAAAAACTTAATGATCCTGCAATTATTTATGTCATAATTAATGAACTCTTTTCGAGAACCAGGTACACATGCTCTTACAAGAAGCTTAAACTCTTGGTGAGGTCTAAAGCTATACAGAGTTCTTAAAAAATGAACAGTGAAGTTACTGGATGTGTAGAAAAAATGGCTACGATGTATTGCTGCTCAAACTTACTCGGTATGTTAAAGAGATGCTTTTTTACATCATACATCAAGCTGAGTCGGACATGGGGAAGATCCTACTACCCAAAGCTGAAGCATCAGTCAAACAATTGGCATTATTAGGGGTTCCGACGAAAACCAAAAGTTCACTAGAATTACAGATGTCTAGCAGTTATGATGATTCTCAAGATGCCGTTGTCCTGACGCATATCGTACTTGAAGGATAGAAGGTCAGCATACAGCATTGTTGTTCATTTTTAGAGATTTAATACGAGAGGACTATTGCAAAAGCATCCGAAGATCTAATTAACGTTTCGCTGAGTCCTTTCATCATTTTGCAGTACACCGCTTGAGTACCGTATGTAGTGCAACATGTAGGTGACTTGTTATTTATTTAATGGGGCTAAGCAACGCATTACTTCAGCTAACTCCCTAGACTTAAACTCATTGGATCAGGATTTGATTTGTAAGATGAAAGAACCACTTCTTGGTATTCTTTTCGGACTTTTTTTCAGAGTTTCGTCAAACAAGGGACCATTCCGTTCAAACCATCCATAAAAGAGGTAGATTCACAATGCTACAGGTGTATTACAATGTCTTCGTCACTGGAAGGGAGTTTTACTCAGTGCTGAGGACTGCATCGAAGAGCCTTAAAAGTTTTACGGATATCACTTTTATATCATTTGAAAAAAAAAATATTTACTATAATTAAGATTCCAACCTTCTTATATATCAATGGAATGCACCTAATAAATCTGTCAAAACAAATATGTATTACCTTTCAAACAATAGTCTAACACAGGAAAATGCGTTCGCTTTTTTTACTTAGTATTTAATAAATTTTAAATGATACAGCAATAGAAATTACTTTAAATTTTATGAATAGAATTGATTCGTCGTCGCAAGTAGGAGAGAGAGCTAGTTACTTTCGAATCTGGTTTGAAATTTGTATAATGGTGTTAAAGTTCATTGCTAAAAGCTTAGTAATATATTTTGACTGCACCTATCATTTATTATATTTAGTTAGCCATTTTAACTAATAATCTATTTTTGCACCTATATAGAGATGGAAATCCCAATATCTGTCATAATATGCTGCACTTTTTGATGAATAGATTAAATTTTCTTCAGGATGGCGTATATGAACGCAATTTACCACTTCATCTACAGATACAGCTTTCCTGAAGTAAATGATCTGCACAAAATGTACCATTATGTCACTGTAAAAGAACTACATGTTAAGTGCCCTTAAGACATATTAAAATTATGCAGTAATTCATTAATTAATGACTTATGACCTTAGCATTTGGGCTGACGTCCCTTTGGGCTAAAAATATTTAAAAACAGCATATCTTTAGACTTTCCGATAAACAGTCTCGCACCTTGGAGATAAAAATATTTTATTCTATACAGTGTGTTGCCACTGCTGCTTTGAAATCGTTGAGTTTGTTGATAAAAAATTCGTTAAAGTTTTAAAATTATGAAATAGATAATAAAACAAATTCGAAACTAAAGATTCGGCTTCCAGCTGCTCATATTCGGTTGGAGGACTACTTTATTCAAAATTTGATGACGCTAGGTACTGTTGATTTTTTTCACAGTGCGGGAAACATGTATACATTTATGCAGATTCTTAATCATTTAATTTCTTTAAATACGTGTACAGTAAAGCCTATTTGCCTAAAGGGAAAGTTGCTTTTACAGTGACTATCTTAGAAGAAAAAGTGAGAAAGGATTGTTTTTGTAAATATTGTTTCTGTCAATCACATTAATTTTTAACACATAATGTGAGAAAATAAAATTTTTACATGAGTACTTTTTTCTCCAAAAATAAGATGATAAAAAATTTTATTTTATGTAATTCGCCAATCTGAATGTACTTCTTTGAAACGAAACACTTTTTTTTTAGTTTTTTGCTTAAAATATAGGCCATTTGTTTTCATTTTAAAGTACTTCTTATTTTCAAGGAAAATATGGCTATTTGTAACATATTTCTAAAAAGGCCTGAGCTTATTGTTTTTCATGTTCACTGATTTTCAGTATTATTTTTCTGCAGTTTTTCGATTACACAAGTAAGGTTAACAGTGATTTTGTTGTATGGAAAATGAAATGAAAATACATTGTATTTTTTTAGCTACACTATCAACGATATTACTTTAGGAAGAAAATTTTTTTATGAAACAGGCGTTTACACAATTTATTAATGAACTAAAAGAAAATATAATTTTTACATAGTTTAATGGAAGCAGAAAATGATGTAATTCTCTTTACAAAATTCATCTACAATTTTATGTAAAGAATAATAAATACATGAGTAGCCCTTGGTAAAGATAATAATTTATACTTTTGACAATACAATTAGATTAATAGATTTCGTTATGTAGAGTCCAGTCATTTATTATTCGTGATATAAAACTGTAGAAGAATTTCATAAAGAGAGCTATTTAGTCTCTTCTTTGCATTAAATTATTAAATAAATTATTTTCCTCTTCTTAGTTCATTAATGATTTTATATAAATAAAAAAGTTCTTTTTAACAACAAATAATAATTTTTTTACTTTCAGCAGTTCTGTTATGGCAAATGATAGAAAAAATCCAGCAAATTCAGTAAAAGTCAGGAAATACGTTAGAAATTTCATATATTTTATTTAAAAAACTTTTATCTGCCCTATCGAATGGTACAAAGTTTAAAGTTATAATAATAATTATTATTATTAAA
>KK115971.1:2689673-2741408 GCA_000611955.2 Stegodyphus mimosarum
ATACGCGAAAAATTGTTTCAATATTTAATTTTTAAAAATCTAAATCAAATTTTGAAAAAAATCTCTGCTCCCATCGCTCGCAAAAATATTGTATCACCATCCACAATTACTGAGTGCTCAAAATTTGAGCTTGATAGCTTATTAGGAGATAGTTTAAAAATGAAAATAATGTTTTGACCATAGTGACAAATACAGTACCATAAGCTAGTTAAATAAAAGTTTATAAAAACGCCGCTAGTTTTAAAAAATTCCAGAAAAATCATCTAATTAACATTTTTAATTTAATTTTTTTTATTGCATTGCAAATAGTTTTAAATTCTAATCAATCTTGCTGTTTTAGAAGTCAAAAATAAAATGAATTATAAATGCAAAAGTTTATTTATAAGGAAAGAGGGTAAATATAGCATTTATAAAATAGCAGAAGACTTCTATAGTAAACTTAATTTTTTTTGCTGGCGATTCTTCGCAGAAAGGTGACTATATAATTAATTACTATATAAATAAGTGAAATATTAAATAAAGTATTTCATTTATTTATATATTATATAGATTACTATATAAAAAATGAAATTAATTTTAGAGAAGTCTATACAGGAACAAGAAAAACAGTGTATAGTTCTTATATCATAAACCTCGAAAATGAAGAATTGATAATTCCCCTTCTGTTTCTTATTGTAACATATTTTTTTTATTATCGTCCTTGTTTAAAATGGGGCGATTAATTTATTTTATAATCTGTAAAAATTCCGAACCTTTCTAACCGATACGTTTTAACTGCTGAAATTTAAAAATGATAATCGTCAAATGGTCGAAAGCAATGGACTTTCAAAAATTCGCCCAAAATGAAAAATTGGGTTGAAAATTTCATACAATACATTTGATACGCTTTTTTTTCCCGTTGTTTTGGGTAGTGGAAGAAATATATTTTTGAGATTTTCAGTTTATTCGTTAATGCAAGATGAGTACAAAAAATCATTTTAACATTAAATTTAAAAAAAAAAAACTTAAGTCGAAATTTGAAATAATCGCTTCACCAAATTGCCTCCTATAAACATATATGTAAAAATTTGAATTCGATAAGTTATCAGGAAGTTGTTAAAAATAGATCACAAATTTTTGACCAAAGCCAGAAACATTAAGCTAAAAAAAGCTTTAATAGTCATAGATATGAGGAATTTGTAAGTCAGCGACATTTAGAAGCTATACTTTATACAAACTGAAACGGTTAATTTTTGCGTGGTTATTACAATTAATAATACGACTGTATTTTACATTCACAGCTTCATTTAATATGAAAACGCCACGAAGTAGGTCACTTCTGAGCAAGTAAGAAATTTTATGTAAAGTTATTCAAAAAAAAACATTGAAATGTAAAGTTTAAACTTTTTAATTCGATATTTGGTTAAGCGCTTGCCCCCTTTGCTTCATTCCTCGTAATGAGAGTACATAATCTGAATATCTGGAAGAGGTGATATGCACATTTATGTAAATGTCTGTGCAAGGTTGCTGTTCATACCACTATTGGAAAATTTTTAGTAGCATGCATCATTAATATAACGGTGAATATTTTAGAGAATTTTTAATAATGTTACATGTATTTTTTTATATAGCAGCATATCAATTGAAGTTTGATTCCTTGTTTCAGAGTACCTTACTAGCACAAGAACCTATCGGTTTGCTGATCATTGGAGGCTGCTCCCATGAAGTATGGTCACGGTTTGAATCTTGAATAATGTGTAGATATTTATAACTGTAGGGTCTTTGAGGACACGAGCTTAAATTCGATTCGAATAGAAAGTACTTGATGGCAGAACAAAAGCAAGAATTGATTGGTTTGGTTTATTTGAGAGTGGCAAAACGCTCGAGGGTTATCTGCCTAAGGGAAGGGATGCCTTCGTAAAGGGCCTTATTAAGGAAAACTGGATCGTATACACGTTACAATGGAGAAAACCTCGAAAACGCCCGTGCAGCTAATCCGTTTGCCAGTATTCAAAACACGGAGCAAACTATCAGTCTCTAAAGCTCGGCCGCTAGTGGACGCCAAGTATTGTTCGATGGCTTCAAGTTTCATATTCTGGTGTCTCTGTCATCAAAACTGGAGGAACTTAACAAAGTCGTACCATTATCATTGGTCCTGAAAATCCGAGGTCTGTGAGGAGCCAGTAATGAGACTTGCTCGTGTATCTAAAGGCGAAATTCGGGTTAAGCAGCAACAAAAGAATCGTATATTATTTCATTTGTTTGCATTATATCTATCTGATGAAAAATTTGCATTGCAGTAAATTTCGATCATGAGTATTCCAAATATAATCCTTTTAAGAAATATTACCTTACAAAATATCCAATAAGAAGTATAGCTTACATTTTCTATTTATTCAACTACTCTTTAGCTTATTATACCACAGAATTAGGTGTTAGAAAGTTTGAATAGATGACAGTTTTTACTTAGTGCTCGATAGCACTTTGACATAAAACGTAAATGGCCTTGAAGATTTGCTCCGGCAACTAGCGCAAAACGCACACGATGCGAGTCCACCTAGGAAAAGATACGGTCGTGAAAGGCTTTATGAGAGGTAAATCAACAAGAATACCTATGGAACAAGCACCACCATACGAACTCAAAACAAAATGTCATTATTTTGACGTTTTAGGTCATTCGATAACTATTAGGTCGTTAAAATTTGCTACCAGTCGCCCAGACTGTATAGTGGTTAGGGGAGCCGGCCAGGATACCAAATGGCCTGGGTTCGAATCCCGGAGAAAGCATGGCTGTAATTGTCCGTCCTTCGTAGGAGGCAATGGTGGCCCACCTATTAGGTGCCTCCATAGTAAAATGACCATCACTTCTGGCCTTAGTAGCGGCCAAGTCGAAGTCGGCTGAGGGCCCGCCGTTCAAACAAAAGATTTGCTACCTTTGCTGTTAGATATGGTGTACATACTTTGTTCAGTATAACAGTTATAGAATATTTATGATTGCAATAAGGAACTAAACTTTCTGTAAAAGAATCCAATAAGAGGTCTCTGTTAAATACACTTAGAATATACTTTCTTGGGACTTTTATATCAGATCGCACGTCTGAAAAATTTCAGTTTCATATCTCTTTGAAAACATAAAATTTATAAATTTTTAATTCGAATAACTCTTGTTTAAAAACATACGAAAAGATGTACGTTGAATAAGAATAGGATTCCTCAGGGTTCAGCTTCCTTTCCTAAGAGCAACTGATTCACTGCAAATTAGTTTATTCTTTCTATCCAGTAATATAGTTTTATCCAGTATATATTCTATGCAGTATTGTTATCGTTCATTTAGTTTGGAATAATATTTGCCTTTCTTTTTTAATTATTTAAAAATTAAAAAATGGAAAACTTGCAAATTATCGAAAGTTATTGGTCCTGTAATCGAGTGGAAGTGCATGTAAATGATCTTTAATCACATCTGAATACCGCGTTAAACACTCCAACCTGTAATTTACCGCGATACGATACTCTGCCAAGGTAGCGATTAATCGCCACTTTCATTCCGATGGAAACCCCTCACCTCAACCGATCTATAGCCATCATGCACAAGCATCTGCGCATTCACCATTTCTTTGTCAGACTTCACTGACGTCACACGCAACGTTGAGTTCACACGTGACCTCCATGGCAAGCGGCTCATTGGCTGGACAATCACGTAATCATAGCCTGAAGCTATAATAAGTATACCCGAACCACACTAACGGACCCCTCCTCTCCACTCCACCAAGCCTTGCAGTTTTAGTAGGATCCCTCAGGGCTTTCGCGAAGATAACGTTACATAATAAACCTATAAATTTAACGCATAGCCATCGCTGTGAATCTAACTGCTGGGCGAGAAGAAGACATAAATAATCATCGGTAGGCAGACGTTTCAAGTATTGAGTTGTTAAGATTTGGCAGTGCGCTAAATTCGAGACGGTGGACAAGCGTAACAATCGCGACGCTAATAAGGCAGGAGGAGTTGATCGAATCAGAAAATTATTATGTGGTTTGCGATATTCGTAAATTGCCGTTTCGGATTAAAGTGCCTAACATTAATCATAGGAGAAAGCAGGTCGTGAATACGATGCCCCGAGGAAAAAAGAATTGGAGGCTTGGGTTGGAGTTACTAACGAAGATGTGAGTCTTCAGGTTTTTATATTCATCCTCATGTAGATTCCACTTTTCCCTAACATAAGTTCAACTTTCCATATTTCATCGCTCTTAAACCTTTCCAACTTATTCAACGAAGTGGGGGATACATAATGATTAAATCAAAGACACGCTGAAAGAAGAAACTTAAGCATCAAAATCTAAATCTAAAATACTTCATTTAAATCATCTAGTCCAGTATTCGATCCATCGCTTGTGTTTATTGCTCTAAAACCCATTCCCATGTAGGCCCACAATGGCCGAGCGGTAAAATCGCTGAACACTGGTAGTTCTGAACTGCGTTAGATTCCGGGTTCGGCTCTGGCTGCCTTAGTGTTTTTGTGATTTTTCCCATGTGTAACGTGTATACGAGCTAGTTTCTTTTAGAAAATCCTCCGCGAAGGCATGCCTCCCTTTAGGCAGGTACTCTATTCTGCTCTACCATAAGCAGCTCTAAACCAAACCAAACCATTTCCATGTCTGCGAATCTGAATCCGTGGCTTAACAATTTAACCAATACCTTGTTTACAAGCAATTTTTATTTCTTGGCTTATGGCGGGCTTTATGTAAGACGTTATGTGATACTGAAAATGATCTTACCTCAAACTTTGACTCAACAGAAATTATTCTGATCGAATAAGAATTTTTGAAATCACAAAGCCGTTTTACTTCCAAGAATTTCTCAATAGAAAGCCAGGGCAATAGGATGCTGGTTATCGTATAAAGTCGTGAAATTTAACTGAGAGCAGGAAACGTAAAAAATGAGCGATGCTCTCGCCGATATTTGAACACCTGTCTTCCCACTGCTAGCCCGAAGTGACTGCAATTATTTTTAAAATGCAAGTGGTAAGAAAGAATGAGACCTTACATTCTCTTTTATTTTAAGGGTTATTAGGAAGGCGGGATGCAATCACCAAATCCTGGAGATGACACATTTTAGTTCGGATGCCATTGTAGAGCAATTTTGACTTTTTAGAACCAGAAAACCGAAGAAATTAGCAGTGCCATGTGTTTGGAACTCTGGCCTTCCCGATTGCTAGCCGCACAAGCCTCCAGTTTTATTCCATAGGCACTCGATGAGGAGGGAGAAAATTCTTTACAAATATTCTTTCTCGATTTTTGTACAGTTGCACTCATTGGAAATATATCTGAGCAAAACTTTTTTCGGAACTGTAAACGTGAAATGTATCACGAATATTTTGCACAATGTGTTCTGTCTGTAACAAGGAAAAGTAACTGTGGAAGTCAGCTGTCATATAGCTTTTTGAAAACATTACGTATGGAACTATTTGTCAGTTGGAAAACTAACAATTTAATGTTTGAATCAATAAGGGCTATGCCATAACATGCAAGTTTAGCCTGTAATTCTATTTCATAAAATATAGATTACGTTATTCCAAACTTGGTCATCCTTTTTAAGAATTTCCGTATATGACCCGATATGGACAGTCATCAAAATACAATCTTATTTGGCCGTGGCTTCAAACAGAAGTATTAGTGCGTTTTTGGAAAATGAATGACAAATCTTGTTAGATAGAATTTCTAAAGAAAAAATAAATGTTAATATTCTCATAACCATATATTTCGCGCTGCTGAAATATCAGCCTTTTGTTGAATCCATATCACCTGATTTATTTAAAAATTATTTCGTGAATTTTAGTATGAGACTTTTTACTCTTTTAGCCAACATCTAGAAACTCTTGACAGATATTTGAACTTAGTTAAAGCAGGTGCAGAATATTTTAAATAGATCTTCTCAGACTTGAACATACGGCAATATGCTTACATAAATTGGTCTCCAGGTTACTGATTATTAAAGAAGTTATTTATTCAATGAGAAACTGCCTATGCTAACCACTGTATTTGGTTAAGAATTAACATGAAAATCATCACGTCGTTATCACCGACACTGTCTCATAAAATAGTTCATAGAAAAATAAAAAAGTTATATCTCTACGTAAATAGAGCGGGTACAGCTTATTGGTTGTTGAATAAACATCATAATCAATCATTAATGTAAGCTACGCCTCCATAGCACTTGATTAGACTAGCGATTCTTAAAGTGTAAGTTGCTACCCAGAGTAGATCACGAGAGAATTTTTTTCTAGGAAGTGGAAAGATTTGAACCATTTTGTTTTGTTATATTGTGATGTACAGTTATTATAAATATTATACTATTCCATTGTTACATTATTTATTCTATATCTTTTCTTCTTCTTTCACTCTCTAACTTTTTAATTGCAAAATCATGCACTGTGATTGGAAATAAATTGCAAGTACATACTTGTGCATGTCACAATGATATAGTGTTTTAGCATTGAACTATATAAAGTAACTAACCGCCCAAATGGTATAGTGGGTTAGCCGAGCCAACTGCGGTACCAAAGGGCTCGAGCTCGAATCCCGGAGAAGGCATGCATGTTTGTAAACGTATAGCGTCCGTGCGACATGAAGGCGTTCTAAATATGCGGCGAGTCGAAAGTCCTCTCGAGAGATTGGTGGTAGTGGAAGAGGGGTGTGTCGATAGTGGGGGGCTCTCCATCAAAGTTGGGGGGCGGAACTGAGCGAAGTCGTACTGTGCGGTACTCAAGGCTCGAAGTACACTCGAAGTCGTTCTCACAGGAATTCTCCGCAATTCTATGTGCATGGTTCGAGCTGAAATCTATTGGGAAGAGCCTTGGTTGACGATAAGTGTCAGCTGAAGCACAGTAGAATGCCTGTTCTGCCGTACAATTCGTCGGAGACGACGCCGTTCACTCTCTTGGAAAACTGTGCTCGATCCGCAGTTACGTCATCTAGAAAAGGACTGTGGGCTCGGATTCTAACTTTTGAATACCTTTGATATGGCTACTTTTGAGAACCCAATGAGATTTGCTGTGTTTGAAATCGAGGCTCTTGCTAAACGGGTATCAACAATAAACCCTTTATCCCCCCCCAAATGGTTAAAGATCTGTCGTTTTTTCCATTTTACTTCATTCCTCGTGAAAAGCACTTTTACACATTACTTATACTAGCATTCTAACCACGTGTAACTCATGTCATAAAAAAAATTGTACACTTTATCCCCAGCATGCATTCACATGAAACTCTTAAAGGTTTCTAATTCTTTGACCAGTGTGTGTATAACACCACGGCACTACTCCAAAGCTAATTCCACTAGTCGCTTTCCGTAAATTTAGGTAAACCTTTTGGTCTGGGGAATTATCGTGACGACACAAGGCACACAGGTGATGGAGGACGAGGATATCTGACGTTTAACAGAGGTAAGCAGGTGTATACCTCTTATGATCCTCATTCAGAATTTACTGAAGAATTTAAAAATTTAAGTAAGTTGCATGGTCAAGCAAGGGCTGGATGGCGATACAATAGCCACTTTTTTAGCCAGAGGCTGCAGGAAACGAATTGCAATACTAGAACATAAAACACAAATTTGAATAAAATACATCTAAAGCATGTATAAAAACATAAATCATAAAAATAGATACCTAACTTTGCACGTAAGATACATAAACAAATACTAAGCAACTTATACAGAAAAACAAAGTTTGCTCATAGTTGAATACAGTTTAGGCATTGCAGAAATTAAACAGAGCTTATCAGTTGTGCTTGCCCGGAGTCAGATACTTATACACCGCATAAATGAGGCAGTACATGCAAGTTTAGATCAGAGGAATACCTTGCTCATGAAGCCTCTCCAAGGGCTGCTACTAAATCCAGGACCTTGCAGATTTTGACGACTGCTACCTAATGAGATACATTCCGCAAGAGAAGAGGGGAAAAATGGTCACGTGGTTTAAGAACAACAATCTCTTCACGGCCGCAGTCTACGATGGAGTCTATAGCCCGATGTACCACTAAAATTAATAGATTTTTCTAATTTAGAAATTTACAGCTATTGTGAAAAATTAAAAAGTACTCTTGGAAGTTATTTCTCCTTTCTTGATGTTAATAAAAATGTCTTCTCTTGTTCAAGGAAAAACAAATTAATAACATTTGTTTTAAAGTAATGCCAGATAGTAAGGTACTTGTAGCAAGCTGTGTTAAGGCAGAAATGAAGAAAACAATTAATTATAAAACGTCTGTGGAAATTTCTGCAGAAAATGAGGTAATATTCATAAATTTTCTTTTATGTACAATACTTACCAATATTCATCTTTTACTTTATTAGGAATGTTAAGTGTATATCAATAGTTGAAAAATGTTCCCGAGACCTTGAATAATGTTTTCCAGACTGTACAATGTAAATATTTGTTAATAGTTCATGGAAACTTGTTCTAAATTATTGAAATAGTTGAATTCATGCAAGATCTGCTTATTTGCAAAAACGTTAACACCAAACCAATTTTCTTTTATTAATTACAGTGCCATAGAACATGCTACACCACTAAATTTTTATTAATTTCATCACGTTATGTTTTAATAATGTAACTGTTATAATCAAGTTATAATCAATACGCATAAATGCAGTATATTTTATCGCGTTTTACTATAAAATAAAGAAATATCTATGAGCAAAAAATTATTAATTTCACAGCTAGAATTACAGCAAACTCAGTTGTGCAAATCCATACAATTTTCTTTTTGACATTTATACTGTAATATAAAAAATACATGTTAATCTGAAGTTTATGCTATCTGTAGATTAAGAATCAGTTATGAACAATTAAATTTCAAGGGGTACAAAATTATGTATTAATTTTGAACTGTATATAATATTAATATCACTATCGTCACATAGTTTTAGGGCAACTGTATTTATAATGTTCCAGATATTTGAGTCTACCATTTTCAAAACCATCTTGTGCTTGTCAGGCTGATAAAATTGTGACTTAAAATTATAATAGTAATTATATTTTTCTTTTCAGTGTAGAACAACAACATACATGAACATTATTTTATGCATTTCGTTTTGCAGTGAACAGAATTATTATTGCAAATGATTCATGAGATTTCAAAAAAGTACTGGAAATAATTTTAAAAACAAAGTTAATTAATACCATATGAAATCAAGTAGAAAGCTTTAAAATTTTACTGATAAAACTATAAATGTTCAATGCGTGTTTTGGTTTTATGATGTACATAGAAATGAGTATTCCAATCCTCTCAACATGTATTGTAACTGTTTCTTTAGAAATGCTTGGCCATCTAAAGTTGTTGCCTTTATATAGGCAAGTATTATTCTTAAACTGTCAATACCATCTCATATTCTGGTGGCTTGTTGGAATATACTGTTGCCGAATATCCGAATTTTCCCCACATCTACCACAGCCAAAGCTTGTTTGTTTACATTAGCAGTTCTTACATCATGTGACCTCTGACGTCACCGGAATGTATCTCATTGATTTTGGTGACTGCCACCCGATTTGTAACTAGGATACATTTGTATACTGATGTGCTGTTTGACTATTTGGAAGTCGGCATTGATGAAAAAAGATGATAATAGGACTGTATGTGTAATGGTCAAGGTTGCCGTCTTGGCCGCAAACACATACATGGATATTGGTGATACTCTGCCTTTTGAAATAAATTGTTAAAGAGCCATTGCAGGTGACAGCAAAAGGCACACAAGACAGAAATCAACATAAAGCTGATTATTATTAAAATTTAAATTATAAATGTCTCAGTATAAGAGTTTTAAAAAAATCTGTTGCGGAAGCCACATGACTTCCTTGTACTGCCTATTAAATTATACACATTTTTTGCTGCCTTTCATTTAAACTTATTTCCTCGAATTATTCTAATTTGAGTAATAGATCCCTCAAGGCAAGTCGAAAATGGCGTCAAAAACTGCAAATTTTGAAATTAAATATTCCGATCAATTTTTGTCATATGGAGTCAAACTTCTTGTATCTTTATTTTTTACAACGAGTATAAAACTTTCCTAAAAATAAATATAAGAAGACCGGAATAAAAATTAGATTTCATTATTTGTTGAAAATTAATTTCTTTTTTAATTCGATAGTGCCAAAAGTTACAGTAAAGACAGTTAGTATTTTCATCCACTAAAACACTTCCGTAACTAGAAGTATATGGCAACGACCAACGATTGCAAAAATATAGGACGGTTGAGGACTTTCAAACCAGGTAAGAGGTTGGATATATATACGTATGTTTGGTTCTACCGGTTGTAATTAGAACAAAGACATGCACAACTAGATGTTATACAGTCCCATGTACAAAATTTCAACGTTCTACGGCTAATCGCTTTTTAATCTATGCAAGACATATACATACATACGCACGGATTTTAACTAATTTATTTAAAAACTTTATGGATCAGTGTTAATTATAAACACTACGCATTTTTTTCATTATTCTATTCCCTCATGCAATGGAAAAGGATGCTGTCATGTTCACATCTGTCCTCACGCTTCGATTTGATAACATTACACCGTTCTTAGCATATTCTTTGGTCATATAACGTTGCGGATTTAAGAATCAATGATTTAATAATCAGAAAACTTTTAAAAACAATATATCTTTAGAATTCCTGATAGAGTGTTAAATGCATTCGTTTTTCAGTTTTTTCTCAGTTTAAGATAGCAGTGCTCAGTTTTTCTTAACAAGGGAACTGACATTTTTATTTGTAATTTTAGCTTTATTTATTGAACATCACTTTTTTCACACTTACGGAACACAAAATTTAATAAAAAAGTTACCAAATCATTAAAATTTCCAACACAGTGCTAATTATTTCCATACTTTTTTTATATTCACTAAATTATTTACATTTGCTGCATCATTTCTTTAAAAATTATACGTAGGGATAACATATAATGGCAGCATCCTTTTACTCGTATTTAAAAAGTGATTCGACATGTAAGTGAAACGGACACAAAATCGAGGATTGAGTTTAATAATTGCTCCATAACGAGAGCTCATCTTCATAATGAGCTTACTTTCATTGCACTTGGCATATTCTACGAATAAATTTAATGCTTATAAACGTAATATGTTGTTCTTAATTCACCTGTTTTTAAAAACCAAATTTCATAAGTTTTGGAAAATGTCATAATATATTTTTATACAAAAATCTCTTCAGAGCTTGAAGTATCACTTCCGTTTCATCAGCTTCAGCCAAAATCAAATATGTTCCATCGATATTAAAGTCTTAAATACTAAAAATGCAAGGTTTTGGATACATTTTAATAAAGTTTTTCATTAAAAGCTGCTACGGGCGTCATGTAAAGTACCTCTTTCGATCGTTCATTTTACCCAAAATATAATCAACTCTGTATGTCTCTGTCTTTCTAGAGTAATATATAAATTACTCTAGAAAGATTACTCTAGAAAACTCTAGAAAGAACTCTAGAAAGCCACTACCTGAGAATAAAAATAATGATAAATGAATTATGAAATATATACATGATATATATAAAAATTAAAAGGCATCATGTATATTTCTAAATGAATATTTTGTAAGCTTTCCGTTTGTTTCCTAAAACAAACAAACAAACAAAAAAAAATTGTGAGGCGCAGTACCATTTTGCAAACTCATTGACTTAAATTAAGGTTTCTCGAAATAAATTTGCTTTGATTGAACTTTCAAATAATGCGTTATCATATTTTCCGGTAAATCTTCCCATTGGGATGACATTAAATTCCACATCGCTCGATCTATGACGGATGTCATCTTAGTGACGCGCTACATTTGTTAACTATCATAAACTGGACACGCTAAAGAATTTAACGCAAAAGATGATGAAAATTAGGAGTACGTTTCTCTTCGTCTTTTTTTCGAACTCGCCGGTTCAAAATAGAAGTATTGTTTGCATCTTTGAAGCAACGATATTGCACGTTTTACTTACAACCTATATTATTAATTTTCTCCAACTTTTGAGAATGTGTAAATATTTTATAAGCAAAGAATTAATATCTAGTATAGTTGAAAAGTAAAATAATTCAAGTAAGAAAACGAGGTATTGAAATTTGAAAATTTCTCACTCAAATCTTGCACAATTATCTTTGCGCGACGATATAAGAAAGAAAACACACTACTTCTATTCTCAGAAGATTTTAATACCTATATGGTGCAGATGCAAATGAAAACAGTTAAAACATTAAGCATTGTTTTCACCTTGATGAGTATTATAAGAAAAGGAATATAATTTACTCGATATTAAAATTAAATATAGAAGTGTCATACATAGAATATTGTGTTTATGTTTCTAAACTATTACCTTGAGACATGCTTGTAGTAAGCCTCGAACGAAAACTAACCAACGAGGTTTAAAATGTGAGAAACAACATTCGAAAGAGAGCGAAATTCTTTCGTAAGGGAGTCTCCATGCTTTGGTTAAGATAAAAATTTTCATTTTCCGGAAAAGTATGAAATTTTTTTCAATGTTAATTAACTGAAACTCTTAAAAGAACTAAAAACTGCAGTTATTTGTAAAATGAATGGAATTATGTGTGTGGAATATTTCCAAGTGTATTCTTAAGTCTTTTAAGTATAGCTAATGTTTAAAAATAAACTTTAAAAATCCATATAAATCCATATAATACCCGTGAAAGAAATGTAAGAGAATTTATGACGTGGAAGAAGAGGGAAATTGTCGGAATATATTTTTATAATCGTCGGTTGAATGAAGATTAAATCGAATTTATATCAATATTTCTAAATTAAATATAATTAACTCCTGATTAGTTGTAACAGATTAACTGAGTTGCAGTTTAATCAGCTCTGTCTAAAAACGTTTATGTTTGCATATAATGAAACAAAGGAAAAATAACTAACAGTGTAAAATTAAATTGCCAATGGCAATAGTACGAAAGAGAAAAGTATGTGTAATAGTAGTAATAGCAGATGTTGCCGTGGTACTTAAGAATTGCTTTTATTCGCAACAGTACTTAATGTAATTGTACGTAATACGAAATATGAAACATTGAACTGCGAAAAACAAAAAGTCATTACCGCGTCTTTTATGCGAGTTTGAATAAAATAAATATACTAAAATTTTCTCCTAAATGTACTATCATTCATCAGCTAGTTTCTTTACTTCTTATTATATTTATTCCTTCATTATTTGCAGGTCGTTCTTTCGGTTTCGAATATTGATTAAATTTTCGGGATCAGATGAGTTGTTTCTGTGGATTGCTTGAAAGTATATAAGTAATTGTTAATAGTATTTTTCTATTAATTATATTATGGGTTATTACTATTTCCTGTTTTTTTAATTGTCTTCTTATTAACCATGATTTTAAATTAACTGTTAAACATTACCCTGATGTATCGGAAATAAGAAACTACTATAATTCACTGAATTTGTATCATTTTGCTTCTATTTGGTGGAACAAAAGTACAAGAAAAATTAACTGAAACGCTCTTTATGGCTTTGTTTGTTGTAAACTATTAAAATCGATAAGTTCACTATAATATAGTTGAGAAATATCCTTAGAACAATTAGGAATGGAAGAAAATCTACAATTTATCGATATCAGATACCCTTAGCTTTCGTTAAGCACGTAAAAACAGCGTTCCCAAACAGTGTTGCCAGAAATTTTGGAACGTAAGGGTAGCAAGAAAAGAATCGAAAAGTCGCAAAAAGTAGACAGTGACATCAGAGATCACGTGATGTCTTTATATCATTGGTACATGAGCTCACATGTTCTCTGACGTTACCAAAACGTAAGTGTAGTTCGACCGTCTCAAACGCAACCCTGGCTGGCATTCTGCCAAAACACATAGACTAGTCCAAAAGGGGTGTTATTACTTGTTTCGACGTGAAAGGTCACGGGAAAGTCTTCTCTTCTCCGGAAAGAGATATGCTGGAAGGAAAGAAAGTCTCCATCCTTCCACCCTATTTTATGAATAATTCGTTCCGAATAGCGCATGCGTGTTTACGCTCATGGTCGCGGATAAAGCGGTCGAACTGTGCCCATATAATCGTTTTGTTGGTACGTGACGTCAGAAACATATAATTTTTTGTGACGTCATAGGCTCGTAAGCTAACATGAGCTCTCAGATCATTAGAAAGTTCCGTCGGTTACTGATTGTAATTCGATTTTTGGTCGTTTTATTACGCATATTATTACTAAAACAAATGAAATGAAACTATTAAAACAAGCTAGAAATTTTTGGTTATATCGAAATATTAAAAACATGTTGTTCATTTCCCATTGTTCAAATCTCCATTTCTTCCTCTAATTGATTGCTCGGTTAATTTTAGGTTGTTATTTTTTAATTGATTTGTTATTAAGTGCTTTCTCTCATTTGGCTTATGTTTTACCTGCCCTCAGTTCACTATTTTTTAATGTAAATTAATTTCAACAGATACATTATATATAACAAATACACATTTTATATTATTTATACGTATATTTAACAAATACGCATTTTATAATGCACTAAAATTTTTTAGGGTAACAAAACGTAGCACAAGAAAATGTTAAGGTCAGAAAAATTCGTGGCATAGATATAAGTGGCATAGATATAAATTTTAATAGGACAAGGTTTGTCAAAAGCAGTAAATTTGCGAAAAATCGCAAGATCTAGCAACAGTGCACCCAAGGACTCAAGTTCTGAGACACATTACATAAAATGTCTAGTAAGAACTTAGATCAGGTAACAGATAACTATTTTTAGAACAGGACCAAAACAGACCAAATTAGATTTGGGGGAAGAATTTGTACAAAAATGTTGATGAAAACAATTAACTTTAAGCATACGGCTACCGTTGTATCTCCGTTTCATATAAAGTTGATCCTGGTAAAGGCTTTTAAAATGAAACTTTTTAAAAGTTTGAAATCATTGAAAACATATAATTTTTTGACTTTAATCTGGTTTCAGATACATTAAAAGCGTGAGATTAATTTTGCATAATTGACCTTTTTGAACATAGCATGTGAAAGTGATCACGTAAGGGACGCAGCAATTATGCAAGATATTATGTAAATAGCATCCTTAAAATAACTGTAAAAAACACAAATTTAAATTTCAAAACCATATCAACGTACAAATTTCAATAGAGAAAAATCCATGTATATATCATTCAGAACATTAATTGAAATAAAGCCTATTTCTATAAATAGTTATATTATTGCACACAGCATGTTGATACAAATAGTAATGGAAATATTTCATTACCTGGAATTTATAAAGCAACTTTCTTGAGTTGTTTATTAAAGTAAATTTAATTTTCTTAATATCAAATTTTAAGCATTATTCAGAAAATAACTTTACAGAAAAACAGACTATGTAATGTGTACTTTACGAAGTAATCATACAGAATGGAATGCATGAATTGTAATATAAGAAGTAACTAAATTTAACGTTAAATGTTTTTAGTCCAAAGGGGCTATGTCCCTGAAGGACTATTGTTTTCGTTTCGACATTTTGGGTCGCAAACATTAAATGTCGGCTCACTTTTCAAACTGTTGCCACCCAATATTGTAGCCCTGTATAATATTAAAAAAAATTAAATAATGAAGAATGTGCATAAATGTATGTATATTTCTCGCATTGTGATACAACGACGGTACCTAGAGCCATCGAATTTTGAATGACGTAATCTTGCTGCGAAAATGGGCATCTAGAAGCTCAAATTTGAAATTTAGAATTTGTTTTATTAACGATTTCATATTTTGTAAAACTTTAACGAATTTTTGATGAACAAACTCGAGGATTTCAAAGAGAGCAATGGCAACGTTGTACAGAAAAAAACATTTTTATCTTCAGCGCATGAGACTGTGTATCGGGAATTCTAAAGATATGCTCAATTTAAAATTATTTTGCGATATTGCTCTTGAACTGAATTTTATGGTTTAAGTGCGAAGAACATGGTATTTAATAAATAAAGTTAACACACAAAACGTTAAAAAAAATCTCCACTTTAGGCGTAATGTAAAATCCGAAAGTTTTAAGATTTTTTTTTTCTTGAAAATATCGTGAGATGACCTATTTTAAAACAAAAATAGGGATACTCTTTAATTTACACTTAGGAATGTGATGTATTTTACGTAACAGTTAGGGATTACTCTGAAAATAATACCAGGCTATCGATCAAAGAGTGTAATCGATCACTTCGGATAATGATTAAAAATTTTAACCATTTAATGGCATTATTAGTAGACGATTGCCTTTCGGTAAATCATTGCCGCTAGATATGCTTTTTATATTCATCATCTTTGAACAAAAAAAAAGGAGACCACCATGGTTGAGATTCCCTTCCATTTCCAGAATCGTGCTGAGACACTCTGTCCGAGTGCTTTTTCCCATATTTTTTAATTATTTAGTGCAATAAATTACCGCTGGAACAAAGCCGAGGACATAAGCTTAACCTAGCTACCGAATTCAGCCGTGATCGACTATAGTTATTCAAAAAAGAACCACTCCTCTAGTAAACCATTCCGTTAGATTTAAGTCATATTGCTTTCGCTACATGGATGAATAATTTTAGATTTTGCTCAATGTATTAGAAAATATTTATTCAAAATCAATCCGTTAGTGTTCGTACTTGCAAACAATAGAATAATATCGAAATAATACGGCTTGTGGCCTGGACAAATGGTACATTTCTGTGTAACATGCTTCAGTCGCTATTCAAACCTATTACAGGAATCTCAAAGGTGCCGCATTCACTTTAAGGATAATTACTGTCATGAGGATTAAATCACATTTTGCAGCTAAGTTTCAGACTCCTTGGCGGCCTCCTTACTATTTGCATACATAAGGGAATCTCTCCCCTCCTGCAGATTCCAGCGTTTACTCCTCAGCGGATGGCAGGACAATTATATTTAGAGTAAACATCCACAATTGGTAAAACAATGAATGGGGAAAATGTTTTGAATTCCTTACATTATGCGGGAATTCAAATGCATTTTTCATGAACCAATAGGAATTTTTTGTTCTTTCGTCCCATTATTGCTATGACTAATCTAATCATACTGATGCGCGAGTTTTAAGTCACTTCATTTAAAGTATGAAAAGGTGAAATATTTGAATGCTTTCAACAATGCTTCTAGATCACATAATTTGCCATTAAAAATTCATGCTTAGATTTATATGATTAGACGATATAAAAAACGGGGTTAATAATGTTTGGTTCATTTGATTATGAGAAAACACTTGAGAGATGCCTGCCTAAGGGCAGGGATGACTTCGTGGAAGATTTTCTAAGGGAAAGTCTCGTATACACGTTATACAGGGAAAAAATAACGAAAACTCCCATGCAGCCAGCTCGTTCGCCAACATTCGAACCCCAGGAAGGTTTGTAATATAGATATTAAAAAACGTCTGTGGTGAAGTCTTTTCAGTTTCGGAGTCGTTTCCAATTGGGATTCTACCGATCCGTACGACTTTGGTTGAAATACTTTCTAATATATTTTTATTTTATAAAATATTTTGAGCCGGTTACTAAATTCGAAATGTAATAATGATTAGGCAATTAATTTATCACTACTTACTTAGCAATTAATTATCGCTTTTTTGGGCAAGGATTAGTTCTTAAGTTTTTACCTATCACTGGCCTTTAAGTTATGTTATTAAGATATTTATCATTCACAGTGTCTTGAAATTATTTCCATTCTAAATGATAAGATAAGATAAGATAGCGGCATTTCTGGTTCCATCAAATTAATGGCACTACGAGTCCGATCCCACCGCCAAACCAGACCCAGGGGTTCAACCGCTGTCCTCGGACCTTGGAGAGACCGGCGTCGTCGCTTTAATGTGACACTGCTCGTCAATTTGATACCTACAAGCCACACGGGATGCCCGTCGCCCACGAACATTACCCGGGGCGTCACCCCCAGGCGGAATCCGGACTATTAGAGTCTTGAATTCTATGACATGCCTGGCCACCGGGTCGACAGGTAAGTAATCTTTTCGGGACCTTTAGAATCACCAGATACATAATTTGTATATCCCTGTGGCCGAGACTGTCTAGGTACAGATCCTAGCCAGTAAGTAGCTTCACAGAGTTCTCTACGTCGAACCGGGGGGTAGAGGTTCTAATCGATAAAAGATACTTAATGCTTACCTTTCTTAGGACAAATTACGTAGAAAGTTTTCAAGTTTTATGCAAGCCTAAAAATAATATCAAATCCTGCACTTACACATCGCATACTAATAGTTTAAAATATGATCGTAGATAGACAAGGAGGTGGCTACTCAAGATTGAGAAGTATTTGAAAATAAACTATGCTTTTACTGGGCGTCGAATTCAAGATCTTCACTATTCCAGACCGATTTATTAATACTTACATAAGAAGAGGACTTAGGAGTTTTAAAGCCTTCCCTGTCCCCACCCACAAAATTACAAACATTGAGGAGGGACTGCTCTAAATCAGGCAAATCTTACTTGGTGATAAATTCTTATCATCTACCGCTTTTAGTTTAAGCATAAAATACGAAGAAGGGTAATTTATTAAGAAAAATATACTTGAGAGGGAATTATATGTTCACCATTTTCGGAAAAATGTTCTTCGCGGGAGTAGAATGATACGTTAACAGTTATATCATTCATAAGGCCGTGTGCATGCTGTAGCTCAAATATCATTAATTTTCAAATCACGATATTTGAATATAATTTTAACGTTATAAGCTCTAAAGATCAAAGGACTGTTAACGTTTGCAAAAACTTTGAGGATACAGTCTAAGTCATATCTAAATACAGAAAGCTAATCCGGAGGGTACTTATACCCGCCTTAATTTCCAGCGAATTCGAAATATCTGAGGACAACGAATTTTAAGTTTCCATATTTGCATTTTCGCTGGTCATTTGAAGCACGTCAATGCACCGTTACCATAATATATCATTAGTACGTCTCATATTTTAGCACCATAAAATGAAAATAAAAAGGAAATATGAAAATTTTCAAGTTTCTTCGTCAAACGCAGTGCCTTTTTAAGCTTAACATGTATTCTGGAAGCTAACATTCCGCTGAGAGATCGAACAAACTGCCACATATTCTGAGGTATTTTCTCCCTCCTTACAGCATGTCTTCGTGGTGTAACGGTAGCACACTCGGTGCGTATTCGAGAGGTCCAGGTTCGAGTCTCGGCGAATGCATTTCTTATTTTTCATGTTTACTGCTTCAAAATACCCTAATGACTCTACAGTATTAGCAGCAATTTGTCGGTTTCCTTCTCTTTTATACAAGTCTCATATAATATTGAATACTTTCAGCTGTTCTTAAAAAGTATTGCAACACCAACCTTGATTGCATAATGAGACATGGCTGAATAGCAAAGAATTTTGTTACAGCACAGGTATACCATCTATAGTGATATTTATGTCAGTGTAAATGGGCCTTAGGATCACATGGAAGAAATGCATTAATTCTTTACAGCAATAATCCTAAGTCAAATTTTATTTGATGCTTAAAAAGGTTACAAGTAAATAAAAAGAGTATTTTGAAGCAGCAAAGAAATGCAACAGAAAAAAAAATTTAACAAAAATAGACAGATATCAAATTTTATTAGTTATTTTTGGCCATGTTATGAGCTTACACATATGCACACATATGACGTAAAACTTCAAATTTTAAAAGAGTATGTTTTTTTGCTTTAAATGGTTAAGCTTAATGTTTCGTAAAATATTAAACAGTTAAATGAGAAATTTCGTTCGTGTGTATTGATGCTTTGCGAACATATCGAAATCTCTCATGACGATCACATATCTTAGATAACTGGCATCATTACGAAAGCTGGCATCATTTCTGGAATAGCAAATAAACGTCAATATTAAATATAATGTCTTTAAGACGTCTGTCTTCACAGAAGAACAAGCATCACCTGGAACCAAGAATGGTCATCTTACAAATAACCCATTGCATTATTAAGCTAGCATTGCTCGCTATTCTAGCTTTCCTAGCATCCACACGACGGATAGTGCAAAAGACAAGCAGAAGATTTATCTGAATCGATGAAGCCTAGTTAAATGAATATTAAATATAACAGAAGACTAAAGGCAATTGAAACTACCTGTATATGGAAAAATTATCTTTAAGTACATCTTAAGATCTTATTTTCTTCGCTAAAAAGTAAAAACGTAATAAACTCATAAACTTATAATTACTCATAAAGTAAACTGATCTCACTGAGAAACCTGACGACTTCTGGCACAGGCGTGAATAATACCAGCACAAAAGAGGGGTAAAATAAACCCTTTATCACTCGTCAAACTTTTCACACAAATGCACGTATTTCGTGCTTACAATAACACCGACCGTGGAATTTAAGAATAATTTCAAAATAAATTCAAATAGTACGTGCTGGACTAACAATTTAATTTAAGGATAACTAGGCTGACTCAACAACCTACCCGATATATTTATTAAGTAGCCAAAAAGGCGTATCAGCAACTCAGCGTGACCAGGAAGGACCAAGAGTAACGTGCACTAGCTAGCGAAATCACGCTCTGAATGAACTTCTCGTTTTGTCTAATTTTATACTCACTTCACTTAACTTTAAATTTGCATCCTGGCGAGGAAATGAGAAGGAAAAATGAGAGGTTCAGGAAAGGTACGAATTTGTTATGCAGTCTAAGAAAAACCCTACACATCAGCTGCAGCTTTGGTAACCAGGTTTGAAAGAGATGTCTGTTTAAACTGCTAACACAGCCTATGACACATTATTCCGAAGAAGAGAGGAAATTCATAAAATGTACCAAAAGAAAAGTTTCGGCCATTACACATTTCTTCTGAAACGTTATTAGAATAGCTTTTTTCAAATAAATCTTTCATATCCTTTGAAGAACCACAAGAGACTCATTAGAGTATCGAATCTTCAGCGTCTGCTGTCTTATCAGCGGATTGATCACAAGCGTTAACCAAAGCGTGTCATAATAAAATATGAGACTACCGTTCCTTTTCATTGTATGCGGGGATAGGAGAGAAGAAAAAAATGACAGGAAATAAGATCCCCTGGTATCCAAGATCATGTCCTTGATTGGATAAGAGATCAAACGTAACTGTTATTAATGATTTCCTGGCAGAATTTCGATATTCAGTAAACATGTAGCACTTCGTATAGGTGCCAAATCAGGTGATCCGTGATAAACCAAAATACTGAATACGTTTTTTGGGTATTGTGTGCCATTTTATCTTCATACGGCACGTACAAAAGGAATATGTTTAAGGATAATAAAGGACATATATAAGCAGTTTTAAAGAGAGATTAGGGCCATTGTTAATTCTTGTTTACGAAGGTATATAAATGATGATTTGTTGGAGAGTAAGTTCATGTTTAATTCTATAAAACCCAACTATTGAGAATTGAAACTGATGCACCCAACGAACCATAGAGATTTTCTATTATATGTATATGTACTTTGTAATATAATACCATTTATTTAACAAAGAAGCTGTAATCCGTTGTGTAAATGTTAGAATAGGGATATTTACAGATTTTATTACGCTAGTTTATTTATTCTCAGCCGTAAACGAAAATATATTACAATTATTTCCAACCGAAAAAAAAATATGAAAATGTGACACGCACTTTTATTCTAACATAAAAGTAGATCTTTCGAATTCCAAATTTATCCGTATGTAGTCTATTGTACTTTAATGTAAGCTATTGTAGTTTTGTTGCCATTTACTGAGATAAAAGACTGGTATCTTTTCAAATAAATAAAAGCATACGTGTATTGAAATACATCTATTTTCTGATCAAATGGAAAAAAAAAAGTAATTCCTTTTTTCTTTACATATCTTCTTTTTTCCTTTAAATATAAAAAATTAAATTTTAATTTATTGAAATAGCTCAGTTAAACGTGGAAAAAGAAACTAATAATTTTATTTCATAAGCATTTTTCTTAAATGGATAAAAACTCAAGGAAATGTTCCAATCTATTGTTAAGAATACAAATAATAGAATGTATAATACATAGCATTTAACTAAAGTTTTTAATAAATTTTATTAAAAAACTACAAAAAATATTATAAAATAACTAAAAATAAAATATTAAAGTAGTAATAAAGTTAAATGAAAAATACTTACCTTATTTTTAAATCTAAATCATGAGGACAGAATCCTAAATCTTTAGCCAGCTTAAGATCGAGATTTGTGGCTGCTTGCTGCTCTTTACCCTCCAAGAGCTAGGGACGTAAAATTCCATACAGAAGGAAGTTTTCCAATTTCTTATATACGAAAAATTCTGAAAACTCCGAATGGATCAGATTTCGGGTTGGATGTATTTTGGAAGAAAAGGTGTCAAAGTAGAAACTGATATGGTCATTTGGGAAATGGAATGAAGAAATTATCACTTATTCATTGCATTATAAAGAATATTACAGTTTCAGAGCCAAACCTGTAATGATGAGACAGTTAATAAGGTGTATGAATAGACAAGTAACTGTTTTTAACGAGCTCTGTTGAGGTAACAAGGAGTATTTAAACTTTAACATAGATATGATAGATTTCATAATCGCATCCTGTGGTTACCCGGTTGGTTTCATCGGTAACCTTTCATCCTTGTATTGCTGTGAGGTTATAAGGTATTTCTTCCGCTTCTTCGCATGCCTTCGTGGTGTAGTGGTCAGCACGCTCGGCGCGTATTCGAGAGGTCTGTGGTTCGAACTCCGGCGAGGGCATTGCTCATTTTTCATGTCTCCTGCTCCGAAATAACCTAATGTCTCTACAAGTTCAGTTCACTGAATTATATGGCTTATATCATGGTAAAATGTACAACGTCCCTCAACTCTGATAGCCTAGCTTATGATATATGAAATTATAAGAGCTGATGAGAAAAAATAAGTTGTATATAAATAGTTGAAAAGGAAGGGGGAGAGGTTAAAAAATGAGAAAAGCTGATGATGAAGAAGCATTGATGAAAAGTCTTACCATTCACAAAAACCGCTCTCTGATATTAGTAAGGCAAATGCTTTAAACCGAAGTTTTGACATTTAGGAGTGACTGATTGTTTATAATTACATGGTTGATTGGAGAAGTTTAGAGGAAGAACATTTCTTTAGAATAATTCTCGACAAATCAAGAAACAACTGATGTCGAAAAATCGAGAAAAGATGTTTCGGAAGATGTCTCTGTTCCCTAATTCCAAAAAGATATTTTTGACACCAATAAAACTACGCTGCCTTAAAAGAGGACGCTAAGTCAAAGGTTAAAATTTAAAAGCGAAATGTGTGTTAGCGAAAAATAGGTGGAATTCCGAATCACAGTCTTGCCTATGCTAGAATAAACGGAACCGAATATCTCAGGTTATCGAAATTCTCAAAAGCTCAGATGCTTGAAAAATGTGATAAGTTGTCCTGTTTTCCACAAAGCGAAACATGAATGATGACGAAACTCTTTGAAGAAGAGCCCCAAACATGGGACGAAGAATCTTTGTTTAAGAAATGGGGGGATATTCTACTCCTGATCATTAAATGTACTGCACGTATAGATATCAGAATTTTACAATGAATACGAAATTAATGATGACTGCTGCAACCTCTGATTACATTTTCTGTCATACAACCTATGGACCAAGAACTGATTAGGAATTTTGAGTGTTATTTATAGAAAGCAGCAACTTTTATATATGTCGGATGAGGATTTAGATTATAATGTTTCTCTTCTTAATGCAATATGAATTACTAATTCTATAAACCCCTCATTCGAAATTATTTTCGCTTGCAAAGCTAATAAAGGATGTTGAAGAGAAGGAGGTGAAAAACACTTTACCTATGACGATGTGGTTCGAAAAAAGAACGGAATTCAAGAAAATTCATAATGTGACATATATTTTTTTTACATGTGTGATGAATAGGCTGCAGCATGCAAAGATTCAGTGACGAAAGAATTGAGAAAACTTAAATGCTTACATCGAAGATTCTTCACGTGATAATGATGAAGTAATTGAAGGAAAGCAACTTGCGGAAAGCAAAATTCTCATTTCTTTGTTTCTTCGAATGCCAAATCAGCGATGACTGTTATTAGCCCGTTTTTATCCATATCAACTGTAAACCGATATAGATAGAAGATGATTTTTCCTTAAAAATGAGGATAATGTTTCTCAGCAGCCTACATCATGCCAGCGAGAAATTATAGAATACTGTTTTCTTAGATTTTAAGTAAAAATTTAAGATGAAATTTGCAAACATATTGTTTTATTCATGTTTAGTCAATTTATATTTTTCATCCATAAAATTATCATTCGTAATTATAAATACGTATTTTACACAGATATATAATTAAAATAAAGGTACTGGACAGTGAGAGTTATGCTAAGTAATTTTCCATATTATGTGCATAATTTTTATCATCCGATGAAACTGAATAAGAACTAAAATATATTTAATAAAGGTTCATAATTGCAATTAAACTCTAATATGAATATATTTAAACCAGATTAATTGTCACCACTTCCAGCAGTTTTAATAATACTAATGAATTCTTTTACGATTCTTCAGTCAATTTTTATGATTTTTTTGTCAGACCATCCATTTTTCACAATGGCTAGATATCGTAAACCAAAAACCTCCCTTCGATGAAGATTTGTTACCACAGAATTCTGGCTGTATTCTCTGTAATAATGCTTACTAATATCATTGTTAACATATGTAGCTTGCTTAATCGTTTACCTTCATACTGTTACTCACTCTACAGCTGATTATTGGATTCAACGAACAGCATGTTACCGTGAGCGATTTCCACCCATTGCCCCAAACTGCCATCTTCTCCAGATTATTCCAGCTCCCTCCCCAAAAGGGAGCTCAGTCCAGCTTTCCCGTCTTCACACTTGAATGACAATCGAGATGAAGAGGCTCAAGAGCACAGGATCGTCAGAGGAGCAGGAATCTGTTTCAAAAAAAAGAGGTGACAGGTCAACAGAGCGTAGGTCGTCCAAGACGAATCTTAACGATGACTCCAGCTTATACTCCGAGAGAGGAAAGTCAACGATGGTCACATTATACATGAACGATCGTTTACCGGATAATTGCGTTTGGATTATATTAGCTACAGGAAACTTGTCACCCGTCGCGATAGATTCGGAGGGTTGAGATGGTACGCGTGTCGAGATTTAGACATGTCTTGCTGATTTAGTTTTAATGGCGAAATTCTTTCTCCAAGAGGACAGCCAATACGATGTGACAGTATTCGGAAGAACTGGATTCATACGAAGTGTAAGGATTGCACTTGTATGTCTTTGCTTGCTTTCAACAACTGTTGAATACTTAGTTCATCTTGACAGAGTGTTACCAGTAGTATCATAAAATGAATACATTAATTTGTTAAATAACTAAAATATTAATTTTTACCTTAATTTAATTTCAAAAGCAAAACTATTCAGGATACTGAAAATTTAAATGGCTTCATAATACTAAATAATGACTTGAGTCGTTTCCAAAATAAGACAAGTTTTTAAGAAAATTGACTTTAAATTAGCTTTTATGAAGGATTTATTTTAGGACATCTTTTTACTAACTGAAAGAAACTGAAGAGAATTTTTGTTGTTAAGAGAAAAAGTAAAATGAGACAATAACATTGGCACTTGATTTATACGGTAGTTATAAAAAATCTTGTGAATTTTAAAAAAACTGTTAAGTTTAGCTGCAATCTTCAGGACATTTGTAAGTTGAAGGAAAGCCTTGATAGAAAACTGATCGATCTAAGCATTCGACTGGGATGCAGTATTTCAGACTTTCGTATCAGGCCCAGCATATCATAAATCTCGACATTTAACATCGAGGCAAATAAATGATAGCAATCTGTTCTGTTTATTGAATTCAAACAAAGCTGATTTTTATAGCCAAATTTCTGTACCACAGAAACTCTAACCTCCAATAATTGTAAAAAAATTCCTTCTGATATCGAGGATTGGTGGGTTATTTATTATTTTTGGGGGTAGAGAGGGGATCTGAGAACGGTTAAGTAGCAAAATTAAGCTAATTAATTAATTCATTTATATTCTAAATTATGCTACACAATGTGTATTTTATATAACTTCTATGTTAATTTCTTTTTCCTTAAGTTAGAGTTTGTACTTAAGATAGTAAGTTCGTAACTTTCGTTTTCGGAACGGGATTGGCAGCAGACAATGGGAATGGGGTGTGTTTTTCACGTTATAATCTGGATTTTAAAACACTTAATTTGAATTTATATAATAATAATCACACTAGAAGAAAAAGAAAGATTTGCACTTTCATTTGAAATTACTTTCAAGTTGATAACTTAATCAGTTTGTGAAATATGCTCATTTAATTAATAAAATTTTGTAGCTTTTGTAGGTTTTCGTGTGACTGCTATCTTGTCATTTTAAGCTGCTTTGGGATGATGTATAGGAAAAGTCACCTTGCGCTTCCGGCAGAATTCTAGGTTTACTGTTAACACCTGTTTTTATTTGCAGAGTTTCTGGCGATATTAAGTAAAGCTGTTGAATTAACGCTTTGAAAAGTAAGAATTTTTACACTGTTTTCTTCGGGGCGTTTTTATCACAAATTGTCACCTTTTTGAGTGAGTTTAGGCTCTGTTGGTACAAATTTGTAACAAAAAGCCTGTGCATGCGATTTTTCGCCCTCTCTTTCGTCTCTTCTTCGTCTCTCTTATACTTGCTTGATTCCCGGTATTAGTGGGGTGCAGATTGAGGTCGACGGGTAATTTCATGCTCGCTCTTTGAATACTCTTGCCCTCCTGTGAATGATGTGCTGCGGAATAGCAGTGAGGAGCCTAATTTGGTTCCCTCGAGATATAAATGTAATCCCCTCGACGTAATTTATTAGACTCTCGAAGGAAGTTTTATTGTATTACTGTGCAATCAGCTAACCATGAGCTTTATTATCCTGGGGCTGCTACGGTCCTGCACATCTTGCTGGTTCATCAAGACCATTGCCTAGCCATTTCCTCTTGGATTCATCTCGCATGTAGTCTGGTGCATCTTCTGTCGCACCCATGTTCGTGGAGCTGTGTACGTTGCTGGAGGAGGCCATCAGCCATCTTTAGTGAATTTCTACGTCTCGCCCGCTGACCTGTATGTATCCGCTTTGCCGTGCCGAATAGATCTTTCCTGGGTTCTGTTTAATGCTGCCACCTGTTTGGATTCAAACTAAGTGACATCTTCTTAGCGAATTTGATGAATCGTTAAATTTAATCCAAGTAAATAATTCATTTAAAAATCAAGTTAGAAAGGTGTAAATTCATGTTTATTCTTTTAGCTCATAGCTGTTCTTAAAGTTTACAATCAAAATTAATTTTTCTTTTGCTGAAAGAGTCGGAAGATTTAAGTTCATATTAGTGTATAGTAATATAATTAAATAATTTTATTTTGTAACATTAAATTCGATTGATTCTAATATCATTATGCTAAAATGCATAATATTTATTTTCTTTTTTTTACTCACGGGAGCATTAAATTCTAAAAGCCAATAGTTTAAATTAATTTCAATAGTAAAATAAAAGTCTGTTTCATTCATAAATTCAGTATGATGTTTTATTTTATTTACTGGTAAACTATACACGACACCGACACCAGATATCATTGGGTTGTTCGGGTATTTAAGTTGATAAACACAATACACTTTAACTACTTTATTTTAATGTACTACCACTAAAAGATATAGTTTATGTTTGGTGTTCTTCAAAGGCACTAATATAACAGAACATCAAAAATCTGCTTCCCATGCTAATCAAGAGTAATCTTCCCCTTCGTTTTAATCCGCTGCTTTGGTTTAAAAAAGAAGTCAGCATTTCTTTTTTTAAGAGCATTCTATTTTCGCAAAACGGAGAAGCCTACAATCACTTAATACCAGTAAGTTTAGAAATCAAGAAATCGTGAAACATATATTGTGCCTCGTAAAAGCATACTTTTGATTTCTTTGTAATATCATGTTACAATATTCTAGCTAAATCGATTGGCTTTGGGAGCTTGGGAAGTGTGTAGCGACTAAACTCTTACGTCTAAGGCTTTAATAACAAGTCGAAAGAAAAGTTAAATAACCCTTCTATTCGACTCAAGAATATTTACTTTTGGTCCCTCTTGAGCTTACAGGAAGCCTCTACTTGGGCTTTAATTTAAGATAGAACGTAAGAAATTAATCTAATGCTAACTAAACTAAAAATTAGCCTAAGCTACACAGAAATAACTTTCAGAGTTAGCCCTTACTTAAAGTAGTTTACCGGCGAATACTAGCAGACAAGTTCCAATACGCCCGAATGCAGTAAAATTTGGCTTAAAGAAACGACGTGGGCAGAAGACAGAACACGCTGTACTAAGAACTTCTAAGCTATTCTACTGAATTGATAGACACTTCAACTTAAATACTAGTTCTACCTAATTTACATAAAACGCAATCCTGAAAATTAATTCCGGTAGGAAGTTGTAGGTGGGAAAATGAGAAATTAAAGGAAAGCTTATTCAAAAATAAAATTAACTACTAGGAAATTAAAATAAACCCCTACAATGTATTAAATGATAAAATATCAAATATCTTTGCAAATAATGTTTTCAAACAATGCAAAAAATACAGTTTCTGAAGAATCATATATCTTCAAAAATGTTGTATAATAATGCAGTACGAAAAATATAGATATTTTGCTGAGTTTAACTTATCATGTCAAAATTTCATACAATTTTTCCACAAAATCACCTCGTACCATTATTAGAAAGGCAGAGCAAATTATCAAAATTCAAGAAAAACACTTTTTGTCATTATACTCTCCTTATTCCCCCACCTTTCAGAGATTTCAAAATAGTATTACATTTTTTTCCCAGTTCATAACTGAGAATAGCTTCAGTTACTTACAGCTTTTCTCGCAGATGTGTATCTAGCATAGAATTTATTTTACGCAGACTAACATTTTTATATTAAGTATATTAATCGTGATGCCTGTACAGAAATTATTCGAAAAAGGGTTCATCGAATCTCACTCTCAAACAAAACGTCGAATTCGGCTATTTGATATTATATTCTTCAAATCTGAATCTCAGACTTGATCTATAAAATCTCTAACTTTGAAGCATTACTATAATTCAACTTAAAACTGCACATATACACCAATGATAAGAAATTAAAAACTTAATTTCATGACATACAAAAATAATTGACATTGTCGCTTCTTAATTTAAAGCCTCTGTGATGAAAATATTTAAGTGTTTTGAACTTGACAACATTTGGTATATCGTCGCTTACTCCCGCTGTTATTCCAAGCAGCAGGATTTCTTCGCATAAAAGTCCATGGAAAGTGGTTTAGGTCATATAAACAAATAGGTAAAAAACGTAATTTTTGAAAGAGGAGACGAAATATGTTCTTTGAAGTGTCACAGCAATCGCGACATCTCCCCAATTTGCGACCCGTCCCTCCACCCCATGGACTATCTTCTCGATTCTCCGCTCGAATGCTGATCCCTCATCTTTTCCACTCCTCTCCATCCTCTTTTGGAGCAGAGGGTCCCAATAAAACAGACAATTAAACACCACATCAAAGGGCGCGCGACCAACTGAAACGAAAATCTCTTGACCCGGAATCCAAACGAGGATTTAGGATGCTCTGCCTCCCCTTCTTCCCTGGTCGTCCCTTTATTTTTATTGTTTTCCTCTCTCAACGTTATCACCATTCTTCTCTCTCCTCTCTAAATCTCTTCATCTCTTCTCCTTCCATTCCTCCCGCCCCTTCGCAATGCCCCCTCCTTTTTTTCCCATCGGCAACGCCCGACTTTATAAAAGGAGTTCGGAATTTTTTGGTCCGCTAGTTTTCTCCGTCGGGCCGAGTACATTAACTTTGATTACTGTACTTTGTTACCAGTAGCCGAAAGGAGATAATAAAAAGACTATGCCACTGATCATTTGGTTGATATTTTTTTATTTTCTTCTCCTCTTTCTCAATTGTCTTTAGCTTGATATTTTTTTATATATTTTTTCCCTTCTCCTTCTTTTTCTCGGGAGATAATTCCGGCGCTGCGTTTTTCAGGATGAAACAGACACCCCATATAAAGTTACTGCATTTCAGTAATGGGGCAAATATGCAAATGACGACACTAAAGGAATAGTTCTTACTTTCCAGTAGCTTCCGATAAAAACAAAGAATTATTTTACTGCAAGGAATCTGCACACGTTTCTTCAATATGGTGAAGAGTTTTTAGCCTTTATTTATTTTTTTAAAGAAGAAAGGTGGCTGTCAATTTTAACAATTTTAGATTGGATAGTCTTTTTGTATTCAAAACTGTGCGCCTGAGGAGCCCATTTAACGATCAATATTCAGTAGGCGTAACAGAATTCGTGGAAATAAATGAAATGGGGATTTAAATCTCATATACTAAACATTTAAGATTGGTTAAGGTTTTGTTATTTGTTTTATCTTTCTAACAAACTGAATTAATGAAAAGAGAAACAGATCGGCAATGTGGATGATAGTGGAGAAAGTATAGTGCATAATAATCACAGCTTTATGTTAGAATAAAGTAAAATGCTTTGAATTTGTTATTAAAATGATTTTGAAAGTTTTAAACTTTCAAACAACATCTGGTATCTTTTAACAGAAATGAAATTTATATTTCGATGGGTACCTTGCACCATGAACGTATTCACGGACCTAAAATTATCGTGCATTGCGAACTGCATGAGAATTTGGTACATTTTAACTATAAAAATTTAAATCTCTTTGGTCACATAAACTAATGTATATCCTACTAATGAACCTGGCAACTTCTCGCATAGGCGTGAAATAATACCAGCACAAAAGAAGGGGGAAAATAATCCTTTATTATTTTCAAATGTAAACAGAAAGGCACATACTTCGGGCTTTACAATAACACCGACCACTTACGGTGAAAATTAAGCGTTGTTACACAAATCAGTAGAAGTATAAAAAGAGTAGTGCTCGACTAGCACTTTCAGTTACGGCTAACTAGGTTCACTCGACGAACCTACCTACCCGGGGTGTTAATTATTCAGACGGCCAAAAAGGCGTAACAGCAAGGTCAGAAACGAAATGTGCGCTGGCTAGAGAAAACACGCTCTGAATAAACTACAAGATTCATCCGTTTAAAAACTCACTTCGCTTAACTTTAAATTAGCGTCCTGGCGAGGAAATGCGAGGGGAAGTTGAGGAGTTCAGGAAAGGTAACAGCAATTTGAATAATTGGTTATTTGAACTAAGGAAACCCTACACTATGTAGAGCTAAATTTGTATTACTTTCTGCTTTAAAGTGTGCATAAAGGAAGACAACGAGAAAAGGAGTGTTAAATAAATATATTTCTTAATATTTTGTTACCATTGAAGAACTCCAGTTCCTTCTTAATCCAAAATATGAGAAAGCTCAGAGGGAAATTCCATTTGTTAAGGAGAACGAGAAATCAGAGGACCTAGCTTTACTTCAGCTATCAAGGAAATTCTCAAGAAGTTGTAATTAGACTGGTTGTAAGTTTCTCAAAACAAAGATTCAAGTAAAAAGGTAAGAAGAAGTCAAATTCACATTCGAACAAGCTGTGATGATCTATTCAAAGACAACATCATGTGCTTTAGAATTTTAGAGCTTTCCTAAAGAAGTGGCAGATCTTTTGAAATTTAAATCTCCTCAAGATGACGGTTAAAATACAAGGTTCAAGATGATAAAAAATAGCTGTATGAGTCCCTCCCCACCAGTGGAAGACTCAGACTAAACTGAAGCCAAAAATTGCGAGGCTATGCATACATATAAAGTATACAAATATTTTTATAACTAATAATTTAGTAATTTCTTAGCAATTTCAACATTGGTAGTGTTTTTAATATTCTATAAAACAATATTGTGGTACTTCATGATTCTGGGTGACAGCATATTAAAATTGTTTTCGTAGTAACCTGTAGGCAACAGCATCCCACATAAGGGAAGGTTAGCGTAAGGAATAATATTGTGGAACAGATTGCGTTCGTTATGCATTGCACTTCCGTGCTGCTAATTGGACAGCAGAGGTGGATCCTCTACTGAGTTATCCGGCAGTGCTAGAATTATAAGGTACGATAATTTTACTTTCATAGTATTAGAAATCTCGTATTCCAATCGTATCCAATTAATTAGGAAAGAAACATGATCATAAACACTTGCAGAAGGATTTTAAATAATCTTGCTGTAAACTTCAGTAAAAGCCCTTCAGCTTCAGAAAAGAAAAACCTTTGAAATCTGATAAATTCAGAGTACTTGTTAATAAAAATGGTCTATTACAGACCTTAAATTCAGCCAGAATTCTTTGGAGCTCAGCTCGACGCTTTTCAATTTATAAGAGACATTTTAAATTGCAATAAACGTTATTAAACTATAAATTGCCATAAACTTTCTAGTGTTCCTCCCTTTTATCTATTAACTAAGTGTGGAGGAACTTAATGAACTGCTATGCGAATAATCTTCAAGTCCACAAACAGAAACGTAACACTCAAGAAGGGTTAATTACCCTTTATTGCTCAAACTAAGGATAAACCTTACAATCTGAGTAAAAGCATTTCAGCATGCGGAAAATAAAGCATTTGAAAATTGATAAATTCAGAGTACTTGTTAATAAAACCGCATACTATGTAGGGTAAATTCGGACAGAGCTATCTGTACTTTAGCTTGATACTTTTCGTTTTTTAAGAGAAATTTTAATTCAGTCGAGCTCACTAGGGCTCCAGACAGAATAAATGCTGCCATTCTTTCTTATCGCAATATCGCTGTGAAAGAAACTCTTCACGTAACATTTTATTTTAATACTTTCTAACCATAATGTTGATAGCAGCTACTGAATATAGATATTTAGCTGTTTTATTAAAAACCTGGGCAGTATAAAGAAAAAAGACATCCGAAGATGCAACAGAGCATTCACACTTTAAGGAAAATCTGGTTGTTTGAAATTTTTTAGCCTAGAATATGTCGCATTTGAAAATATGCCATCATAAATTAAGCAAAAATCACGATTACTAAAAAAGTTACGTAGAGAATTTTATGAAACTTACCCACAATATACAACATATAGTAAGGTATCAAATAACATAAAACGAAATTATGGTAGTATAGAAATTAGAACATGTATAAAATGAACAAATCGAAGGTGTTTGTTTACTATACGAAAAGTATACCTTCAATATGGAATATGATGGCCTGTAAAAGCAATACAGCACATACAGCGATGTGTGATGCTTTCAATTATGCGATCTATCAGTTCCACAGGAAGCGAGAGTCATTGCACTTGCAAAGCAATTGCAAGCGCGGCAAGGGTCTGAGGGGGCGCTGACTGAGAGCACTTAGACATCTCCCTAAAGCATCCCAAACGTGCTCGATAGGATTCAAGTCCGGGGACCGAGCTGACCACTCCATGTCCATAATTGTTTTCTGTTGAAGATAATCATCTATGATGCGAGCCCTGTGTGGTCTTGCGTTGTCGTCCTGTAACAGAAAAGCATCACCTATTGCCCCGACATATGGTCGGACATAAGCATCAAGGATGTCATCTCTATAAACCTGAGCATTTCCCTTGGAAAGACATGGAGGTCTGTGCGTCCACCCAAACAGATGCCACCCCGAACGCAGACACTGCCTCTTCCGTATGCATCTCTTTCACGGATATTTGACAAATGATAACGGGTTCCATGTTCTTTCCATATAAAATAACGTCTACTATCGCTTTCGAGACTAAACCTGGACTCATCCGTAAAGAGAACAGCCCTCCATTGATCAGACATTCAGTGGACATGTTGACATGCCCACTGCAAACGGTCCCTCCTTATAGCCTGACGTGAGCGGCACGCAAATGGCTGGTCGCCTCGCATACAGACCACCTTTGTGAAGCCTTCTACGCGCAGTTGACGTTGACACCAACCTTCCGGTGGCTGCAGCAAGGGAAGCATCTAAGCAGAGTCGGAGTAGCCGTTCTCTTCCTGCGTGCACATAATGTCAAATATCGGTCATCGGCGCTCGTCGTAGCAGTTGGCCGTCCTTGGCTGAACCTCCTAGATGCCGAATCTGTGGTTTGAAATTGCCTCCAAAGTCTATGAACCACAGAAGGACTCACATTTAGCCACCTGGCCACTTCTGTTTGACTTTGTCCTGCGGGAAAGAGAAAAATTCTTTATATAGACTCTTTTTTAATAAGCATAGAACTAAAATTGCTTGAATTGCAAAGAAAACCTCATCATCAGTTCTACTAACTAAGCCCTAATGACCTTGTCCCTTTTATTCCTAATTGGTTAGATAACTCTCTCTTACAATATAAACACAATACAGTATTGCTATCTTTTCATAGGCAAAACATTTTTTTTTTTTTTTTCAAATCGGAAATCTTTGACTGCAAAGACAAAAATCTAAACTCTTAACAAATGGAAGATTTATTGGTTAAACAATTAAAATTGTTTTTTGTTTCATTTTAATTATTTATTATTTCAGCAGTTTTAAAGTCCACCTTCTTAAAATTGCGCACAAAAGGATTTAAGCCTTTTTGTGTGATATATCTTGCTAATTTACAAATCAAATATTTCACTGTGTATTTTTTATGTAACAGTAACCAGTCATGTTATGTAAAAATTACACAGAAGTTGGCGTAACAGTCCAATACACCTGAACATCACATCGGTTGGTGAAAAGATGGCAACAAACATGGCTGTTTTCATTGCATTCATTACGAGGTTTATCAAACTATAAGTGCTGAAGATGCAAGTACACTTCGAAAAAAAAAGAAAGGCACAGTTCCATATCTCCCGTTCTACTGAAACAATTGACGAAATTAAATTGTGTTTTTCATATCTCGAACTTAGGATATATATTAGATTCATATAGAGAATTGTTCTAACTTAGGTATTTTGATACAAAATTAGACTTTTTCTGAAATAGCATACCAATTTCGAGTCTACGGATCATATTATGCTTAGATATTCAATTTTATAATTTTTGGTGAGAAATTTAAAAATTTATCTTAGCGCACTTTCTTCCGTTTCCGCCAAGAATAATTCACTCGGCGAACTTCGTAATTTATAGCAACCTATTTTTCTTTCTTTTCTTTCATTGTACACGAGTAGAAAAAAGCCATCGTTCATACTTTCAAATAGTTTTAAAGAAGTCCGTAAACGCCATTTGGCGTTATTATCGCTTATAACAAATATGCCAAATTTCGAAACGCGCCAATATGTAAATTCATGTATATCTTAGGAAATTTTGAATAGAAAACTAAGTTTTTGCAAGTTTGCTTAGAAATATATCTACTTTAAGATGATGGTAAAAATTGTATACGTTTTAATTCAATTTTTTTTAAATTTATAACAATTAATTAAAACACAAATTTTTAGAAATAAATGATAAAAATTGGCGAATTTCATTCGTAATGAACCTAAATTTCGAAATGTGAAAGGAAGAATCAAATAAGTTTAATAAAAAAAAGAGATATTAACAAATATATACTGAATACAATTAACATTGAAAAGCTAAAATTTCTAAAGCTAATTTTTTAAAAACTACTCTTCTGATTTTTAGAAAACTAGCAGTTTGGCATAATTTGAATCATATAATCGAAATGGAAAAACATTGGCATGCCATTTCAGAAAAAGTCCGATTTTGTGTCGAAATACCTATATCAGAACAATGCTATACATAAATCTACGCATCCTAGTCGCGCTTTCGAGACATGAAAAACGCAAGTTGAATTTTGTCAATCGGGTCAGTACAATGGGAGATAAGAACTGTCCTCCCCTTTTTTGGGGGGTGTACATGAGTCTGTTCTGTTATTGAGAAGATACTGAATTGGAAAGCATGAATAAATTTTGTTTTCCACACATTGAATTCGTGATTTCGAAGCAATCAAGATCGCACGGGAGTCCTACAAGCGTTTGCGATTGAAGATTGGCAATTATTACTAGAATGAATATCCACCCTTAACACAGAAAGAACTTACAAAACAGATGGGAACAACCCAATAATTAGCTTTCCTAGATGGTGATCAGAATATTGCTATAGTAGCCAAGCAGAATCAAAGAGCGACCTCTATAACTGTTACATTCATGATCGCAGCATCATTTAGTAAGACAATACAGCCAGTACTGTGCACCGAAGGCTTAATGTGAAAGAAATGTATCCGAGTATCATGCGTTTGAGCTGCACTAAATACTCAATACAAAGGCGCAGGATTAAAATAATGTCGGGAACATCTCAATTGGATTTCCTCAGAGTGGCACAACTTCCAGTTCACAGATGAGTCTTACATCGGTCTCTTACATGGTCCTAAATAGGTGGATACGTCGCAGTTCAGATCACCAAATTCTACGCCTAAAGCTAATTCTAAGCCTGAATTCTAAGTCATCAAATTCTAAGCCTAAAACCGTTCATTACAACAGGCTAACCCCTTACTATGGCCACAGTGCGTAGTCCCCATCGTGTGTATAATGTAAATAGTAAACTAAGACCGTGGTCATATCTGTAAATAAATTTGCAAATTTATGCATTTATTTATTGTTTTTATATTTGATTTGTTATTTGTTGAAATTACTGTTTTAGTATTGCTCTGACGTTTTCTTAGTTGTAAGTATGCCTTCTTTTCCAGGTTTTGTACTGCCTGAGACGTGCAGTCCTTGGGAAGGGAGCAATGTTACAAATTTTGTACATGTTTCGATAATTTGGGTGAAATTATACGTGAAACTGCAGCATCTTTTTTTGTATAATATAACGTGAAAATCTAAAGAAACGAAGCCAAGGCAATTCTATTTAACATTGAGTAAATTGCTGTCTCTCTAAATTGGCGAGATATCGCTAAGCTGCGATGGTTTTTTTTCCCTATTTGTCGCCAAAGTTGACAAGAAATCATTAAAAGTCGCCAAACATGGCGACATTTATATCTAGTCCCTGTATAACTTAATGGGTATTGTAATTGATGCTATATGTAGCGTAACGGTATCCGGCACTCATATGCCTTCCAGTAATTTCGAGAAGTATTAGTGATTTCTCGGCAGCCGGGACAAAACTGTATAAGACCAGGGAGAGCATCAGTTTCGGAGTAGTTATTGTTAGTTGAGAGCAAAATTCAGAAAATTGAGATATCCGACAGAGCTTCGGCTTTTAGATGCTTTTTACATTGCGTTGGGATTAAGGTTCGTAGCAGTTTGAAGCGTAATACTGAGTTTACTCTGTAATGCTATGAAGAGTTGTTGTACGAGTATTTTTGTGGAAAGTTCCAGAACTGCGAAGCGTTTCTTTTGGTAATATAACTTTTATGAAGCTATCATCAATAATAACAATAATTGTAGAGGAAAATAACGAGATAATTTCTCTTCGGTAGCTAAAATTTGGGGCATGATTTTATATTACTTACATATAATTCTCAAAAGGAATAATTATTTGATGAATTTATTTTTGAGAAATACATTTATAGAAACAAAGTTATATACATAAAAGAGTTACATTAAAATGTAACTACTTCTTTCTTGAGGCCATTTTTGCTTTTCAAACTATGTATGTAAAATCTTTTTGTTTGTAGCCGAGATAAAACAATAGACAAGGGGACAGAAAGGGGATAACCTCTTAATTTTCTGTTTCACTTCACTAGCTTCTTCCATAAAGCAAGACTTCATAATTCTATAAGACACGATTACGAGAAACAAAGCACGTTAAAGAAATATGAGGATTTATTGCTGCAGCTTCATCGGCTCAACTTGTTAATAATCATGTTTTGATGCTTACTTTTTACACCTTTAATTTATTTTAAAATTATCCTTTATTAGTGCAATTATATCGATTTTTCACAACACGTACAATTAGCATAATTTCCCGTAATTAACGATATTTTAATGAGATATGTATCGGTTCTTCTAATGTTATATACTACTCCCCTTTGACACAGAATAATTGTTCTTGGTTTGCATCGTAACATTTTTGAAATTACATGTGAAATATATCCCACATCAATTGAATGTATAAAATTGAGTCTGTTAAATACAGCGCACATATATTTTGTACACAGTTACAAATGAATAATTTGAGCTTCGCTTTCTACAAATTTAGAAAGAATAAATTGGATTTTCATTTTAATGAATAATATTGTTACGAAATGTCCAGCTGATAGTTTCCCCCCAAAGCAGGTTTAGGGTTGCCAGAAAATGGCAAGGAAAGGAGGGTTGCCATATTTGGAGAGAAATCGCCAATTTGGCGTCAAAATTGGAGGTATGCCATAGACGGATGGGGATCCTTCTGGAACGAATTGTTACTGGTTTGGCCCAGAATGTTCTGGAACGCAAACAAAAGCTATATAAACCTTGCTTACACGCGAAGAGTCTGTGAGTGAGAGTCTAGTCAGTCACTGCCTCGTCTAGCGAGTTGCTCGTCAGTCTAGTATCGAACTAGTCGTCGATAGCATAGCGAGTCTAGCGAGTGCATCGTCGCGTTTATCCAGTGTATCGTTGAGTGCATTATGAGTTGTAGCGTGGAGAATCTCGCGAATACGTAGAGTTCCGAGAACGATAGAACTGAGTCGGGAATTGTACTCTGGTTCTTTGCCGTTAAGCTATCTCTACTGTTATAACCTGATAGCCTGTGTCGCTGATCGTTTCAGCGTGTAGTAGTTTTCGACGACTGCAAATGTGCTTTTGGGGCTGTCCTGAGTAATAGTGGCTAATAAAGTGATTTCATTCTTCATCAAGAGTTGTTGTCAATGGCTCCAAATCCACGAACCCGTGAAGAAACGCAACAATATATATGCCGTCCTCTTCTGTAGCTTAATTTCACCTTTAATACCCAACTTATGTAATTCCGTAAATTTTCTTATTCGAACTTAAATGACATTAAATGATTTTCCTATTGTTCATTAAAATATTCTTATTTGGCATAAACTTCTATTTTAGAGTTCCAAAAATATACTCAGGTTTTGCTTTTACCTGCAAGACTAATTCATTTAATTTTAAGGTGGTGTAAAGAATCCCCATTTTTCTTCTGTAAAAATCCAACTTTAAAAAAAAAAGGTTCATTTTTTAGATGTAAGCATAAAGTGCATTTTATTTTTTCAAATATTTTGCAAAGTATTCATTGGGAATGTCCTCTTCCTCCTAGCTCGAACAAGGGATATTATTTTTCACTTACAGTTGGAAACCCCGTCTTCGAAAAATAACACTTGTAGACATAATCGAGTTCCAGTAATTGTAGAGAAGAAGTAGAAGCAGATTACAAGCGGCACCTGATTTAAATGGCTGGTGAAACATACGACCTATAATTTATCTTCCATATATTCTTCCAAGTAGCCGTTTCTCAGAGTGCTATTAGACAAAGCATAAGATCTTCAATTTCTTCAAAATTTAATCTAACTTTTATTTATGAATTAATTGAGCGATAAAAACAATAAATGCAATTATACCTTTATTTTATTTTTAATTAAAATATCTAATTGATAAGAATTAAAATGCATTTATATTATTGTATGATAAATTTATGAACATTTATATTCTGATGTAATTAATAAACATGCTTCTAACATCAGATGCTATGGAGTTGGCAAATCATTCCTTTAGCTATTAACGTTTCACATTTTTAAGTTTGTTTAAGATTTTTTTCATATTTTGAAGTTTTTAATAACTCTCTGTAGTTTTCGAATTGAGTTTCCTTGTGCCTAACTGTTATAAAAGCTGTTATAAATATGACTGTTATAAATATTAATAAATATTATAAACCTCAAACTGTTATAAATATGACTTTTATGAAAATATTCTGTCGTCAGAAGACTAATCTCCCCAAATGGAGCTCTCTGGCCTATGCCCTTTACTCTGATTTCTCAAGTCACCGATGTTTGAATATCTAATCACGCACAAAGAGAAACATTTTAATTATTTAAGAAGATATACGGAGATAGAGTTAGTTGACTTTAAGGACGCATTTTGCTAAGAGATCTGCTGGAAATATACATTTTGAAAAGGCAAAACAAGGAGAAGCCTTGTTCGTTCCCCATATACGCAACATCCAATTTTAAAATGCTGTTAAGTAAGAGCCTTAGGTCAAAATGATCTGAATATATGTGAAGTAACGGAATTTTATTTGACAAAGGAAAAAAAGAAGTTCCGAAATACATCGACAGATGACGCTGTACTCGTCAAACACAGGAGCTTTGCTTGCCGAAGCGGAAAAATTAATTGCTCTGTTGCGCGCGAATTAATTAGCATACGCGCAATGCACATTTAGTCCTCATTGCTCTGCATCTGAGAATCTCGTCATGACCCTGTGACTGAAGAATAGCGATTCTTCTGACGGAGCTTTCTAGTAGAACTGTAATTGTGCGTTAACTGTTCTTAGAATGTTCCAGATTTTAAAAAGTTTAAGGTGTGGTCCAATGTCTATAAACGGGCTACAGAAGATAATTCTCAGATTCAATAAAACCGATTCATTAGACGCGAAACGTGCAGAGAAAGAGAAAAGTAATTGTTTTGCCTTTTGTAGAAAATGTTTCTACCGTACTGCAAGAAGAAAAGAGAAATTGTGCGGGAAACTGCCTTATCATTGGACTTCCGTCTCAGTACAGTTCGTAAAATTTTATGAAAAATCCTGCAATGTTACGCATAAAAAATTACACATATTTAGGGGCTGCTTTCTGGTGGCCTGCCACAACCAGGAAGTGGGCAATGGATAGTTATGGAACATTTTTTGAAAGACATGTACAGTCATAAGGTTATTTTGAAAGCAGATGTGAAAAATGAGCAGTGCCCTCCCCGGGACTCGAGCCTCGGACCTCTCGAATACGCCCCGACTGTGCTGACCACTACATCACGAAGGCATACTAAGAAGGCGGGAGAAATATCTTATGTACCCCTCCCCCTTTTAATGGGGGACTGGGGATTAAGAGAATCATTATCCACCACCTTTTTTAGTTCAGGCGCCACTGCAGAGACTTTAAGTTACAGCAGGACATGGGAAAATGAGCAATGTCCTTGCTGGGACTCGAATCTCGGACCTTTCGAATACGCGCCGAGTGTGCTAGCCGTCACATCACGAAGGCATGGTAAGAAGGCGGGAGCGATACCTTATAGATGAAAGTTATTTTCGTACCCAAAGTATTGCGAATACGCAAAATGCAAACTTTGGATGAAAGGGAATCTGTTTCCACTGAAACCATAGCCCCTGTGTTCTGCAAAGGTCACCTGTGGTGCGAGTTTACGGCAGCGTTCATCACTGGCCCACTTTCTTTCAAGAAGAAAGAGCCTGCGGGTCACTAGTCTAAGGTATGAACTTCTTTTGCGCACCCACATCATTTCGGCAGTTCAATAGCGAGAATGCGTAAAAAACACAATTTTTATATAAGATAACGCTCCTTCGTACATTGCAACACCGGTGAAGCAGCTATTAAACATTCATTTCAGAAATGACAGGATTATCAACTCTCATTTTCCAGTAGCCAGCCGCCACGCTCACCTGACCTTGCTCCCTATGACTTCTGGCAGTGAGCACAGCTTTGTGTGCCAATCGTCGGATTGTTTGAATGCAGGCATGCATCACAACCTAGATTCAGCAGCATCATCATTGATACACTCCAACCTTCTGTGCAACATTACTGTTTTAAGCTTTTATCTCAGAGCAGAGTATGATGGACAACATACTAAACATTTCTTGCGTCTTGGTGATTTTTAATAAATTCTGGAACAGTGTGTTATTAATTAAGTTGTCATTTTTTACTATTATTAGGTGACTATTATTTTCTTTCTATTAACAATATTGGCATGCTTGATGATTTAGCTATACCAATAAGTCCACTTTAAATTTCCTTTCCTTTTGCCAAACAAAATTCCATTGCTTCTGGTATATTCACATAAAGTTTCAGGTGAGTAAGTTTCAGGTGAATGGGAAACGGCCAACGCCTCCAACCAAAGAGACAAACCAGCTACTATTACATATATTGTTATAAGTTTTTTATCTTCGAAATGACGAATACAGGAAGCACCACTTTTTCCGTCAATACATTGCTGTATCAAAATATTTCTGGATTAACTCTGTAGAACGTCAATAAACCGCGGTACAATTTTGCACTAGTGGCTATGATGAACTTTCAAGCTTGAAAAGACAATGTGCCAAGATACATCGGTATGTTAGATAAAGGTGGAAAGTTGCTATGATAGTGGTTTTGCAATCACGTTTATGACGTAGTCTGCGATTCAACCATTGACAAAAAGGTAGATTCACAAGATAAAGTGAAATCTTGCGTGGTAAACTGGCTATAGAGACATTGCCCATATTCGACAAGCTTACGCCGATAGCACTACGACTCATATGCAGACTTTCGAGTGACACGGGCGTTTCAAAGACGGTAGAATTGCATTTGAAGCCAGTAAAGTCTGAAACATCATACACAAGCATCAGCCTCAACAACGTGGAACGAGTTGTGTCAAATTGGGGGGGGGGTGCTTGAAGGCTACCCTTCCATCAGAATTGAATACGTAATACGTCGCTGACAAGTTTTTCTCTCACACACTGACCATTGAGCAGAAGGAACATCACGTCGCAGTGTGCCAATAAATATGCCAAGAATAGTTAATTATGTGAAAGATCACTACACAGGTGATAAAATTTCAGCGCTGCCGACAAAAAGGTTATGGACTCGTTTAAGCAAACAAACTTCGAGGACGGATTCCAGCTATAGAAGTACGTTGGGAAAGGTGTATTTGTTGCACAAGGTGACTACCTGAAAGAAGAGGATTTTCAAATATAGGTGGGTACTGCTGTTTCTTGGAACTTAATGATATGTCCTTGTAAAAAGTCGCAGCAAGCATAAAGTGCTTTTCAATAGTTCTACAATTTAAAAAAAAATCTCCAAAAATATTAATATTGACTAGATTGCTCAGATTAACTTAAGAAAATTATTTTGCAACTCAAAGCAAAAAGTTCAACAAGGAAAAATATTAAATTTTTTTTCCAATAAAGTTTGCTTTTATGTCCATACCAGTGTTAAATATTAGACTGTTATATAATCTTATTGTTTGTAAGACTCAGAGATTTTTAAAGAATAGTTTGGGACTTGATAATTTATACTTTTACTATCAACAATTATCAAATTTCTTTGATATTCTGAACTATTATTTGAACAGATGAAATGCTGAAGCGAAGGAATAAATACAGGAGAAAAAGAACACTTAAAATTTTAGTGAATACATTGATATGGAATTAAAGATTCGTTTATGAGAATATTATAAGTAATTACAAAGTTTGATTGAAAAGAAGATATTAAATATAACAACAGTTTTATAATCATTTTCTATTCGTAAGCAATCGTGCAGGAACAGAAGAAACTTAGAGAAAATGTATTTATGTGACATGCCTTGCTGTACCTCTGAAGGAAAAAAGTCTACTTTTCGAAGATCGACATCTAAGTTCTAGTAATAATAAATATTTAAAATTTCGATTTGCTATTAAGAATTAACTCAGCCGTATAAAACAAAATTCCTCAACTGTACAAATGATCTCAACAACTCATTATAAAGAGATTTCCCAAACCTCAAACGGAATGCTTCAGTAGCAGCTGCATTTGGCAGCAGACTAAATTTTAGTTCTCTAATGAATCTTTTAACTTTTACATTACTGTTTATTTGTGTTTGATACATGCAAATTACATTCGCTTTAAAAGGTTACAGGACTTCTCAAACAATTTGTATTTTATATTCGATAGTTAAAGTAAAAAATTTCAATATTCATTTTTTTTGTTTATTTTTGCTTTGCCTGTCTTTGTACAGACACGTATGAAATAAAATCCTGCCTAAATTTAGGATCAAATGTCATCTAAAATTTCAGTGCTTGAATTTACAGACACATGTTAGAAAGAAGCAAAGAATATAATTTCTAAGAATTAAATTAACAGTTCTTTATAAAATGGTGTTATAATTCAACATGCTCAGGCTCTTCCCTTAAAGTCAAACACATGGGATTATTAGCATGATATATTTTCATGTCTGTCAATCAGGTTGACAACTTCTCAGCATTCGCAGCTGGGAAAAAAAGTCGCACACTGATTAAAATATCAATTATAGGCACGAAAGTAGACCATTAGATTCCGCTAGTTTTCATATACGAGGTTAAAAATTTTTCTTTCAAAATACAAACTGCTGGTCATTAAAACTGCTACACCATGAAGGCGGCATGCAACAAATGTCAAATTTGCATGAAAGTTACTACATTTTGGACTATGCAAATGATTAGCATTAAAGCGCATGCCCATAAAAGAGGTATATGTAATACCATCTGCATTTTCAATAAATGGGAAGATTGCACTCATTTGCAAATCGCATTTGAATGTTGTTTGTTTGTGTAAAGATCACGCAATGCTTCTTATTAGAAAGAGAAACTCGCAGAAGCGAGTAAAGGAATTAAGGAATTCGACTGGGGCAGAACCATAGCATACGGGACTGCGGTTTATCTTTCTGGGTACATTACTTCTCGCGTTGGTCCGGGGCCCATACTAGCAATAGTCAGGGCGGGTCATACTGAACGCCATGCAGGAGCACAGCGATTCCGAGACATTAGCACCAGAGAGGACACATATATTGTTCTCTTCGTCTTAAGCAATGCCATATCCTGAATCCGGAACTTCGCTCGTGTGCAGGACCACAAGATTCTGCATAGACAGTGCGACGACGACTGCAGTACCACGGACTGTCAGCGCAGTAACTATTGATACGACTTTTATTGACGCTGCATGAGAAGCAGATGCTATGAACCACGATGCTGGACACAGGAATGTACCACACTGTTTTTTCAGATGCATATTAGTTCTACGTGCAGCATCAAGATGGACGTTTCCGTATGTGAAGTCATCGAAGAGAACTATGTCGCCAACTTGTAATCATCAACGCTATACGGGTCAAGCACTTGGCATGATGGTGCGGGGTGCCAATGGCTACACATTCTCGTCACCTGTTGTTCGCATAGCCGAGAATATGGGAAATCTCCTTTACAATTTTGAAGGGTTAGGGCCACTGGCTGTGCCGCATCTTCTAGGTCTGCGTGATGCCATCTTGCAACAAGAAAGTCACTACCGCATGTCTATGCTGTCCTGACCATTGTCGATATAAAAATATTCGACTCTTTCCTTGGCCAGCACGTTCTTAAGATTTCTCACCCATTTTGAAAATCTTCCGAGAGACTGGTATGCCACTATTCGCCAGCAATTAAAATTAACGAATTCTGATGCAGAGTTGAGGCCGCATGGAATAAAATACCCTTATCTGTCATTCAAGCTGACTTCAACTCGATACCCAGCCGTATTACAGTTGTTGTTGCTGCCAGAAGCGACAGCTCTGCGTGCTGAATTCTCCACGCAGTATACCTAAATTCACTTGCAAATTTAATCATGCCTTTATCCCAGTATACTATGTGTGTACAATAATTGTTAAGTGGGCAGCAGTTTACTTTTATACAAACGATAATACTATTTCCATTGCTAATTGCGTAACAGAAAGAAACTGGGCAAACTAAAAGCTATCTTCCGAAATTCCAGTGCACTTTTAACTGAATCTCTCGGAACGAACGGCATTGCATTTTGTTGCATTACTTATAAAGTGCACATTTACGAATGAGTTACTAGAAGAAAAAAAGCAAACTTTGAAATATTTTGCATTTAATGCTCAAAAAGAATCCTTCCAAATAAATTTAGATGTGATTTTGTAGGCAACCAGTGCCCTAGTGTATAAAACTTATGAACACTAATAATTTGAGACGACTGCGAATTCTAGAAGATGGGTTGGCTACATACATGTTTTATGGTTTTCCTTAGGAGTCTGTTTCCCTTAGCAGTTTTCCACCAAGCTATCCTTTATCTTCAACAGAAATATCGTGTTTTTTCCCCTATTTAGGTAAAAAACCGAAAATCTCGTCCTTTTCTTAAGCTGTATTTAGTAGTAGAACTTTTTTCAAATGATTAGGAAAGAATTTAATTACATGCAGAGTTACATACTTCTGAAGGGAGTATAAAATGTTTTTTCCTTTGAATAATCTGTTTTGAAACCTTTGATAAGTCAGTATAAACAATGGGATCCTATACTTTTCTTACTGTTTGTCATTCATCAAAATCTCTTTTCTTTTTTTTTAATATGATTTGAGTCAGTAATATAAAGAAAATAATAGATATCACGTATAAACGCAAAACTGAAAATGCATTTTGTGAGTGTTTACTTTCTAAAATAAACACCAGTGTTCATTAAAATATGTAGCCCTTTGAAAATTTCGATTTCATAAAATATTTTGAGTTAAAAAATGCACGAAATAAACGCATGTACAAAAAATGTAGATAATAACGTATAGTTGCTAACTTAGAATTAAGAAACAGATTATTTATCGCCCAAATGGGATAGTGGTTAGTGACTCTGGCTACTGTGCCGAAGGGCCCAGGTTCGAATCCCGTCGAAGGTATAAATGCTTGTATATAGTCTTTTCGGCATGGGGGCACTCTAATTATATGACGAGCCGAAACTCCTCTCGTGCGGATTGGTGGAAGGGGATGAGGCATGGAGACCCTCGGACCCCCTCTCGGGGTGCTTCCCCTTAAAACTGGGATGCAACGGGGCAAAATCATACTGTCACCTGTATGGTACTAAAGGTACTTGCCAACTACAGGCCTAATCTTGTAATCCTTGCCACGGTGAATATTTTGAGCTTGTTAATGAGATAAGTTAAAACAATAAAATACGAAACAAATTTTCTGAATTACTCTAAAATGAGAGACATTGGCAGATATTTGAAGTCTTTCTTTTTTGAACATTTATAAATTTTCGCTGCAAATGAATGTTAAACACAGTTTTTAATGAGAGTAAAAGTGCTTTTTTCTTTTATGATATATGTAATATAAAAGGCCATTTAAGTTGAAAATGCAAGTAATAAAAGTAATATGTGATTGTAAGCGTACTTACAAATAAATTCGAAAGAGGTCAATAATTTTCGAGTTTTGTTCCCTTTCCCACTTAAACATTCAATGAACATAATTCAATAATAAACTCAAAATAAACATGCATTAAAGCTATATTTATATCTAAAACGATTTTTATGTTAAAACATCACCTTCTTGTCTGAAAATATATCAATATAATTCCCAAATCAAACTCATTCAATTCAACAAAAACGTTAACCAAGTGGGTGTGAGAAAGAAAGCATAAAAAATACATCCACCATGTAAAAAGCCATACATGAAACCTCTAGCCGGGGAAGGAAAAGGGAACCTAGAGTCGCACCATCTGGCATGAATTTACTCTAGGGGCCACCTTCATCACGCCCTGTGGCCCCTCCTGGGACCCAGCTGGCAAGTGCCTGAGCTGAAGAGGAAAGAGAGGAGGAAGCTTTCAGAGGTGGCGTACCATTCCAGTTACTCCACATCTCGATTTGAGGTCTGCACTAGGATTAGTGCGACATGTTACTATTTACTCAACAAACGTTGGGAGCGGTTAATCTTTCAGTTAAGCTTGAAGTTGGCGCTATGTTTGAGGGATGTTAGGCAAACAATGATTACGTTTTGATGAAAGAAAAGGGACAATTGGGCTTTTGATAAATGTATTTTAACTTCAAGCGGAAAGAAGGCCTTTAAATTTAAGCATTAGTTTAAGAATTAGTTATTTGAAAGGATTATGACATTCGTGATGTGTCGGAAATTACTTTTTTCAAAAGAATATTAATATAAAGCATGCGACCATATATTGCATATATATAAAGCATGCGACCATATATTGCTTTGCTGCTAGGCAGTTTAAGTAAACTGTTTAACTGTTTGAACTCATTTATGAACTTTTTTAAGTCTTTAAAGTGTAGAAAGTAAATTGCACGTAACAGTAAATTTGAATTCACACTGATGACAACAATACCTAAATTATTGTGGTTATAAATGTGAACACGAACTTGCTGGCTTTTTTTTTTTTCTTTTCAGAACAATCAGTGCAATGTGCTAAAAACTGTCAACTGTATATGCAGAGATCCTTCTCTAAGATGGTTATCAACTGTCCCAGATGATTTTGGTCTATAGTGCACATGATCCCCTTAAGCTACGTTCAGACGACGGTATAAAGGGCATAAGTGGTTTAAGCCGAGCTGCGATGCAAGGGAATCAGTTTGTGCTACGTCACGAAATCTGGTTTAGGGCTCTTGCCATAAAGTTTGAAGTTTACAACCATATGCTGACTTAGTATAAGCGCCGACCAATTAGAGCGAACGTGCGAAACCTGAATAGGAAAACAGAGAGGGAAAGCTGTAGACACATCCACGCATGCGCAAATTTAGCTTCTCTACGTGGGTGCAGCTTAGACCCTGCGTCACAGGTGTGAACGGAATTTCCGCATTTTATTCCTTGTGACTATGTGACATTTACATCGTCGCCTGAATGCAGCCTTAGAGATGAGCAGCACTAATAATTATTCATGTTCTAAGGAATGGTGGTCACTTTTACAGATGGTCACTTTGGAGATATTGTTTCACTGCAGTTAGTTTTTATTTCATTTTATTATTAAGACAAAACAGCACTTTCTCGAATGTATTCGTTTTACCTCATGGAATTGTGAAATATTAACAAAGCATGTTTATGTTCAAAAAGATTCAAGTGTTTTCTATGAAAGCAATTTGAAGGGGAAAAGGATATTAAAATTAAAAAGGAATTAAGGAAAAATATTCCTTATATAGATTCAAAATTAATTCTGTATAAAACCTGATACAATTAATTTCTTCTCTCCGACAAATGTTGATTATTTTTTACAATAACCTTATCGTGTTAAGCATATTTGGTAAGTCCGTTAGAGCTATTTTATTTAAATTTGCTGACAGTTTGTCATCGTTGAAATTTTAATTGACAATTTTTGTTAATAAATATTTCCATTAACAATATATTCCTAATTATTAGCAAAGAACGAAAAATTTCGGACTCATAATATCCAAAAGTTGAAAAGATTAGCAATGTATTTTTTTTTACCTTAATATGTAATATAAATGTGTTTCCACATGTGTATCGGAAAGAAGAGTCAGTTTTAATCAGAAAGTCCTTCACGAGGGAAAGTCTTCCCTTCGGCATTTAGTGTTAGAGTACATTGAAATAAAAAATTAATTACATAATCACCTGTAAATCTTTGTTTGTTATGTATCTGAATATACGGCTTGTGTACATTGTATTTATGTACACAAGTAATGTGAGCTAGTTTGTGTACAAAATACGTAGGTATTTTTGCTGATTTTGTGTTCTAAATTCAAATGAGAGAATTTTCTGTTTACAAAAGAGAGAAAGAAGTGCGTCTTTTACTGTCGTTTAAAATGAAATGGTTTCTTTTCGTGAAATTTGATTCTAAGTTCCTAGCCTCTCTTATTCTCATCGCGCATATCCCAGAAAAAGGATATCAATGGTCCAATCCGCCATCCATTACTGGAGCTTTTTTCCGGAAAAATTTCCCTTCGCTTGAAAATCCCCGTAACAAGAAACAAATGGTCGCAGCTTTGGGGAAAAGGCGTTTCCGGAATTTGTCAAGAAAAGGATCACCACATATTACGCGCTCAACGCATCTCCTGTTTTTTTCTCCCCCGAGCATTCCCTGGAATTTCGTGTCGTTGTTCCTCTCAACGGAAAGGCTCCCGACTCCATCTTTTGGCTATTTGCCCCCCTTCCAAGTTTACCCTCCCTCACTGCGAACCATATCCCTCGGAAATGGCCGTAACCGGACAAGTTACGATCCTAATATGTCAATCGGAAATCCTTGGGTAAATCCTTCTTTCCGTTTCCCTCGGTGTGGGATCAGTTTCGCAACAGAAAAGGGACCTAGCGAAAGACACGCATTTTAGGGTTGCCAACGCCCGGAAAATGCCGCCAAATAAGGCCTCATGTCCGTCGCCAGTTGCAGTTCTAGACTATTATACGAATTCCGTAGGATGCACAAAAATGTCTGCCAATATATTTTTCAGGCTTTGGGATATTATGCTCTGTTGTTCAAAATCAAAAATAAATAACTGTTTTGGGAGCAAACATTTACTAATAAAACAGCAATTCTTCGAGAATCAAAATTTTTCCTATGAATAACATCTAAAATTTCGCCTAGCTGCTTAATTCTCGAAATGTAGATTATCTCTGTAAATGAAAATATATGTATAACATTTCAATTAATATCTGAAACTGATCTGGAATGAGATTTAATTCTAAAACGAAAATTTATGAAAATTCTTATATTCAAGAAATTCAATTAATTTAGTTGCTGATAGCCTAGTAAAAAGCTATATTATGATTTGCCAGAATAGCATTTCTCTCGCGTCTAAAGTGGCTTAATGGGAATATTATGTGAATGTTGTATAAATTCACATTTAAATAACACTGTTTCGGATTAATGTGGTTAGAAACCAAATAGAAATTTTCTAAGCGTCATATCTCTTCTTATGACTTATAATTAACGACTTTGAAACGTGCTTAGCCAGCAAAAAATTTCCAAAATTAGATGCCATAGAAACCATGCTATTATTCAAGGGAAAAAAATTCTAAATTTATACACACAAAAGCAGAAACCAGCTGACATGTTTTCGAAAGTACTTTTAACCCTTTGGAACCCTCCAAAATGTGCAGTCAATATAAAAAGATTACTTGCTTCTCACATGGTTCACATATTGGTAATGATTAATATAAACAACGGAATTTTATTGACTTTTTTAAATTTATTACCGAAAATATGGAGATTATACTACAATACCACTAAAACTATACTTCTTGATTTATTTTTGATGATACTTTAATGTGCTCTTAACATTCAGGCAAAGTCCAACATCGATAACAGAGCACTGCGATTTTGTGAGATGGGATTCAGCTGTAATATCGCATAATACTGACACATCAGCTTTTTTTTTTTTTTTTTTTTTTTTTGTTGTTGGAGAATCTCATATGGAACAAAATGTCTGTATTTTCTGGTACATGTGTTGATAGCTTTACTTTTCTGCCTCCATTTTTCACGTTAGAAATTACGAAATCTTACAATCGTAAAGGTTTACTTTCACTTCTCATAGAGAATAAGACGTACGATTTTTTAAATGCTACGTCAACAAAATACCAAAATATGCGAAGCTTCCAGCATAATAATTGAGAAAATAAACTACCAGCATTAGCCGCCCAACCGGTATTGTGGTTAGTGAAGCTGGTTGCAATAGCGATGGGCCCGGGTTCCAATGCCACAGAAGGCATGGCTGTAACTGTCCATTCTTTCATAGCAGGTAACGATTAACACCTATTAGGTGCTTCCATAATGAAATGATCACCACTTCCGGCCCTTAAAGTGGGCAAGGCCAACGGCTATTAAATAAGCGCCCGACTTTTAAATAAGTGCCAATTAAAAAAAAAAAAAAAGAATCACCAGCCATTGTACAAGCGATGTTAAAATTTTATGTAAGTACAAAATGCTCAAAAGGAAAGTAATGGCATTCTGTAAGTGATATCCCACTAAGAAAATGCCTATATTGATGAAACGCTGCATTTTATCCTGAAATTTCCTCTATACGAGCGAAAAGTTGTAGTCTCATGCTACCTATTTATGCATATAGTTGCGCAAGAAAACCGTCTGCTTATATTTTATAGAATTCTGAATAGACGACTTCAATCTTCAATCATCGAGAACAAAAGGTTTAAAAAGGATTTTATAAAGCATATATATATATATATAGAGAGAGAGAGAGAGAGTAAACTCTCTAAAACCTTCCTAAGATGCTTACAACTAAAAGTGACGAATGTTAGTGGTGAGCAGCTAACCAGTTGTACAATATAGAAAAG